>SKCR01029708.1:0-559966 GCA_019454045.1 Zanthoxylum bungeanum | reverse complement strand
CATCCGATACTGGATCGCTATACGCAATACCACGTATAGTCACCATGTCTCGTAAATCGGTAAAAACTTAGTACGGGGTACGTACGTATTCGGATAGTCTGACGACCAGATTTACTGCCAACATATCCAGGGATCTCTTGGGTCGCTTCCCGATGATTCACCGATGACGTATGATTCGAGCATAATTAATTTGAGATTAATTACGGAGAGATTTTATTTAGGATAAAATACTATTTGAAGAGAGAGAAGGATTAATTTGGAATTAATTGATAAAATAATATATTCGATATATTAAACGAAATTAGATTTCGACGCGGAATTAAAATTAGATTTTAATTCGGGCAAACGAGTTAATTTAGAATTAATTCGTTAGCGACGTGAATAGTAATTTTGCTAGGTATAATTATTTAATTAAATTCGATTTAATTACGTCGCGATGAAAATTCGTTAATTCGGAATTAGCGAACCCGAGCCCTGGAGTGTTTGCGGGCCCACTCGGATTTCGAATCAAGTGGGGCCCACATGTCACATCACTTGTCACTTTAAGTTGATGGGTTTTGGTGAAGTAAGTGAAGACTTGTTACACACTGCAACTTGATGGCATGGTTGACATATACCAACTTTGGTATATCATTATTTTAATTTTTGAAATTGAAATACAAGTCAACAAAATTCATTCCCTCTCTCTTACACCCATTCACGGTTTTTGGAAGCAAAAACACTCTCCATTTTCTTTCATCTTGGCCGAACAAGGAGGAAGAGAATAAGAAGATTTGTAGCAAATTTTCTAAGGGCTAGCACTCTAAAAAATCAATACAAGGTGATAGGGAAACCAACCTTGGAGTTTGGAATCACAAAGACAAAGCTTGGAGCTTGGACTTGGACCTTGGCCGAATTAAACAAAGGATTCTTGGAGTTCATTTTTCTTCTCAACATATCTCAAATCCGTTCAATGTAAGTGTGTTTCCGCCTCAATTCATTTTGTATTCATTATTTTCATTGTTCAAATATGATCTTGGGACTATATTAGAAACCAACAGTATAATCCCTCCGTCACAGGCTATCAATATTATACCGGGGATATAAATAGGAACGTCAAATACCTAAGGTATATTATAGTCCACTTATAAATTTTTGATCTTTAAAAAACACTCGGAACTCGCTTCCGAAGTATGTCATGGTCATGGATTTACTGGATCGTAAATACGTACATGATACCTATGTCTTGTACATAAGACTGGTTGATTTTATCTGATACTCACAATATATCATGAGCATGGTATCGTATATAGATCGGTGACGTGACTGCCATCAAAGTGTGGAGGATGTCTCATATATACACAGTGGTATCGTAAGTCGAATGACCACTATGCTACTCAATTCGACAAGATTCCTATTGACGTTGGTGTACCATCTATTAGGAAATCTTCGGTAAGACGTTCAGTGTTTATCAAATAAATACCTACACGTCTATACGAGTCTCCCAAGACTCATGGTTCATTGAGATAAACCATCAGACCAAGTCTCGATCTATGACATGTATTGGTCTCAGCAGATTTTGCTAACCGACCCGTGTTAGTAAATCTTGACCAGGAACTTTATTTGAGAATATACAACATATAGTGACACTTCCTAATGTCAATTACAAACTACGTTGTAAATGAGCACTACATTATAAATCCTGGGGTCTTTGTCTAATGTATATATATATAACTAAATCAGATTTAGTTTCAATCTAACCGTAATTAGATCGAATACATATATAAAAATAAGAGGTGTAACCATATATAAGTAATATTATGGAAAAAAGTATTGCTCATATTCATGAATCGGACATAAATACGATCCGATTGACACTCTGAGCACCAACCCTAATAGTTTTTTTGAAGGTTACTGCAGATGATTTTGTTTGCTCTACAACAAATGGTGGTTATAACCCGCAAGTAAGTTTATCTTTTATTTTTGTTTTCTGAGGAAGTTTATATTTTTGTTAAATTTTTTGGATGAATAGTTTTATTTAATTGAATTGATTTGTGATGTTTTTTTGGGCCTTCTCCTTATCTGGATTTTCTTAAGGTTACTGAATATGATTTTGTTTGCTCTATAACAAATGGTGGTTGCAACCCGCAAGTAAGTGTATCTTTTTATTCTTTGTTTTGTATTTAAAAGTTTGTATTTTTGTTAACTAATATATAAAAACAAGCTAAGCAAACATATCCATATAAACGCTCCCGTGCATCGCGCGGGTATAAGCCTAGTTGTAATATAAACCAAACCAAATCATCAAAGTTAAAAAAAAAGGGTTGTTATCATCTCACTAATTTATAAAATAGTAAATAACAAATACATACAAAAAAGTATTATGATGTAATAGATTATTATTATATATTTATAAAAATTATATTTTACTATTAAACATAATATTTTACTATTATATCTTCACAAAATATTACATTTTACTACTATATCTTTATGAAAATTGCAATCTACTACTAATAATAAAATGTTACACTTATAGTATTTATTGTAGTAAAATATTATTTCTCAAATGTAATTTTTATAAAGAAATATGAAATAAAATATTATATTTCAATAATTTTTATATTTAATTATATTTTATAACAATTATAAAATAATGAAATGATAATAATCCTTAAAAAGCACTAAAGGGCATTGAAGTCATTAAATAGAATAATAATAATATATAAGCAGACTGACCCCTCAACTCAGAAGGGAGTAGCCTATACGAATGACTTTAGTAGGTATATGCAGTAGAAGCCCTCAATAATATCATCCCATCTTATCATGTATTGGTATTTGTACACAGACTTAATAATTATCATAGAAGCAGTACTAGTAGCACTGTAGTGGTAGCACAAGCAAGAGACCAATTAATGGTCAAAGAAAAACCCCACCATCACCTGTCATTTCTTTCTACTGTATCTATCTGCACTGCAGTTTGCTTGTATTAATTTGAGAGAGAAGATCAAGAGAGTGCGCTTTATTCCTCCTCTAGTGCTTGGCCAGATTTGTAGCTTTAAGCCTTTAATTATTAAATAAATAACTCTCTGAGTCAGAGTCTCTTCAGGCCAATGACTTTTTCCTCTCTTGCTTCTCTCCAGCGACTTGTGCACTTCTTTTCTTCTTACTTTTCATTTCTTGTTTTCTTGTTCCTTTTTTTTTTTGGGGGGTTCATATGACAGTGTGAAACTGTTCATCGACATCAGATTTAGGGTTTTGAAGATGGACTGATGTGTAAGACAAAGACAATATTGTTCAAGACTCCCCCCTTACAACAAAATCGGCTGTAAGTAGTGAACTGCAAATTTCTATTTTCTGGACAGTTTAAAAGTGCTATTTATTGTGATTTTTAAAAATATTAACCCCAAATTTCAAATATTTTTAATTCGATTTTAAACACTCACAAACAAACTCTAATCTATTATGCTGCTTAACTTGGTTCCTTTCCTTGCTCTTTTCATCCCCATAACTACCCATGATTTTACTTGTTTTTATTTTATTTATTTTTATTTTTGTTGGTCTTGGTTTGTTGTTGGATCTGATTTTGATTTTTGATTAAGTGGTGTTCTTTCACCTTAGCTTTCTAATTCTACCCCTAGGGCGCCTTAGTGGGCTCCTTTCCTGTTTTTACCAAATTTGGAGTAATAGTCTAATCAACTAATTACTTGACATTTCTTTTAGGGTTTGAATTTGTTAGAAGCATTATCATTTCCACTATAATATGCATCTATATTACATTAGGCAGAAAATGTAAAATATCCTTCAAAATGATTATAATATCTTGATTCCCCATTAAATTAATTTAAGATTTCCCAAAAATTAAATCGCTTTTGAATTAATGACATTTTAGCTTATGGATCTATTTCAAGTGCACTTTTAAATAAATGAATTAAGAGAGCTTTCTTCAGTCCACTCATAGATAAGGTAAGGGTTTGGATTAGCTGCCGACTCATTCATTCAAACACAGTAGAAGAAGAGAGAAATTGGTTCTTATTGTGAATGTCTGAATGATGCGGGAGATAAAATTCATCCTTCCTTCCCTGTGCTTGGACTGAAGGGAGCTCCCTTTTCTTGTATTCTTACGTTTCATTTGCTTATTTTTTGTTTATCATCTAATCACCAATTTTTTTTTAATATATTAAAGGAAAGTTTAAATTTTTGCCTTGTATATTTCATGATAGAAAGGAAAAAGAGAATCCGGACACAAAGACTAATTTGGTTTAACGATCACCATTAATTAGGCAGTAAAGGAGATGAGAACAAGCCCATCATAGGTTGATTGAAAACTAATAATTATATAAATTATTTATTTACTCACGTCACCATGAGTAATCAAATACAAGATCTATAGTATGGAGTTGGAGTGTTTTGACCGAGTAAACTAGTACTTATTTGACTTCTCTAATCACCAATTAAAAGACATTTATCAGCAGTTAAATTTCTTTAGCCGTAAGAATTGTGTTTGTTAGTTAAGAGGAGCACTTAATCATTGACTGCCAAATGTAAATTATATTGTTGCATGGTGATGAATTGCCAGCTAGAGCTTTCAGCAATGGAGGATCATTCTACAACTTATCTTTTTTAGATTTCTAGTTTCTTTCTATTTCTTGAATTGTTTATTTGAGTGTTAGTCTGGATTTTATTTCTTATATAATTTTTCCGGGTGAAATTTTGTTTGGTCTAGTTTAATCATATCATAATTTCTGCTGCCTATTTACATTTGCATGTGCTAATTGTTAAATTTAACCTGAAATCTGGCTATCAATAATGATAGGGAAATTTTTAAAATTAGTCAAAAAAAGATATCCATTTATCAAAATAAGCCACAACGTATGCCATTTGCATTTTCAGCCATAGTCTCCTAATTATATTTTGGAGAATATGATTTCTTCGAAGTACACATTGAAGTGAGTGGAAAATTCGGTGATTTGAAATCAAAATTTCGGATCTCCAAATTATTTTTCGGGCATCCAAAAATTTAACCTTGAAATTGTCAGCAATAAAATGATTACCAATACTACTACCTCCGGATGAACCAACATCATCAGAAGTGCATGTGTGTGTTCTCACGTACTCGGTTACAATCTAGTTTGAGTTTTGGACTCTAGAAACGCTAAGTGCCCGTATATTCTAGTCACAAGATTGATCAGTACAATGAGATTAAAATCTTGCCGTCGTCGACCTGTTTACTATGGTTTTAAAGTATCCCCTTATAGCAGTCGGAGCCGAGTCTCTATGTAGCTCAAGTTTAGAGGAGTAGCATTTACCCACCCTCATTTCGCTCCCACTCGATATTGATATATTGATATCTAAAGACATATCCGTCGTAGAAATGATAGGAGAGAGATATCGAGATGCATCTGATCGAATATTCATCAGCATTTCTCGATCTGTTATTGAAAGACCAACCATATCATTTCTAGCAAACCCACCACTTGACCATGACCCTTAGACATTTTCTTCATCTATACCCATTATATAATTATCCTAAAGAGCTTCATCCGACACATTAATTGAAAATGAATCACTGACCCTATTAACTCAATGAAGAACGACTTTCAGATTATTGACCATCATTAGCAGTAATCTTATCCCAACTCAAATATAACTCCACTACACTACCTTGTCGAATGATATTTGAGTGTAAATTTAAAACCACTCCTAATCTTTTTGACTACCAATTTCGATAACTAAATATCGCTGCGAATATGAAAAAATTAAACTTTTCATACTGACATTGTACTTCATTTTACTTCTCTGCATATGCACATACAATATTTTCACTAACTGTTCATAAGTTGTGCCCACTGAAACTAACTCTTAAAAAATATATCCTCATTTGTATTTATTGTTGCCATTATCTAATTTCTCCCAAGACCCCTCACTGTAGAAAGTTAGGGGTATTTGTTCCATTTTACACTTGGGAGAATATGAAGAAACTTTGATAATGTGTTGGCAAAAATAGGCTAAGTTTTTGTTGTGAGAACAAATGAGAGAATGTCTGGTTTTATAGATATTTTTTCAAACTGTAGATATTCGAATAATTCTCATTCGAAGATCCGAAGAATACTTGGAGATGCGAATTAAAACTTCGGATATCCGAAATTGTGAATAAAAAAATTTAAAAACATCGGAGATCCGAAGTTTTTACTTATGATTTTCGAATTTTCCACCCAATTCGGTGTGCACTTTGGAGAAATCAGATTCTCCGAAGTACACTTCGAGGACTGTGTCTGGAAATGCTAATGGAAAACTCCGTGGCTCATTTTGGCAAAGAGGTATTTTTTGGCTAGTTTTATAAATTTTCCATAATGATATTCTCATTTTTATCGGTGTCATTTGCCTTGCACCTACTCTTCTCTCTACACGAATGAGCCTTATCTTAGGCACGTATCAGCCTGTTGGCCATCTCTAGATATATATAATGGTGTGTTGTTTACTTCAAGGAAATGAGAGTGAGAATTATTTCCAAATAGAGGGTTTACTTTAAAAAAAGAATGGCGAAAGAGAATGGAAATAGGGTAGGCCTCAAAAGTGAGATTGGGAAATGAGTCTCATTCACACCACCCTAATGGGAATGTGATTCCCATTTACAAGAGAAATTATAAATTTACCCTTGAATTAATATTTATAAAATTTATAAAATATAACAAAAAAATAAATATTAATAAATTAATCATAAATCATAGATTAACAATTTAATAATCAAATAGAATAATAAAAAATAAGGCTATTTTTATAATTTATTAACATTTCATTCTGATTATTAGATAAAATAAACTATCGATGGTAATATTACTTGATTCCGATTACGATTCTTGCATTAATTTATTCTGATTCCGATTCACCATTTTTATTTTAGTCCATTGTGATTCTATATCATTCTGATTCCAGCGTATTTCAATTTCGAATATGTAAACACGCCATAAATATGTAAATTGAGAAAGAGAGATAAATGTGTAGTTGCTTGTCTCAATTCGTTTGGACCCTTATGTGTATTCAAATTAAAAATAATTACAAATTGCTCCCACCTATAGGAAAATTTTCTAATATTAAATGTATTTATATAATACTTTAGTGAAAAGACATGTCTATAATATGTGACCCTTAGGAACGACACCAAATAAATGAATATATCATTTAGAGGGAAATTATATGATCTTTGAGTTGGAATGATATATTGAAGAGTTATAATATTTTAAAGGATTGCATCATTATGCTTAAGGGTATCTCTTCAATGAAAACTTTCTATATCTATAAAAATAGGGCCATTCAGTTATTCATTTGTCATTCAATTCTTTTCTAAATTTTAGGCATATTAGAAACTCTAGGTCTTAATGTTTGAGAGTGTTTCCATCATGTTTTCTTACTTCGTGTTCTTGATTCGACGATGTTGGGGTGGTTGTGGAACCCTAGGGTCGAATCAAATACCCCACGCAGCGAAAGTGAGTCTAACCCAAGGATATCAATGATATGTGTATTTTAAAATATTTTAATGAACAATGCATTATGATACAAGTCCTTAGGAAAAAACATGGACCAAATCGGAGTCTGGAAACTCTGGAACAGAATAAATGAAATTTTAGTGTTCATTGGCTCTCTGTGTCATGACGCGGAGGATTGGGAGTCCCGACGCCCAAATCTGCGAGAGCAATGTGTGAGAGCTCAACGTCCCGGAGTAGCGATGCGTAAGGGTGAGAGTTGAAATACCCGGATGTCTGATGCTCAGTGTCGTGACGCTGGAAAGTCAATGTCGCGATGCTCCCCAGGTAGTGAGTAATTTCAACCTTCAAATCAATCATAAACACTTCCAATTTTCTCCTATCATTTCAGTACACCTTAAAACCAATTTTAACATTAAAATCAACCACAAAACATGTTATACAACTAATATATATGTATTCTAAATACATATATGCATTTGTTTGAATCAAAACACAAACCAATTTAGAATCCCACTATGAAATGTCTCATGGACAATTATATTTCACCCAAAGGTGGTCAAGTAATTCTAGAATGGTAGCTATAGCTCTATGCTTTAATTTAGAGTTTCGAACTCTTATTTATTGTTCCATATCCAATATGAACATATTTGACCTAATTACAAACATATTGTGTTTATACTTCCAAAACATTCTAACACAATTCATTGACTTAATTTCAACTTTAAGTTATGTAATCATGCATCCAATACATAATTCATCACTATATGTCTCACTAATGAAAACTCACTAATGAAGAACATAGCTTAGGAGAAGATCAAACATTACCTAGTGAACTTGATACAAAGATCCAATTTCATTCTCCTTTATTGAAATGGTTGGAGAACTTGCAAGATTTGCAAGCTTGACTCTAAGATCCAATGTTGATTCCAATGCTAGTAAGTTTCACTCCAAGATTCAATCTTGATTCCAATGCTAGCAAGTTTAACTCCAAGATTTAATCTTGATTTCTCCTAGATGAAATGTTGTAAATAACTTCCAAAGCTTCTCAAAACACTTCTCTAACTTAGGTTAATTTCTCCAAGAATTACTTATATTTAGCTCTCACAAGCTTAATTAAAACATTGCTTAAGCTTGCTATTTATATCAAAACTTAGACAATTTTTTTTATGTGGACTTAATTTAATTTGTCCAAATATGTATAATTAGAAGTGACTAATCACATTTGTCTACTACTTTGATTTAATCCAATTAAATCAACACAAAACTTAATAAATGGATTATTTACATGTCTTCCACTTTGATTTAATCCAATTAAATCAAGCTAAAAATACCTATAATTATATATTTAAATTACTAAAATATCCGCAATTGGTAGAAATATTTATGAATTTACACCATTGTGTAATTATTGAATTAATCCAATTAAGTCAAAGTAAATAATTAATGTTATCCAATAACATTTGATTATCATAATTGATAATTATAATATCGAATATTATCTTTTATCAAAATTAATCGGCTACCCAAGTGCTCAACGAGTACACTTCATATTGAGACTCTCTAAGTTCAGACACGTTCGTCATATAAGCCTAACTAATATGTACGTAATTCGACCACCTTCGAATTCGCGAAGAACACGAACGACCTTTTTGAACTATACAAGTCGAGGTTATCATATATGTTTATCAATCCCTCTGTCGTAGGCAATCTCACTTGTGCTTAGGAAACATAGAATACACCGATAAGTTTCCGAGGTGCATATTTCATGTCGACATGTCCACGATTTTTTACAACTAATCAGAAATCATTTCTGATATATGCGATCTACCCTAGGGGATCAACTTTGGCCAAAATTTTAAGAATTGTGACTCACTTACATGGATACCTAAACCCCTTATGATACATATACGAACCGACAAATCCTATCTTCATTTGTACTTTATTAACGAGTGCATCGGTCCACACCCAACGAACATCTAGAGACCAGACCATGAAATGTTTCTGACATACATGACATCAAAGTGTGGATCTCACACAAAATCAATGCTATCATATAGTCAAAGGATTATATATGCTACTCGACTCGAGGAGATTTCTATTGATGGTGGTGTGTACTTCCAACTATTAGGAATCACCTTTGAGTCATTCAGTATTCGGTCCCACCAATACCCACACGTCTATACTAGATTCCAAAGCTCATGGTACATTGAGTTAAACCATTGGAATTGCAATTCCAATATACGACATGTGCTAGTCTTCTAGGTTATAAGAATTCGACCGTATTCCAAAATCAACGACTATGAATATTTACTTTTAGAATAATTTATAATAGTAATACTATCCCAATATCGGACCACCTAGTATCCAGTATTATTACAAGACTATTATAAAGTAGATGTCTCTGTTAGCATATTTATACATAAATATAATATGCATAATGAAAATACTATTAATAAAGTATGAAATGAAAGTGTAGTTATTTTATTAATAAATAATAAAATGTACAATACATTATTCGGATTGGCGCTTTAAGCACCAATTCCAACAAAATCTCACTTGCTTAGTGCCAATCTGGATGGTACCGCAGTCCTATCTCCTCCACATGTTTATCAAATAACTTAGGAGGTAAGGTTTTAGTAAGAAGGTCTGCTATGTTGTCTAGTCCATGAACCTTAAAGACCACTATGTCTTTTCGTTCAATAATCTCTCTAATTATGCGGTATTTCCTTTCCACGTGTTTAGACTTGGAATGCACCATCAATCCTATATTGGTTCCTTAGTTTGCGCAATGGCTCCGCTATTATCACAGTATATTGTGATCGAATTCGTAATACTAGGCACAATGCTATGTTTTGTGATAAAATTTCTAATCAAAACAGCTTCTTTAGCAGCTTCTGAAGCCGTTATAAATTTCGTCTTAGTGGTGGAATCAGTTATTGAGCCTTGCTTTGAACATCGCCAACTAACCGCATCACCGTTAAGGGTAAATATGTATTCGGATGTAGACTTTCTATCATCGGGGTCTCCCTGGAAGTCGGAGTCTGAATAACTCTTAACTTGTAGCTCATTTTCTCTATATATCAGAAACTTATCCTTGGTACCCTTAAGATATTTCATGATATGTTTCATGGCTATCCAATGATCATTACCTGAATTTGATTGATATTGGCTAGTCACACTGACGCCGAAACTGATGTCAGACCTCGTACATAGCATATAATATATGATGCTTCCAATATAAGAACATATTTTCTTAGTGTTTCATGCATCAGGTCTGGTTCCGTTCGAACGCGTTCTCGAACGCTATACGAACGTAACCTTCTGTTTACCGTTCGAACGCATTCTCGAACGCTACGCGAACCCGCACCCACTGAACTGAGTCATTTTCATCAGATTTCGTGCATAATTGTTCCTAGTAGCTATCCCTTCGTATGATGAACCTGATTGCTTCTCTGTATTACGCAAGATTGTGTAGGTGTCGTTCATCTGTATTCCCCACATGTATGAGTACAATGTGTTTATTAACTTGTATGCTTGCCGTATGTTAATTTATCTTTATGTATGCAAATTGAGACATAGATTACATGCAAATAGGCTGTATGCAAATTCGGATATGTGTTACATGTAAATTTAGATGAACTTGTTGATGTATGCATGCGAACTTATGGGTAAATCATCCTTGGAAATATGTTGCTTAGGCTTGGTTAGATTATTGCACAAATTATTTTATTACAAGTGGCATAAGTAAGGGACCATTCCGAACCCAACGGTTTGAGGTCTTCCCTTGCGAGGGGTGAGTGCAGCCTTAAATCTTTGTCCCGGTTCACACCGGGTGACGACTCTATTATTCTCCGGTTTAGTCCCCCGCGGGCTACTCCGTACTCCCAACCGGGCCACGAGCCCGAAACAGCATGCGTCGCCGATTTATGTGTCCCACAGTCTGGCGACTCCACTAGGGATAGAGAATCGGCCCCGAAATAATGTCTTGTAATAGTATGATTTGTTCTTTAATTAACCGTGTCTACCGTGGGTTAAAAGGGGTTTAATCAAAGGCATTTTGAGGCTAGGTAATGGTTTGGTGTCTTCCTTCACTCACTACATTTCTAGAAGGAAAAGCTGTGAAGGCACCTAGATAATCATCTACTTGTAGCCTATTGTGATGGACTAATTTGGAGGACCCGTTGTTTATTCCTGTCACCAAGCGATAAGAGCCTAAGAGGCTAGGGTACTTAAGAGAGCCTCGCTCCACCCTCCCTTTGGGGAATCTACAACGGGAAGTCCATTTGACACTCAGTCACACACCATAGCTCGTTGGCACGTACCTTAGTGTATAAAAAAGGGTGCGCTCACTTGGTCGCTCGAACCCTTGAGTGGGGAGACCTAGTTGTGGGCCATCCTTCGCCGGTGAGAGCCTTTGTCTACACTCTTGCGAACCCACACGTAGACCGGGGTTGTATGACCTATAGTAACTATTTCCTTGTGTTTGTGGGCCATCCTCATTTGGATGGAGTTGGACTTCTTGTCAGAAATGTGAACTTGTTGGGCCATTTAAACTGGGACGAGTTCGTATCCTATGACAATTGGGCCAAAAGCTTCTGAAATATCGATGGGCCACTCTATAGAAATTATTATTTTATGTTTGCATTACCTTTCTTTTATGCTTGTGTTTGGGAACATCATCGTTTGGATCCATTTGGACCATTTGTCATGGGATGTGGGCTTGTTGGGCCATTTAAACTGGGACAAGAACGTATCTTATGACGATTGGGCCAAAGGCTTCTAAATATCGATGGGCCATTTTGTGCTTGTGATCGGAACATTACCATTTGGCTTTAGTTGGACTCCTTGCCATGAGATGTGAACTCGTTGGGCCATTTAAACTGGGACGAGTTCACTCCTATGACGATTAGCCCAAAAGCTTCTAAAATGATAATGGGCCGATTTGTTTGAAAATTTTAATCGATTTAGTATGTTCTATATGTTACATGCATCTCATGCACCTCATACATACATACATCATGTTAACACCCTCTATGTCTCAAAAAGACATCATAGATACCGTTTGGGTTAGAGAAGGGACAAAGCTCACTAAAAGAACAGTAACAAGCATGAGTGAATCTGATAACGAGGTATCCCGTATGGATCAGTTAGAGAACGGTCTCGCCAAGATCACTGAACAGTTGCAAGCCCTGACTACTGTTGTGGCTGGTATAGCTGGATCTCGTGCTAGGGGTAGTTCCGGATGTGAGGTAAGAGGAGCCTCCGAACAGATTGGGGGATGATATCCCCACTTTTGATGATGATATGGCAGAGTATACAGCAGGCAGAGTATCTGGGTCTCAGGCAGAATTAAAGAAACTCCGGATCAAGTTGAGACGGTTACCCGCAGGATGAAGGGTAAGAATGAGGATTTGCTAGATTATGAGACGCTGACTTTCGAAGAGCAGTTGACGACACAGTTCAAGATGCCTGATATGGCTAAGTTTAATGGGAATGGGGATCCAAGGGTGCATCTCCGTCAGTATGTATCAGTCATGAGTTCAGTTGGCCTATCTCACCGCCAAGTGCAGAAGATGTTTAGAATGTCGCTCGAGGGAGCTCTCGTGGTGTGGTACCACAGTTTGGAGAAGAAAGTGAAGGAAGATTGGAGGGAGTTGGCTGATGCCTTCCTGAAGCAGTATGTCACTGACCTAGAGATCGATCTATCACTCCGCGATCTAGAGAATGTTAAGCAAAAATCGGAGGAGAGTTTTAAGGAGTATGTGGACCGATGGAGAGGTCAGTTGTTGAAAATGCAGACTAGGCCCTCGGAGAGGACCAGTTAAAATGATTATCAAGGGCACCAAGCCCTCCATTTACAGCAAGTTGAGGAGGATGACCTCCATGATTACAGACTTTCGGCAGTTGAGGGAAACTGTCATGGACATTGAAGAGGAAGAGGCGGAAAATAGAAAGTTTTATGGCTTAAGTAGGAGGCCTATTGGGGGGACATCGGGTACTAAACCTGTTTATGCGGAAGTTGCTGCCATCCGGAACCGGAAATTTTCAACTTGGGAAGACCCCTGTCAAAGGTACTAGAGAAATTGAAGAGGCAAGGACTCTTAAAACCCTTGGAAGCCAAACCATTACCCAATCCCCCACCATCACATTATAACCTAAACCTTTACTGTTACTTTCACCAACAAAAGGGCCATGACACCGACAATTGCGCCTGACTCCGCCATGAAATCCAAGACCTGATAGACTCCAAAAAGATACCCGACCCTGAAACAGAATGCCCAACACACACCAGAACCCTTTACCAAATTACCACTCTGTCCCGCCCCCAACCTATATGATAAACCCTGGCCTACCCGAGAACCTTTTCCTCAAATCCTTTGACCTCCAAGCCGTTTGCCTTGGGATTTGGGATAGTAACAGCGAAGATGAAACCGAACATGGGAAGAGTTTCTGGGCAGACTTCTCCAGTAGTGATGAAGAATAAGTGAGGGGTATGACACGCAGCGGGCGTTTCTACAATGATATGACTGATAAGGGTAAAAGAGTGTTATCAGAGGGTAGAGAAGTGGCTGAGAATACAGAAAGTGTCGAGGGAGATGTAGTGCTACAGCAGTTGAGGAAAACCCGAGCGTAAGTGAGTATATGGGATTTGTTGTGTGCATCTCAGGAGCACAGACGGGCCATGGTTGAGGCCTTAAGCAAGATAGTGGTGACAGAAGATGCCAACCCCGCAATGTTTGTTGGGTCAGTGCGAAAGGAGGCTTTGCAGACAATCACTTTTTCTGAGGAAGAACTCCCAGCTGAGGGGAGAAATCATAATAGACCTTTGTTTATCAGAGCTGAAGTGAGGGGTAAAAGGACCTCTTTTGTGATGGTGGATGACGGCTCATCCATTAATGTGTGCCCGTTGAAGATTTTGGTAAAGCTGGGTATGAAAGCAACAGATTTGGACCCCTCCAGTATGACCATCAAAGCTTATGATGACAGTAAGCGAGGAGTTGAGGGTACATTTGTAGCAGCGGTCAAGGTTGGTCCTATTGAGGACGAAGTTGAGTTTACAGTGCTGGACATCCCAGCCACTTTTGCCTTGTTGTTAGGAAGGCCTTGGTTTCACAAACTTGGGGGCGTGCCTTCCACTTTGCATCAGATGATTAAGTTCCCGTATGAGGGAGAGATTGTTACCATCCGAGCTGAGATAGATAATGTTGTGGCTGCCTTGGAGATACAACCTTTCACGAGGTTTCAGGTGTCAACAACTTTTGAGGAATGGGTGGATCCTAGGGTGGCTAGGATCATGAAAAAAATGAAGTTTGAACCGGGTGAAGGTTCAAAATTGCCAGATTTCAGAGGACAGACTACTCGGAAGGGTTTGGGATACACATCTGACAAAGAAAAGCCGAAGGTTAAAAAGAAAGGGCTGAAATTGATGGAGTACTTTGTGAAGGCTTCAGGGTATTAAGGTGAGCCCGAACCGATAGAAGTTAATGGGATTGTGGTGCCTGGATTTGAGATCTTCCAGGATTTGTTGGGTGAGAAACCGCTGACTAAAGAAGCTGTGGAAGCAGAGAATTGGGAAGAAGAATTGATGAAGTTGGAGAGCCTGACTCTGGGAGAGGACAAAAAGCCTGAGGAAAACCTGGTTGCAGAGGAAGAAGTGTCTATAGATGATGAAGACATTTACCTTCCTGATTTTTTTGAATGTACTTCCGCATTATCCAATAATAAAGACATTTCTTTTGCTTATTTGCCTGAGTCATTTCCATTTACTCTGCACGAATCAAGCATATTTGATATCAGTTCGGCCAGAACTACTGCATTTAGCTTGGGTACACTTGAGAACCCCAAGGAAATTCTGATTGCAAGTGAAGTTACCTCCGAAGAGAGTGATAAATTAGAAGAAGTATTGGGCAGATATGCCAAAGTGTTTGCTTGGTCCTATGAGGACATGCCTGGGGTAGACAGAAACATTGCCCAGCACACAATACCAACTTATCCGAATATGAGGCCAGTAAAACAGAAACTCTGACGGATGAGACCAGAATGGGCTGAGAAAGTCAGAGAGGAAGTTAAGAAACAGATAGATGTGGGGTTCCTGGAAGTAGTAAAGTATCCTGAGTGGTTGGCTAATATAGTGCCGGTGCCGAAGAAAGACGGGAAGGTCAGAATGTGTGTGGACTACAGAGATCTCAACACGGCTTGTCCGAAAGATGATTTTCCTCTGCCGCATATAGATGTTTTGGTTGATAGTGCGGCTTTATCTGCTATGTATTCATTTGCAGACGGGTTTTCAGGTTATAATCAGGTCCTTATGGCTGAGGAAGATAAACACAAGACTGCCTTTGTTACCGAGTGGGGTACTTATTGTTACAAGGTTATGCCGTTTGGGCTCAAGAATGCAGGAGCTACTTATCAGCGGATGGCCACTACACTATTCCATGACTTGATGCACAAAGAGATTGAAATGTATGTGGATGACATGATGGTGAAATCAGAGACAAGAGTTGGGCATATTGAAGCACTGGAAAGGTTCCTTCAGAGAGTTGACAAATACAACCTGCGGCTAAATCCCAAGAAATGTGTGTTTGGGGTGACATCAGGAAAATTGCTGGGACATACAGTGGGAATGGGAGGAATAGAGGTAGACTCTGAAAAGATCAAAGCAATCACAGAAATGCCAGCACCGAAGACTGAGAAGGAAGTCAGAGCATTCCTGGGAAAGATTTAATACATCAGTCGGTTCATCGCCAAGTTGACATCAGTGTGTGAGCCTATCTTCAAACTATTGAGGAAAGATCAACCGGTAAAGTGGAATGAGCAGTGTCAAGCAGCCTTCGACAAGATCCGAGAGTACTTGGTAAAGCCTTCTGTATTGAAACCTCCGAGACCGGGCAGACCGTTGATATTGTACTTGGCCATAGAATCAGAAGCACTGGGGGCAATGATGGTACATGCAGATGAGACAGGGGTAGAGCATGCAGTTTACTATCTAAGTAAGAATATGCTCCCATATGAGGCCCGATATCAGGAAGTAGAGAAGATCTGTCTTACAGTGGTATGAGCTTCCAGAAAATTGCGGCATTACTTCCAGTCTTACAAGATCCAGGTAGTGGCAAAGGAGAATCCTCTGAAATATCTGCATTCAGTGCCTTCGCTAGTGGGGAAATTGGGCAGATGGTTAGTATTGCTGACATAGTTTGACATTGAGTATCTCATCACCAAAGTGGTCAAAGGGCGAGCAGTAGTAGAGTTTCTGGCATTACAACCTGTTGAAGGGGATCAGTATAAGTTTGAATTTCCAGATGAAGAGATCCAAGCAATAACAGTTCAGAGATGGAAAATGTATTTTGACGGAGCAGGGAATTACAAGGGAGCCGGAATTGGGATTGTGATAGTGACCCCCGAAGGAGAGACCTTGCCTTTGGCCAAAAGGTTGACATTCAGAGTAACCAACAACATGGCCGAGTATGAAGCATGTGCTTTTGGTTTGACTGCATTGATAGCCTTGAAGGCCGAGAGTGTGGAAGTCTACAAGATTCTATGTTGGTAGTCCAGCAGATGTGAGGAGAATGGGAATTGAAAGAAGAACGGTTGAAACCTTACCTTTTTTACCTCAGAAATTTGGCACAGGTTATCCCCGATTGTAAGTTTCAGCACTTGCCAAGAGAAGAGAATCAGATGGCAGATGCATTGGCTACACTTGCAGCGACTTGGGAAAATCCAGAAAAGTTAGTGATGAGACCGTTGATACTGACAACAACAAGAAGACCTGTTTATGAGATATAGAGAATTCTGGAAATAGAGGTCGATGACGGTAAACCTTGGTATTATGACATTCAGAGGTATCTGGAACATGGGGAACTCCCAGAGGGAGCGGGCAGAAAAGACAGAATAGCCATTCAGAAGTTAGCTTCCCAGTATGTGATTTTGAAAGGGGAACTGTACAAGAGGCAAGCAAACGGTATTTAGTTGAAGTGTTTGAGAAAAAAAGAAGCTCAGCATGTAATGGAAGAAGTACACACCGGGGTATGTGGTCTGCACATGAACGGGTTGAATCTGTCCCGCAAGATAGTGAGACAAGGTTTTTATTGGTCAACCATGGAAACAGACTGCGCGAAGATGGTAAAGCACTGTCATGATTGTCAAGCACACGGTAATTTGAATCACTTGCCGCACACAGAGTTGCACGGTTGTCAGAGCCGTGGCCTTTCTCAGCATGGGGAATTGATATGATTGGAGAAATTCGACCGAATGCATCGAATGGGCATCACTTCATAGTAGTGGCAGTAGATTACTTCTCGAAGTGGGTGGAAGCCGAATCATTCCGCAACGTTACAGCAAAACAGATGGCAAAGTTTATAGCTCGGAACCTCATTTGTCGGTATGGTATGCCACATCATGTAGTGACAGATAACGGAGTTCAGTTTCAATGAGAGACGAAGGCAATGTTACAGAAATATGGGATAGGCCACCACAAGTCATCACCGTACAGACCGCAGGCAAATGGGGCAGTTGGGGCAGCCAACAAGACTATAAAGACGATTTTAGCAAAGATGACAGAGAACTGCAGAGATTGGGCCGAGAAACTACCATATGCTTTGTGGGGGTACAGAACATCAGTAAGAACAGCAACATGGTCCACACCTTACTCTTTGGTCTATGAATGGAAGTAGTATTGCCAGTAGAAGTGGAAATACAGTCTATGAGGGTATTAGCAGAGGCAAAATTACCAGAACAAGAGTGGGCCGCACAGAGGTTTGATCAGTTAGCACTGCAGGATGAGAAGAGAACGAAGTCTTTGTATCACATGCAGTTGTATCAGAAGAGACTAGCCCGAGCATTCAACAAGAAAGTACGCCCCACCAAGATTAGAAATGGTGATTTGGTACTTAAGCAATCAAAGCCGTCGATGACAGATCCAAGAGGAAAGTTTAGACCTAACTGGGAAGGGCCTTACATAGTGCAGAAAGTAATGGGAAATAGAGCAGTGAGGCTATCAGACTTGGAAGGGAACGAGTTCATCGAGCCGATCAACGTAGACAAATTGAAGCAGTACTTTGCCTGAGGGGGAGAAGACCGAGCAGTCACCAAGGAAATTGGCAGAAGACCTAACCCAACGGAATAAGAAAATCATTCATGCATACACGTAACATTGCATTCTCTTCGTGTTTGTTTTTGTTTTGTGTTCGCAGGTTCGAAGAAAGGAGAAAGCGGCAGAAATGAGCGTCAGCGCAGCTTCAGTTTTGGGGATAAGTCCCAGGGGGTGAGGCCCATATCAACTCGGGGGTGAGGCCCCACACCATGTCAGCTCGGGGGTGAGGCCCATGTCAGCTTGGGGGCGAGGCCCCACATCATGTCAGCTTGGGGATGCGTCCCAGGGTCGGGGTGCCCCTGTTGTCAGTTGCAATTCCGGGATGCGTCCCAGGGTCGAGGGCCCACTACATCATCAGTTGTAGTTCCGGGATGCGTCCCAGGGTCGAGGGCCCACTATATCATCTATGGAGGGCGAGGCCCTCATTTCCAGCGGTATCGGGATGCGTCCCAGGGTCGAGGTGCCCCCGTTGTCGGTTGCAGTTATTGGGATGCGTCCCAGGATCGAGGTCCACTGCAGCACCAACTCAGCTCGAGGCGGCAGACGAGCCAGGTAAGTTAAAATGCATTGCATAACTTTGATAGGATTGTTCAAAGTCACACACTGCACAAGTCCCATCAAAGTGGGGGCGACTGTAGGCATTGCATTTTTTTATGTGAAACCCGATGATGAGTCTCAGTTGGAGGCACTGTCTTTTTAGTTAAGGATATTGCGGGAAACGATCGTCGGAAGGGAATCAGTGTTCCATTAGATTTTTATTCACTTGTTTAGCGTCAGGCTCATTTGTTGGACCTCCGTTTAAAGCACTCTTGGCCCAAACCCACTCACCAAACCAACACAACACCTAGCTTACCAAGACAAAACCGACGCCCACACCCACCTAGGCCCACACGCCCATGGCCTCTAAAACACACCCAAATTAAATTAAATTAAATATTAATTAGATTAAATATTAACTAAATAAAATATTAATTAAGTCATTTACCAAATTAAATAAGACATAAAATATAATTATACCAAATTAAAATATTGTAACTTCCTAGTCCAAAATATTATATACTAAATTAAAGAAAACATTAAATTAAATCATACCTAATTAAGATAAATCAAATATTATATACCTTACTTACCAATACAATCATGCCTAAACAAGATAAATCAAATATTCAACCTTCCTAATCACCAAAATTTGTCCCCCAATCAATCAAATCCTTTCCTTGTTTGACACCAAATCCAATCTATTCCTTGTGAGACAAGGGGAAGCCCTAGCCCTTGTCTATAAAAACAACCCAAAACCAAAGCCAACCCCATCCTCAATCTCTCACAATTCACGCCCATACATGCCCAAGAAACCCTAGCACTCTTACGCATAAAACAACAAGAAGCAACACAAACAATTCTCTTCATCTCCACCCTCACTTCACCGAAAATACACAACCAGAAACTAAAAACTGCACCTTTAAACCCCTTAAACAACCGAAAAATACAGCCTTTAGACCCCTAAAAAACGTAAAAACAGTAGCTTTAAAGACCTGAAACAGTAAGCAGAGAATACAGAGAAAACAACAGCAAAACGGAGGTCAAACAGCAGCAAAACGGAGGTCAAACAGCAAGCAAAACAACAAAACAGTGAGCTAAGACGCTAAACCAGTGAACCGGAGAAGTTGAGGAGCTTTAACCATTCCGATCTCCGTGAAACGTAAGTCTGAAAGTCGGCAAAAAAGGTTAGACCTGAGGGTATTTTTCACACTTCTTTTCAGTTTTATCTTTATTATTTACTGAGTTTTGTTCGCATGATTACTATATTAAAATACATGTTGTGGCCCATTGAGTAGATAAATATGCATATAAATGATGTATGTTGTGGCCCTTGAATAAAATGAAAAATGTGTCACCTCTCGTGGTATATAGGATGGAAACCCGGACATAAATTTCATAGCCGATTCCGAATGGACGGTAGTATGATCTGTACTCGGGATACAACTCCACGTACCACTTGAGTAAACGGCGCATATTTTGTTTTATGTTGTTTTTGATTTGTTTGTCATTCGTTACTTGACTTCCGCATGTTATTTGTTTATGTAATGATGTGATCGAGCGCATGGGCTTAGTAAGTTGGATTAAAGGTCCCATATTTTGAGGGGTTAAAACCCTTTATCACAATGCTTTGTCGCGCCGATCGATGTATACTCGGTTGAATGTAAGATGTGTTCAATCGGGTATACGAAGCCAATATTATTGTCTTTATTTTTATATGCATGATGTGATCGAGCTCATGGGCTTAGTAAGTTGGATTAAAGGTCCCCTATTTTGAGGGGTTAAAATTCTTTACCACGATGCTTTGCCGCGCCGATTGGTGTATATTCGATTGGATGCGAGATGAGTTCAATCGGATACGTGAGGTCCCACATTGTGGATTTGTTTGTCTATGAATGTGTTGCATGCATCAGGTTGGTTCCATTCGAACACGTTCTCGAACGCCACACGAACGTGAACCTTCTGTTTACCGTTCGAACGCGTTCTCGAACGCTACGTGAACGCGCACGTATTTTCTTAGTTTCATCATGCATCAGGTCTTGTTCCTTTCGAACGTGTTTTCCGAACGCTATACGAACGTGAACCTTGTTTTTACCGTTCGAACGCGTTCTCAAACGCTACGCGAACGCACACGTATTTTTTTAGTGTTTCATGCATCAGGTCTGGTTCCGTTCGAACGTGTTCTCGAACGCTATACGAACGTGACCTTCTGTTTACTGTTCGAACGCATTCTCGAACGCTTGCGAACGCGCACCCACTGAACTGAGTCATTTTCATCAGATTTCGTGCATAATTGTTCCTAGTAGCTATCCCTTCGTATGATGAACCTGATTGCTTCTCTGTATTACGCAAGATTGTGTAGGTGTCGTTCATCTGTATTCCCCACATGTATGAGTACAATGTGTTTATTAACTTGTATACTTGCTGTATGTTAATTTATCTTTATGTATGCAAATTGAGACATAGATTACATGCAAATAGGCTGTATGCAAATTCGGATGTGTTACATGTAAATTTAGATGAACTTGTTGATGTATGCATGCGAACTTAGGGGTAAATCATCCTTGGAAATATGTTGCTTAGGCTTGGTTAGATTATTGCACAAATCATTTTATTACAAGTGGCATAAGTAAGGGACCATTCCGAACCCAACGGTTTGAGGTCTTCCCTTGCGAGGGGTGAGTGCGGCCTTAAATCTTTGTCCCGATTCACACCGGGTGGCGAATCCATTATTCTCCGGTTTAGTCCCCCGCGGGCTACTCCGTACTCCCAACCGGGCCGCGAGCCTGGAACAGCATGCGTCGCCCAGTTTGTGTTCCCACACCTATCAATAGTGAGATTGATTCTATCATTCAAAATCATACTTGGGAGTTGGTTGATCTTCATACAGGTTGTTATGCTAAAACATCAAAGGATTACATATTATCTCAAGCTCATTATGTTGAGAAAATACTTGAGAAATATAGTAAAAAAGATCTAAACGTGGCTAAAACTCCTGTGGACTTAACTCTTCATCTACTTTCCAAAAAAAAAACCTAACTCTTCATCTATCAAAGAATACTGATTCGAGCGTATCACAATTAGAGTATTCGAGAATCATCGGAGGTTTGATATATCTCACGAATTTTACACGACCAGATATCACACACGCCATAAACAGAGTTAGTAGATATACAAGTAATTCATGACATAACCATTGAAAAGCCAAAGTAAAAATTTTGAGGTATCTAATAGAAACTTCAAAATATGGTCTATATTATACGAGATATCCTACTGTTCTAGAGGGATACAACGACGCTAATTGGATATCTTGTACAATAGATTCCAAATCCACGAGTGGATTTGTTTTCACTCTTCGAGGTGCAGTCGTGTCATGAAAATCCTCAAGGTAAATATGTATCGCCCGATCTACTATGGAGTTTGAGTTCATAGCATTAGACAAAACAATGGAAGAAGCAGAATGACTTTGAATTTTCTTAGAGGATATTTCAAATTGGCCAAAATAGATGCCAGCTATAAACTTATATTGTGATAGTCAATCGGCTATTGGGAGAGCTAAAAATACAATGTATAATGGTGAGTCTTGACACATACGTTGAAGACACAATACCATAAGGAATCTGTTCTCAAGCGGTATAATTTCAATAGATTATGTTAAGTCGAAGGAAAACCTAGCAGATCCACTTACTAAAGGTTTACCTAGAAAGTAAGTTGAGAAATTATCGAGCGGAATGAACTTGAAGCTTATAAATTAAGAATTGTCACTGTGAAACCCAACTTAACTGATTGGAGATTCCAAGATCTAGGTTAAAAAAGAACAACTGAAACTTTATGCAATTTAAACCAAATATTGTAGAGTTTTATACTCTTTCTCATTCATGTAATGATACAGAGTGTTGTCTATGAAGGTTAGGTTAAGCTAAGACTTTTAATGATCACTACATGATGAGAACAGTGCTAATAGAGGTAAAGACATAATACCTCTTTATAATAGATCACATATTTCGAATAAGAAATGAGGCTGTTTCCATGAAAATTTTAAAGACTGGATTCCCTAAAGTACTTGATGAAACTATGACCGATGTCCATGGTCGAATTGAACACAACCGTAAAATGGGAAATGGTCGAAGTGAAGCTATGTGATGACTATTGTTTTGGTTTACACCAACAGCGGAACAATTCAAGACTTTGTGTCACTGATTTGCCAAATAAATCCGATAGTCATTTACTAGGAAATGTTGAAGGCAAAAACTACATATTCCAATGTAGTTTCATTCCAATACAATTTCATTCCAAGAAACTCTCTTAAGTGTCTACATTAATAATTAGAAAATTGTGGGGGATTGTAAGAAAATTTTCTAATATTAATTTTTTATATATAGTGATTTAGTGAAAAGACATGCCTCTAATATGTGACCTTTAGAAAAGACACCAAATGAATAGATATATCATTTAGAGGGAAATTATATAACCTTTGAGTTGGAAGGGTACATTGAAGAGTTATAACTTTTTATGCCTAAGAGTACTTCTTCAATGGCAACTTTCTACATCTATAAATAGGGTATTTAGGTTCTTCATTTGTCATTCAATTTTTTTCTATATCTTAGGCGTATTAGAAAGTTTAAGGTCTTCATACTTGAGAGAGTATCCACCATGTTGTCCTAATTTGTGTTCTTGATTCGAGGAGTGCCATTAAATCAAGAAGAACCAAGTGTCATTGGAGAATGTTAACCACGAGATTCGTAGTGCACCGAGGCGGAACTAATAAGTTCTTAGAGACATAGTTCACTCAACTTGATTCAATATTTATCTTCAAAAAAATATATCAAAGGTTTTTCTAAGATTTTTGTTTTATGTTTAATTTACGGTTTGCATGTTTGGTTGAATTATGTATGTTATAACGCATCCGCTCAACACCACCTAACTCCTAAGAGCGGTAATTAATCGTCTTAAATTTTGACATTCTATGCGAGTTGGTAAATTGAAATTCTTGTTGATAAACGATTTAAAAATAAAAATCATATTATATATTTACTTTTAGTTACGACTTAATATTAGGCTAAATTTTAAACCCACCGAAGTCTTGGTCTCTGTCTATGAATTGGTTGGAACTTGAACCTAACAACTTTTATTTTCTTTTATTGGTTTGTTGACATTAGAGATTACAATATATATCTCTATATTTATTTTTTATTAAGATAATGGGATAAAATAGGTTAACTTTAGAATTAGGGTTGTTGCACATCTTAATGTAATCAGCTTTTAGAATTAATAAATTATTTAATACCCTAGGTTAGGGTACGGATTAATCTTCATTGAATTTCATTGCCTGCGCTTCTTCACTTCTTTTCTTGAGCTATAAACCCAATGCGCATAAAATAATTAAACCGAGTCTTGATTGAAAATCACTTAAAATAAACCAGTTCCTTGCTGCACCTTTCGATATTGGAAGTACACTTGAACTTGATTTTATTTAATAACTTGTATTTTTCTTTAACTTGTGTTTTATTTTTCTCCTTGCATAATTTTTTTTCCTTATGTTTTTGTGTGTATTTATATAAGTGGCTTTTAAGACATTAATCGAGTTCTTAAAATAAAATCTTATTGGTAATAGATAAAAAAATTAAAAATTATATTATATATTTAAAAATAAAAATTTCTTTAAATTTGTGTCATGCTCCGATATGGAGACTAGTGATGGATTAGGAATTTCATCAAGAATATAAATTTTGTATTATCATATATAATAGGAAAAACCCAACATTGAGGCCCCTGTACTTTCAATGTTTTTTTACATTGCATCCCTGTACTAAATTTTCTACACATTGCACCCATGTACTCTCAATATTTTTTACATTGCACAATGCACCCCTGTCAAATTTCTAACACATTGCACCTCTGCACTCTCAAAAATTGACATTCCACCTTATTTTAACGGCAAGTTAACAGAGTTGAGAATATTCTGACATCACTCACCCTTAATTGTGTCATATCTGCCTGGTTTAGAAAGAAGCACCTATGCTAAAAAGAGAAGAGCTAAAAAAATGGGTGTTTGCTATAAATGTGCACGCATGACATGTAATACTCGTTGTCGTTCTTTAGGAATGATGTCTGATAACCGTGAAGCATCTTTGTTTGTTTTTTGTTGTTCATTAATAACACTCCAAGATCATAGTTTTGATATAATTTTTGCAATGAATTAGTTGGATTTTTGAATGTATCAGGAGCATAATATTTATGCGCCATAACATATAGTTATGTGCCCTAGCATAACTTCAAAGTAAAAATTTGATCGGTCCAATCCGAAATAAGGGTGGGTGATGTCAGAATATTTTTCAACTCTGTTAACTTGCCGTTAAAATAAGGGTGAAATGTCAATTTTTTGAGAGTGCAGGGGTGCAATGTGTGAAAATTTAGTACAGGGGTGCAATGTAAAAAATATTGAGAGTACAGGGGTGCATGTGTAGAAAATTTAATACATGGGTGTAATGTAAAAAACATTGAGAGTACAGGGACCTTAAGGTGGGTTTTTCCTATATAATAATAAAATAATCCTAAATGGACCCACAAAAAATCACCATTTAACATGAAACAGAAAAATTTCATAAATATAAACAAAGTACTGCATCATCGTCATTATTCCATAGTACTAGATCCGATCACGTGTTGGTTTCGAATATCTAAACACAAAAAAGAAAAGTGGACTGAAATTAAATCCATTTTACTTCGTGTCCTTTTAATTTCATCGTGCGTGTGTGTCTTTTCTTTTAAGTTAATGCTAGTTTAATTTCTTCGGTGTCATCTTTTCTCTCTTCGTCAGTGGCTCATTAAGTTTTTGCTTTTATTATTTTTTGCATACATCTTCATATCTCTTCCTCAATGCCAAACAAACCTTCGCATTTTGTTTCATTATTGCTCATCACTTGCTCAATTTCGTGCCACAACCGAAAACAAAATAAAACGACAGCCAAATCATATTGACTTTAAAGATTCGAGAAAAATCTTCTTAAAGAAATTGGGAATGATATGATACATGAGACGTCAAGAATAGAAGCCTTGAAGTATAGATCCAAGCATCCAAGGAGGAAGCCCAATAATCCATTCACGTTATTTGACAATGAAGGCGGTCCAAGATATACAAGTGAAGGCCTCCCAGAGGGGGTTCATGTTAGTGTTTATTTTAGAGTGGACCGACTGTTAGGGGCCATAGGTTTTAATGTTGGTGTTTATTCTAGAGTGGGTCAAATGTTAGGGGCCCAAGATTTTATTTGTAGGGATAACTTACTTCTATAGTTTGACCAAGACGGATTCTGAATTGGATTTTGATGTACACTAAAAAGTTTTAGATCCATGAGTCCTCTTTTCAATGCAATTTGAATCACTAAAATCAGACATCGGATGAGAACATTACCTCCAAAATACGAAGACTGCGCAAATCTCGCCACTACTAATGCACCATTCGGAAATTAAATCCGAAATCAATCAAGACAGCTCATGCATGTCCAAAACCTATTCCATTCTTCCATTTGACATAATAAAGCCTTCATATAAAGTCTCATGCATGGACCAAAATCCAGAACCCAATGAATATTCCAAATCCACCAAAAAGGCCCAAATACACCAATCTGACCAAGCAATGCAATCAGCCACAACTTCAAGTTATCTTGGCCCAACAAACAGAGCTCAATCTGGATCACATCATACATTATCCAATCAGATTTAGAAAAGTTAAGTATCCACATTTCGTATATCTACGAGTGGAAGATTGTATTCCGGGAGGTGGGTGTTGGGGTTGGTGCTCAGAGCGCCAATCCGGACCGTATTTATGTATGATTCATGAATACGAACATCCCCTTATTCCATAATACTACTTACTTAGTGGTTGCACCTCTTGTTTTTATATACGTATTCGATCTGATTACGATTAGATTGAAACTAAATGTGGTTTAGTGATATGTATATATTAGACAAAGACCCGATAATATATAATGCAATACACAGTTACAAAGATAGTTTGTAATTGACATTGGGAAGTGTTATTGCTAAAGATATATATTATCAAATAAAGTTCCTGGTCAAGATTCACTAACACGGGTCGGTTAGTCAAATCTGCTGAGACCAGTACATGTCGTATATCGAGACTTGGTCCGATGGTTTATCCCAATGAACCATGAGTCTAGGGAGACTCATAGACGTGTAGGTGTTTATAGTGTATAAACACTGAACGGCTCACCGAAGATTCTTAATGGATGGTACGCCAACGTCAATAAGAATCTTCTCGGGTTGAGTAGCATAGTGGTCCTTCGACTTGAGATACCACTGTGGATGTATGAGACATCCTCTACACTTAGATGGCAGTCACGTCACCGATCTATTTAGATCAGACCTCCGCCTGTTCGTTGGGTGTGGACCGATCCTCAGGATATCCTGTGTGTGTCAAGATAGGATCCGTCAGTTCTGTGTACATAGCATAGGTAGTCCATATATTATTAGCAGTCTGTTAAATCTGTGGCCACAGTATACATCGGAAGTAAGTTCCGAGTGTTATTTAGAGATTGCTAATAGATACGTCGACGAGATAATACCTATAGAGATTTGACGTTTACATCTATATCTCTGGGATTATCTGGATACCTGTGACGGAGGGATTATATGTATGCAATGACCTCGACCTGTATGATTCAGCTAGTTTATCCGTGATCGTCATAATCTACGGGTGGATAGATTAGGACACGAAATTGGATTTCGTGACGGATATACCTGAATCTAGAGAGTCTCAATAATGAAACATACTCGTAGAGCACTAGAGCAACTTTATGAATAATGATGATTATTTATAAATCGTTTAATCGGTAAACGAAAAATACATGCGAACGGGCCGAACCGTCATTTCCTAATTAATGTGTATTTGTATTTAATATATGATATTATTAAATACACATTAATAAATGGTCAAATAAAGGTATTTGACATATATCATCAATATATGTATTTGAGATATTTAAAGTAAATATAATACATATATTTGATATATTTATATTTAATTAATTAATTAATTATTTAATTGTTAAATGATTAATATAATTAAAATATAAATATATCACCAAATGATAAAGTTAGGAAATGATTATAAGTTGCAATGTTGACTTATACATTAAAGGAAAGGTAGTCAAATTGGATTTGACTTCTTAAGATATTTGTTCAAATTGTTTGAAAAATGAAAAATATTTTTTCCTTTATTTTTGATGAATTTCGGCCATAACACTTAATATATAAGAGTTATATTTATCTTAGTTGCATTTGTTGACTTTATTAATGTCTTTAAAGTTGTTTTGATATTTATGCAAGTTGATAAAGTAATAAGTGAAATGAAATTGAAATTACAATTTCTTGAATTTGGCTTAATGAATTTCGGCCAAGGCTTGTCTTGCACAAGTATAATTGTTTTCATTTCATTTCATTTGAAAACCTAATACACTTTAAAGAAAACTCCATTAATGGAAGCAAAGGAAGCTTGTGAGAAAGAAAGAAGAAATCAAAGAAAGCTTGGATTTTAGTGAGTTTTTCCAACTTGCTATTAGAAAGGAAAATGTTCCTTAGGATCTAGGCTTTAACATATGATGTTCTTAGGTTATTTCTTTCTTTATTCCTTGTGTTTTTGTTGATGGAAGTTTTGATGGAAGTGTTGAGCATGTATGATGAAGGAAAGTTGTGACTATTGTAGTTATAAGCTTCTTTTAAGGTTTTGGAAACCATGTTGCTAATCTAGAGTTGTTGACCCACTCTTAGATGACCTAGATTTGATCTTGAGTTGTTTCATTGTGTTGAGACTTTTATTGGATGGAAGAAAGATGATTAAAGTAATTGATTTAACCAATTTGGTCTAATTTGTCCAATTTGAAGAAATTGAAAAATTAGGGTTCATGACCAATTCCAAATTTGGGGGTTTTCATATATGTTGTGTATTTGGATGTGTATATGATGCATATAAAGTTTCATGTTCATTGGATTACATCTTGATGTGTTTTGATGCATGAAATGACAAAGTGCACAAATGGCACCCCTTAGGGAGCATTCGGCCTTGATGAAGAAATTTGGGGATTTGGTTGCTTTTGGTGTTTTGATGTTTTGAACATGCTAAGTTCATCTTAGAAATGATTTAGAATCATTCAAAATTGATTGGATCAATTTCGGACTAAAATGGACAAAATACCATATAAGGGTAATTTGGTAATTTCACTTGAATAATTCATTTGAAATTTTTTGTTTCATAATTTGATTATTGGAAATTAAATAAATATTTATTTAATTAATCCAAGAAAAAGTTTTGAAATCGGAAGATTCGATCTTCCGCCGCTTCCGCTGCGTTACCGGATATTCCCCCTAAAACCCCTACAAAATGGTATCAGAGCGAGTCTGATTCTAGGCCTCCATAAATGATTAGCTTGTTTTATTCAATGTTTAATCATGTTTTCTTGACTTTATACATGCATGTTATAATCTAATTTGATTAGATTTAGGGTGTATGACACTTAATGGAATATCCCCGCTTAATAAGGTTTTAAGTAACTAGTATTTGGAATACTTGTTTCTTGGTCCGTCTTGTCAATACGGTTTATAAATATCTTTTCGTTGACTACATCCGAGACCGTGCCTCTGCTGTGAGGGTGTAGCTGATAGAAATTTATTTATGCCGAATGTATATTAGATACTAGATAAATTCAAGCGAAAGCGGAATCCTGAACGTGCCCTAGCTGTCAGGGTTACGCAAGTAACTTGAGTTTATCATTGACAAGTTTAACCTTGGTACGTCTCCTTGTGGGCCTGCCTTCGCAGCGACAACGAGAAACGGCCAGGACCGGAACCTTGGAGTCACTAGTGAGTGATTGACAATTAGTTGTCTACCTGTGAATATACGTCGGCGAGACCGTGCCTCTGCTGTGAGTCGAAATATATTCATGGGGTCCTCTTCCCATTATGGAATTCGATTTAATTATTGAATTCTCGTCTTTCCGTTGGGGATTACGGCATTACGTAAAAATAATGGGAGGCACTGCTAAGTTTAAAATATTCCATAACTTAGGCAGTGTATGTTATTATGGAAATTGCTGCTTATTTGTTTCCTTATTCTATTGTTTATATAGAATTAAACTTTTATTTACTGCACACATATTATGATATGTTATCTGACTAGACTCTTGGTTGCAGTCATTCTAGAATAGGTTCTAGATACTACTAGACTATGATATTATTAGATTAGTCTAAACCATCGGGAACTGTTGTTCCGATTTTCTTAAAAAATAAAGATGGTTAATGACTTAGTTTCTAAGTCATAATAGATAATCTAGATAGATATCCCCTTTAGGATATAATACTTTAGAGACAATAGTTTCTTATGCAGTAAGAATTGACTTGAATTAGTTCATGTCTCGAGATTCTTGACTGGCATTTAGAAAGCCCTATTAGGTATTTGTTTATCTAGTAATGACATTTCTAAGCTTTAATTACCTTTAGAGGTAATGTGTCTGACACAATTTGCTAATCAGTTATTTACAATTGTTGTGAATAGTTGAATGCAAATAGTAAAGCTAAAGAAAGGAGATGCGTATATTTGTGTATAGAAAATATCGATTTTCACAATACTACAACTATAGGTATTGGATACCAGATCTCCCGTCTAGTTATTTGAAATATTGGTTAACGATTGTTTTGATATTTGATATCGGAACTTGCGACTATTGGATAATCACTTGTTCTTTATAAATAATTGTTACATATTTTATAATAACTAGTAGTGTCATTAACGTAGAGATAAACATTAAGAAAAATTATTCGGTAAAGTAAATAATTTAGAACGGTGCTTTATGAATTTAATCACTTAAGCATTGGATGCTTATTCCATATGGTAAATGATGGTTTGATACTAGATCACACTACACATCCTTATCCATTTAATGAATATTGTATTCAGGAAAGTGATTAAGATCTCGTTTAACCAATGATTGTCATTGGACCACAAATTTATTTAACTGATACATTGGATGTATGTAGTTTTATAAATAATAATTGCTTAAGGTAGTTTTCTTTATTTCGTAACTTAGTTGATGAATTGTCATAACTTAGTTACGTGTTTCTGAAGGAACACATATTGAAAGTCTTGAAAGTATCAAGTACTTTCAATCCGTTCTGATGAAACGTAGATTGAACATTTTTGACTTGTTCAAATATATTCAATCTAAAGGTTTTAGAGAATTCTATCCTCAAAATTCATAACATGTCTTTGAACTGTTCAAAGATCTTTGATACGATCAAACGTATGAATTTAAAGCAATTAGTTCTAAGGTTATTTAGTGAATATGATTCATATTCAATATTGTTCTTCCACGATTCCATCTTGATGGAATTGAGTAGTGGGAGCAATCGAATCTTATATGATTTGATTCGTCTGATATTGAAAGTTACCGAATTAGTTTCAATACTCTTGGGGTTATACTCCAGTAACACTAATTCATCTCTTTAATTAATGTTCCATTATTTTCTACAGTTGCATATATGATATGTATAGGTAGAAAATTTGAATCTTGAAAAGTTTGAGATTTCAATCTTTCTTTTATATAATAGTTATATAATGGAAATTACTTACACCTCGGAGGTATAAGTAAAAGTTTATCGTTTATTCTGTTTAATAGAATATTGTATTCTATTTAATAGATATCTTTCCTACGATTCTAAGTAATAAAATCGTTTTATTACTTGGTGTGTAACATCAGATGTTAACTATTGTAGAAAAGACTTGACTTATTGAAGTCAAATGTGAGAATGATAAATTATAAATGGAACTACGTAATTAATAAGATGAAACAACCCTTATACATCTTCCGTGCAAGTCCAATAGGATAACAGAATCATTCACGAGTATTTGATACTTAATGGTTCCGTTGTTTTCTTATTGAAGAAAAATTATCCTATGACTTTTAATGGAAGCGATATTTGATATCGATTCTGGAAGTTCACCATTGAACCTTAGATCTAAGATTGTTCATAGCTTACTATGATCAAGTTTTGAACTTGATTACGCTTTCATTATGAATTAGTTCATGATATGTGCTAATTGTTTGCACAACGGAAGCAATGTGAGCTTATTAAAGGTTTGACCTTTATAGTGTGACAGTGAGAAACGTTATACTTAGCAATCTATTGTAGATTCTGAGAAAACTTATCTCTAGTCACACTAATTGAACAATTAAAGATATATTGGTTAATGTTGATATAAACTGTATATTTTAGTAAAGAATGCAAAGTGGCGTTTTTGGATGACTTATTCGAATAAGAGATCATTTGTGATTTCCTTGTTTGAAAAGTTCATTCTGAAATGGCCCTAGAGTTTGTGTTCTGCTGAGATCGCAGTTTAGTGTGCTAACTTACAGAGCCTATTGTAGACTCGGATAAGTCTTCCAGAAATCTGTGTTCTCTATTTTTGATATCGTCAGATTGTCTGATCTTGTCAAAGTATAGAGAATACACATGTGATTAGAAGGGTTAGTGGGAGCGTACATATTAGTTTCTAGTGTTATATATCTTAACGACATTATCATTATTATAGTAATAATGAGATGTATGTAAGGTAAAAAGATTACCTAAGTCTTCTTTACTCCGTGAAAGCAGTGGGAGTTGTCTCTGTTATATTTGATATAAAGTTTTTATATGATATGAAACTAGGAGACTTGTGAGATACTCCTATTAGTCGTACATTAGATATGATCTAATGAAGGACATAACAAGGCTATCTGTATGACAGTTAGTATAACTGTTCGACAGTTATTGTATGTCTTATACATAGTATTCATCTTTCATAAAGGATGATTCCTTTTTCGAAAGAGATATTGATTAGAATGTCTAAACAATATTATGTATCATTTGATGATGACATAGTGAATACTTTATTACATGCGATTATCGATGTCGATTTAATCGTAATTGTTACGAGTTATTTTGACATATTATAGACCATATGATGGATCTTGAAACACGTTCTTTGTGATCTTTGAGATATTAAGAACGAGTTTCTAATTCATGGAGAATATAGTCTGCAACCATTAGGGTCATATTAGTTTTGAGACTAATTATGACGTTAGACAGTCTACGTCATAAAGAGTCACAAAAGATGCAGTGGGAGTGTCACGAAGGATTCTACTATTTAGTGGAATCAAATGCAACTTTTGAAGTATTGACTTATGAAGTTGCATAGTGATTTTTTAAATTAGAAGTTTTTGAATTGTTATTGTGCTTGCGGTTGTCTTCATAGTATTTTGGATTTGATCCTTAAATACTTGGACAACTCAGTAGCTGTACACATAACAACTGATGTAGCATCAGAGTCATATTAATGTATAATCTAGATTCTACAGAATATGAATGATGCTGACTATGGGAAACGATGGAGTTTGTTTGACAAACTCAATATGTCATAGCGGACTTGTTTTTGTTGCCTACCTCTTAAGTACTGGGTGAGCTTTTGAGGACCATGTGCATACGATGCACATTGAGACGTGTATATGATACCGTGGATTGGCACTAGAGCAAGTGGGAGAAATTGTTGGGGTTGGTGCTCAGAGCGCCAATCCGGACCGTATTTATGTATGATTCATGAATACGAACATCCCCTTATTCCATAATACTACTTACTTAGTGGTTGCACCTCTTGTTTTTATATACGTATTCGATCTGATTACGATTAGATTGAAACTAAATGTGGTTTAGTGATATGTATATATTAGACAAAGACCCGATAATATATAATGCAATACACAGTTACAAATAGTTTGTAATTGACATTGGGAAGTGTTATGCTAAAGATATATATTATCATAAAGTTCCTGGTCAAGATTCACTAACACGGGTCGGTTAGTCAAATCTGTTGAGACCAGTACATGTCGTATATCGAGACTTGGTCCGATGGTTTATCCCAATGAACCATGAGTCTAGGAGACTCGTATAGACGTGTAGGTGTTTATAGTGTAAACACTGAACGGCTCACCGAAGATTCTTAATGGATGGTACGCCAACGTCAATAAGAATCTTCTCGGGTTGAGTAGCATAGTGGTCCTTCGACTTGAGATACCACTGTGGATGTATGAGACATCCTCTACACTTAGATGGCAGTCACGTCACCGATCTATTTAGATCAGACCTCCGCCTGTTCGTTGGGTGTGGACCGATCCTCAGGATATCCTGTGTGTGTCAAGATAGGATCCGTCAGTTCTGTGTACAGAGCATAGGTAGTCCATATATTATTAGCAGTCTGTTAAATCTGTGGCCACAGTATACATCGGAAGTAAGTTCCGAGTGTTATTTAGAGATTGCTAATAGATACGTCGACGAGATAATACCTATAGAGATTTGACGTTTACATCTATATCTCTGGGATTATCTGGATACCTGTGACGGAGGGATTATACGTATGCAATGACCTCGACCTGTATGATTCAGCTAGTTTATCCGTGATCGTCATAATCTACGGGTGGATAGATTATGCACGAAATTGGATTTCGTGACGGATATACCTGAATCTAGAGAGTCTCAATAATGAAACATACTCGTAGAGCACTAGAGCAACATTTATGAATAATGATGATTATTTATAAATCGTTTAATCGGTAAACGAAAAATACATGCGAACGGGCCGAACCGTCATTTCCTAATTAATGTGTATTTGTATTTAATATATGATATTATTAAATACACATTAATAAATGGTCAAATAAAGGTATTTGACATATATCATCAATATATGTATTTGAGATATTTAAAGTAAATATAATACATATATTTGATATATTTTATTTAATTAATTAATTAATTATTTAATGTTAAATGATTAATATAATTAAAATATAAATATATCACCAAATGATAAAGTTAGGAAATGATTATAAGTTGCAATTGTTGACTTATACATTAAAGGAAAGGTAGTCAAATTGGATTTGACTTCTTAAGATATTTGTTCAAATTGTTTGAAAAATGAAAAATATTTTTCCTTTATTTTGATGAATTTCGGCCATAACACTTATATATAAGAGTTATATTTATCTTAGTTGCATTTGTTGACTTTATTAAATGTCTTTAAAGTTGTTTTGATATTTATGCAAGTTGATAAAGTAATAAGTGAAATGAAATTGAAATTACAATTTCTTGAATTTGGCTTAATGAATTTCGGCCAAGGCTTGTCTTGCACAAGTATAAATTGTTTTCATTTCATTTCATTTGATAACCTAATACACTTTAAAGAAAACTCCATTAATGGAAGCAAAGGAAGCTTGTGAGAGAAAGAAGAAATCAAAGAAAGCTTGGATTTTAGTGAGTTTTTCCAACTTGCTATTAGAAAGGAAAATGTTCCTTAGGATCTAGGCTTTAACATATGATGTTCTTAGGTTATTTCTTTCTTTATTCCTTGTGTTTTTGTTGATGGAAGTTTTGATGGAAGTGTTGAGCATGTATGATGAAGGAAGTTGTGACTATTGTAGTTATAAGCTTTCTTTTAAGGTTTTGGAAACCATGTTGCTAATCTAGAGTTGTTGACCCACTCTTAGATGACCTAGATTTGATCTTGAGTTGTTTCATTGTGTTGAGACTTTGATTGGATGGAAGAAAGATGATTAAAGTAATTGATTTAACCAATTTGGTCTAATTTGTCCAATTTGAAGAAATTGAAAAATTAGGGTTCATGACCAATTCCAAATTTGGGGGTTTTCATATATGTTGTGTATTTGGATGTGTATATGATGCATATAAAGTTTCATGTTCATTGGATTACATCTTGATGTGTTTTGATGCATGAAATGACAAAGTGCACAAATGGCACCCCTTAGGGAGCATTCGGCCTTGATGAAGAAATTTGGGGATTTGGTTGCTTTTGGTGTTTTGATGTTTTGAACATGCTAAGTTCATCTTAGAAATGATTTAGAATCATTCAAAATTGATTGGATCAATTTCGGACTAAAATGGACAAAATACCATATAAGGGTAATTTGGTAATTTCACTTGAATATGATTCATTTGAAATTTTGTTTCATAATTTGATTATTGGGCAATTAAATAAATATGTTTATTTAATTAATCCAAGAAAAAGTTTTGAAATCGGAAGATTCGATCTTCCGCCGCTTCCGCTGCGTTACCGGATATTCCCCCTAAAACCCCTACAGTGGGGTCCAATCATAGCGCGCGTGGAGGTGGCGACGTGGCGGCGCATGGAGGCACGGGCAACAGAATTTGGGCATCGGAATGACAGTGATCGATTTATATACCGTCAAGAGGATTTACCTGATGTGGTTTCTCATCAGAAACGATAGCCGGATGAAATATAACAACCATTTTCTCTCTAGCCCACACTTTCTCTCTCATGTGTTTTTTTCTTTCTACTGGTTTTGGTTCTCTCTCTCACTGGTCTCTGAAAGTGTCTTCAACACACTGCTTACCCTCCCCTTTTATTTCATGTCAAACACACATAGACTAGGATTTGTTTTATTTGTATATTAGGAAGTGTGGGGTTTTAGTTATAATAGGAGTGTGTGGTTGCTATGTTTGGGGGAAGAGAGCATTAGTGAGATGGAGTGTAAAGGGTGAAGAAATTTCAAAATTAATTTAAATAGAATATAAAAATATAAACTAAATGTCACTAAAGTCAAAAAATATCATTGTTAGACAAACAAATATCTAATGAGATTTTCTTAATGCCAGTCAAGAATCTCGAGACATGAACTAGTTAATGTTAATCCTTACTGTACAAGAAACTATTTTCTCTACAAGATTATATCCTAAAATTGGATATTTATCTAGATTATCTATTGTGACTTAGTAACTAAGTGACTAACAATCTTAATTCTCTAAGAAAATCCAAACAACAGTTCCCAATGGTTTAAAATAAATTATATTATATCCTAGTCTACTCTAATCTATAACCTATTCTAGAAACCTGCAACCAGAGGTAAAGTCAGAAAACATATATAAAACATACATGTAGTTGATTAGAAGTTTAATCTATTTAAACGATTCAATAATAGAGACATTAACGATCAATTTTCATAATATTAGTCACTATCTAGGTCATGAATTTTTAACCAAGCAGTGTCTTCCACTATTTCACGCTATACCGTAATCCCCAATGAACAATGATAAATCAATAATTAAATTGAATTCCATAGTAGGAAGTGGATCCCATAAATATATTTTGACTCATAACTTTATTATGTTCTCGTCTATGTATATTCATAGGTAGACAACACATTGTCAGTTACACTCACTGTGACTCCTGATTTTGGTCCTAAACTATGTCTCATTCTCTCAGCATTGACACGATAAGAATGAGACATATTCAAGGCTACATTTGTCAATGATAAATTCAAGATACTAGTGTAGCCCTGATAGCTTTGACACATTCAGGGTTTCCATTTTCACTTGAATTTATCTATGGTCATATAAATTTTATCGACGCAAGCATACTACCATAATCCATACCTAGATAGCTTTGGCACATTATAGATACAGCATCAAGAACTCACTTGCATCTATATTGACGTGGCAGAGTTAGAAATATTTCCCGTAACTCAACTTAACGATTAAGATTCTGTTATATTTCCCGTGGAGGTGAAACCAAAAATTCAAGAAATATCTATATTAATTGCTTGTGTAAACAAGAATTTGGATTAAATATCATATATTATTACATGAAAACTATTATGGATGCAAGATCAGATCCACTCTGATACCATTTCTGCTGGGACAATATAGCGGGATGTGTCGATGAAATAAATCAACATTTAAAATATTTTTATTTCGAATAAATTAACCGGTATTATATACCTCTAATTTATTCGTATTTCGCCCTAATAACTCATTAATATCAAATATTGGGAGTGATTATGCATAAAGACTCTGGACAAATTTTCGAAAACACTTTCCGCGGTTACATGTTAACTGATTTATTGAATAACCGAAGTAGACGATCGAGATAACCAGACAACGAGTTCAGTCGTGGAATCAGATCAGCCCACTACTACAGTGATCCAACTACTGTAGCAGTGGCTAATCACTATAATTTCAATAAATTACCATTTTACCTATAATGTCATTTTTTACCAAAAATTCCTAAAAGCTTCCGGAATAATTCCAAAAATTTCAAGAATTTTTATACACATTATATGCATTTTTATAGTAGTTCAAATACTTAGCAATGGCCAAATAATCGTAATTTCAATAAACTATGATTTTGCCCAAATGCGATACTTATCGAAAATTCCAAAAATACTTCCGGAATGATTCTAAAAGTTCTAGGAAATTTTCTTACGCATTATTACATATATAATTTCATCCACAATATCTCAATTTCACAAATTAAGCCATAATTGAATTAATTAAATTAATCACCTAATTTATTAAAATCATACAAATTTGAATCTCTAATTTCAAATTGAGAGTCAACCATCATAAAGCAATTGAAGAACAAATCTAGGTCACCAAGAAGTGGCTTCAGGAACTCTAGAGTGATAATTTGGTGTCCTATACTATAATTTGACCTAATTACACTAATTAGTCAAATTAATTCTACACATGCATCAAAGGATTCCTATTAGGGTTTTTAAACATCAATTAATACCAAATAATGAAAAGACCACAATTATATCAAATATAATCAATTGGAAACAGAAAAAAATAATTTCAACCAAATAAAATTAGAATTTCCTTAATTTCTCCAAATTTAGCTTTGGTTGATTTCAATCATTCTCTAATTTTGGTTAACTGATCAAATCCTAATAAAGTCATAATTTTGCTCTCTCTTTCATGAACAATTCATAAAAAAATTCCAAGCCAATCCAAATCTCAAATGGGCAAAAATTGCTATATAAAGAGGATGGTCATTTTGATCATTTTGACAACTTTTAATACATGCTAAAAAATAATGCCAAATGTAGCATAAATATATGGTTATTATTTAGCACAACTTATCTTATGAGCTTTTAAAGAATATTCTTATTAAATAATTATTTAAAATAATTTACCTTTAATTAATTAAATAATTATTTATTGACATGTGTCAAAATTCAATTGAAACTAATGTGTATCTAATCAAAGTATGTATCATATACATATACATATTAGATACAAAAATACCTCGATATGTGTAATATTAAAAATAATCCATATTATTCATAATTATTTGTCATAAGACTCTACGAGTATACATTATTAGTAGTACTCTTTAGGTTTAGGTATATCTGTCGTGGAACATATCCGTGTCCGTAATTTATCCACTCACAAATTATAATGACCATAAATAATCATTATAAACCATACAAGTCAAGATATAATCATACCGTATAATCCTTTCGTTATAGGCTATCCAAATTATTTCGGATATATAGATAAGAACAACAAATCTCCATAGTGTACAATTCATATATGTATCATGATATATTTTTGATCTTTCCATCAATTTTCAGAACTCAAAGATTTAAGGATCAAAGAACAACAAATTTCCAGAATGTACTCTAATCAGAGATTTAAGGATCACAAAGTGGATGCCAAAATCTTGCATGCAAGACTGAAAGATCCTCTTTTGATACATCAAAAGATATCATGGATATCGGTCCATACCATACAAACAGATGAAGATCTGGTCTAGATTGACCAGTAACGTGACTATTGTCAAAATATGAAGGATTAATCATACATCCACGGTGGTATCTCAAGTCAAAGGACTAGATATCTTACTCGAATTGGGAAGAATGATATTAATGTTGTGTGCCATCTATTAGAAATACTATCGATGGTTGTTCAGTGCAAATCAAATAAATATATATATGTCTATATGTGACTCCCAATACTCATGGTTCATTGGGATAAACCAACAGACTAAATCTCGATATATGACATGTGCTCATCTCAACAGATTTTACTAACCGACCCGTGTAAGCAAATCTCTACCAGATGAAGGTTTTACAAGTAGTGACACCTCCTAATGTCAATTACAAGTCTCGTTGTAATTGTGTGACTATTGTATATCATCGGGTCTTTGTCTAATATATATATTCATAAACCTCAATTATTTTCGATCTAAACTAAATTAGATCGAATATGTATTTAAAATGCAAGAAGTGCTATTATTAAATCGATAGTATTATGGAAAAAAGTTATTATTTATATTCATGAACATGTCATAAATATAATACAGATTGGCACTAGAGTATTAACCCCAATAGACATATGCATAGAGCAATTCATAATTTACATACCCAATTAAAAAAAACATTAACACAGTCTCATGAATTAGAGTTTAAAAGACATTGTTTATCAGTTTGTAAGAAAATTGGATGAGAAGCATAATCTTGACTCATAGAGTGCAGTCAATGCCATTACCAGATGTCAATTTGTTATCGTTATGTAGGAATGTTGTATGAAAATCATGAAGATAAATTTCAATTCATTAGAGATGGCTTGAGTAATGACTCTTTAGATGATATATTATTGACCTTTGAGATGCATCATAGTGAATATGTGCATAACTCATAATTTATATACCCAATTCTTAAAAGAAAGACGATAATACAGTTTTAGGAATCTGACTTTAAAAAACCTTATTTGTCAATTTGTAAGAAAACTAGATAAGAAGCATATGTCCACCCATAGAGGGCGTTCAAGCCATTATATGATGTCTAATTCATCATCGTTCTTTAGGAATGATGTCTGAAAATCTAGAAAATTCAATTCAATTCATTAAAGATGGCTTGAGTAAGAAGTCATTAGATGATATATATCATTCAATTTTGAGACGCATCATAGTGGATATGTGCACAGAGCAATTCATAACTTTCAAACATAATTCTGAAAAGAAATACAATAATACAGTCTCATGAATCTGACTTTAAAAGACCTTATTTGTTAATTTATAAGAAAATCGAATGGGAAAGATATCCCCGACCAATAGAAGACGTTGAAACTGTTACTAAATGTAAAACTAAATGAAAATGTGAGCCACAATCACAACTACCAATATATATTGTTTCAGTTTACTGTTTTGATTTTTTACTTTAACTTTTTCTAACAGTATCTAATCATCTTGACTTTCATAATCCATTTTGTTGTTCATTTGACCGATTGCTATTTTGCAGAAATTAGTTATTTTATTATTTACCTTTTTCAAGATTTATAAAACCAGATCTTCATTTCTCTTGTTCACACATTCAAATAAGAGATAATGCAATAATGGAGAAAACTTTAGGTCGACGAGTCGCTAATATATGTGTATTTTATGGGTTTAGTTTTAGAAACAATAAATAATTTGTTGAGGCCGCAAAAGAATAGGGTAGGATAATGGCCGAAAAAATGCACTTGGTGTATGGAAGAGGCAATCTTGTGTTGATAGGATGCGTGTCAATGGTCATATAAAAATGATGTAGTCAAGTTTTTGGGCTCAACCCATAAACATTAGCAGTTGAAAGCCTCATAAGAAAATCAAATAGAGAAGAATACATTGTCTCAAGCATGTCTGAAAGACTTATTGAAATGGTTAATTATGCTGATGTTTTTATTGCTTCACGAGGTGAGATGGACATTTTGGAGAAATATTCACAATTGATTTATAGGCAAATTTGAACATTGGAAACACTGTATTTTTACGTATATTCCGATGACGAGTCTCTTGTGGAGACACTCTTTGAAAATTAGGAAAATTACAAGATGAGTGCCAAAAAATGAAGGAACTCTAAATAATATAGCCAAAAGTCTGTCGGATATCACCTATGTTCGACCTACCATCTCTCAAGCCAGAAAATCCAACTGGACTCACCATGAAAATCCTAAATCAAGTCGGACAAATCATAATTGTCATTAAAAGTTCAGATTGTTAGGTACCAAAGACACATGATTTGATTATGGCCGGTCTGACATGTAAATCTAACATCTGGTCGAACATATATTAAAGTGGTAAACGCACATGTAAATTACCAAAAGTTAGAGTCACAGACTAATTAATGGCCAGCCAAACTTACAATTCACACAGTATGTCTGGCCTGACATTGATTGAACGTTACAGATACAATAACCCCAGTAACATCGGACAAAGATGAGGGCAATGGGGGATTCTGTTCCCTTTCCAATTTTAGACCCATTCACACCATAAAAAAGGCATTCCTCCTCAAAAAACCCATCCATAATCTATCATACTGAAGCTCTGAACTTTGAAAATTGTGAGCCTTTAGAGAGAAAGGTAGAAACAAACTCCTTTTAAATCCTGGATCATTATTCTTTTCTGATGCGAATCAAGTAATATCCCAACACTCAGGAGGATTTTATTGAGCCAGACGACGCAAAGTTACAACTTGAGGGCACCATTTTTATTTTTATATATTTTGGAGTTTCTGTAATAACACGGTATCTCCAACCGGACGTACATTACGTCCGGCCGGATATGCACACACATCCGTCGACGATAGATATATCAGACCTTGTTTATCGCTTTTTATAATTAAATGTTGATGCCATTTATTCTATGCATGTTTATGTTACTCGATATTATGTAATCATGCCATATAGATCAGGTTCAGTTACTTCGTTAACATTAGTATTGCATGTTATTGTGCTTCTCTTATTTTAACATTTTAATTGTGTATTAATTTATACCTTGCATATTAGTTATCTTTTATATTCTTATCAAAGTATTTTTATGCATATTAGTTAGTTCAGTATAGATTAGTTATTTCATGCTTGATTCTGCTAGTCTTTATTTTCTAATTCACGAAGGATATTCGACTTGGTTTATATTATATATGACCGGACATCCCTTCAAATGTTCCACATCCGGCCGTATGATCCTGGTTGGTATATAAGATGGAAACCTGGACCTAAATTCCATAGTTATTTTTTAATGGACGGTAATATGGTTTGCACTTGGGATACAAATCCATATACTATTGGGAGGGTGGCCATGCCATTCTGTTTTATTATTATTACCCCATTTTTTTTTTATAAATGCTCACTGTATTTTATTTACTATTCTTGCTTCCTTTAGTAATTTACTGTTATTATTATCCTGATTGCTATCTATAAATGAATATATATCGCAATCGTTACATATTATTTGTTATAATTCTACATTTTTAGCTTACGCAATGCGTCTGATCAAACTTTTAGAAAGTTAAAGAATCGATTCCTCACTACAAGAAGATGTACCTTTAGCATCCAATAATTTAGTGTCGAAATTATTTTCGACACTAATAATTACATTTAGCATCTATTAACTTGGATAAGAAGGAAAATAATTATTAACTTGGATAAGAATATATATGTTTAGTTTTTACTTAAATTACTATATACTAGCAATAAATTGGTTGTGGGGGCGTGATGAACATTAAAAAGTATATATTTAATAAAAGAAAAATTAGTCGTTGTCACTTTTAGTTTTATTAATCCTCTTAACTTTAGCACACTTGTGAAATAATAATCAATATCAATGAGTTTGCGAGTTGACGCTGGGAACTTTAAAAAAGATGGTGGTTTCCCCCTCACGTTGATGCTCAATCTCATCAGAGCCACGCTTCATAGTCCTTCTGAAAATCAACCTCGGGTCCACCTTCACCAATGGCTTATGGTTCGGTCACCCTATCCATCGCTCATCCTTTCAACCCGATGTCATGGGGCATTCTTCAATAGTTAGAAAATTTCAAACCCTTCAAAATGACTTTTTACCTGATGATGATTACTTATATCTCGATGTATTGAGACTGCCATTCCATTCTGAAGCTCTGAGGCCGCTATCTCATTCCAAAGCCCTGTGGCTACTGTCTCATTATCGGTTGGTACATAGCTAAAAATTGACGTTCGCTTCCTCATCTCTGCTCTTCTCTGCAAGGCCATAGAGGAGAAACTATGATCATATGCGATCATTTACTTTGATCCGATAGGGCTTGGCCCTCCTGGTGTTTTCTCAGTACAACAAGACCATGAGAGAGATACCCAACCCTATTCCTTTCACAACAAAGATGCTAGAGGGAATGATCTGTAAAGACCGGCAAAACAAAAATCAAGCCACGAGGGAAATCTCCCCTCATCGAGCCACTCATATAAAAAGGCATCGATGGAATGAATCCAGCCCCAAGCCAACTTGGACACAAAGGGAATGATCCCTCTTTGGGCCGATTATATAACAGGGCTTCGGCGGGATGTAACCCAGCTCCGAGCCAAGAAGAATATTTTTCCATAAGGGAATGACCCCTCCTTGTGCCAATCACATAATGGGACCTCGGTGAAATGTAACCCATCCCCAAGACAATCAGAACATTTAGCCACAAGGTAATGATCATTCCTTATGCCATAAATAATAACATGGCCTTGACGGAATGAATGCAGTCCCGAACTATTACAATCCATAATCCAGAAAGACCTAGAGGGAAGATTTTCAACCTCAAACCATCCTCACAAGCACTGGTGATGGAGTCTCATACCATGCCGTGTAAAAATAATATAAAAATGATAAGTGTAACAGGGGTGGATAGATTGAGTGTTGAATACCGTAATGGAGTGTATGAGTTCATGAAATCGACAAAGCAACACATTGATGTAGAAGCTCGTGTTCGGTGTCCATGTAAAAATTGTTTGAATAAGAAAAAGAAACAGTTAGATGAAATTCATAATCATTTATACATGCCGGGAATATCACCAACTTACCGTATGTGGATTTATCATGGTGAGCAGTATAATTCTCAATCACGATTTATTGATTCCGGTGAAGGGAGTAGTAGTTACAATCAACCTGAAAATGATGAGATAACCAATGCTTTTCATGACTTACAAGGTCCATAAGTTGGGCATAGTGTTAGCGGTGACATACCAGTGTTAGGTGGAAATGATCAAAATTTATTTAGTGAACTACTAGATGAGGCAACAAAAAAAATACCATTTGAAGGTACTGAGATGTCGATCTTGAATTTCATTGTGAAATTATTACACATTAAAGTGATGAACATAATGACCAATAAAAGTATTGATATGATGCTAGACTTACTGGGGTAAATATTACCGGTTGGAAGCGAATTGCCTAAATCATATTAAGAAGCAAAAAAAATGTTGCGAGATTTAGGAATGGGGTATGAATCCATTGATGCTTGTAAATATGATTGTGTATTATTTCGTGCCAAGTATGAATCACTTGAATATTGTCTGATATATGGTGAAAGTCGGTACAAAGTCTGTGGTATGAGGAAGAAAGTGCCTCAAAAGATTTTACGATATTTCCTATTAACGCCCAGGCTATAGAGGTTGTTCATGTCACGACACACAGTGACTGAAATGATGTGGCATCATGAAAAGAGGATCGGTGCAGAGGACATACTCAAACATCTTGTGGATGGAACTCAGTGGAAGGAATTTGATGACATGTACCCCATTTCACCGAGGACCCCCGCAATGTCAGGTTAGGTCTCATCTCCGATGGTTTTAACCCGTTTGGGAATATGTACAACTCTTACAGCATGTGGCCCGTTATTGTTATTCCATATAACTTACCTAAATGGAAATATATGAAGGATTCGTTCATATTTATGTCATTGTTTATCCCTGGTCCACGTTCCCCTTGTAAAGATATGAATATTTACTTGAAACCATTAATCGAGAAGTTACAAATATTATGGAATGTGGGTGTTCATACATATGATGCAGCTTCTCAACAGTATTTTCATATGCATGCCGCATTATTATGGACCATTAATGATTTTCTAGCTTATTGTTTACCATCTGGATGGAGCACTAAGGGATACATCGCATGTCCAGTTTGTGCGGGTCAAACACCTTCGCAACGGTTACAGAATAAAGTAGGATACACATGGCACGTGACATTTCTTGAGTTGAGTCATCCTTGATGGAGAAGTAAATTATTCAACGGTCAACAAGAACCTCAGAGTATGCCCAGTCCATTGTCTGGATTCGACATACTTTGCCAACATCAACATCTCAGAGACAACACACCAGGGAAACATCCTAATAATAGAGATAAAAATCGAAAATGTCAACCTGAAGAGTTGAATTAGACGGGAAAGAGTATTTTGTTTGAGTTAGAGTATTAGGGGAGTCTGAATCTGCGACATAATTTAGATGTAATGCATATAGAAAAAAACATATGCGAGATTTTAGTGGGCACACTGTTCAATATTCTAGGTAAGACGAAAGACAATGTAAATGCTAGATTGGACCTATAAGATCTTAGAATTCGTAGTGAATTGCATTTACAGGTCACTCATTGAGGTCTTATTAAGCCACCTGCTAGTTACGTGCTAACTCAATAAGAGAAAATCATTATGTGATTGGCTGAAAATGACTAAATTTCCTGATGATTATGCATTGAATATTGGACGTTGGGTTATGGATGATACAATAACTGGGTTAAAGAGTCACGAATGTCATGTGCTTCTTGAGATTCTCATTTCTGTTGGCATTCGACCTTATCTGCCATCAAATGTATGCGACGTCGTACTTGACCTATGTGGCTTTTTCAAACAATTATGTCAGAGGACATTAACCATATCTGTTATTGATTAACTTGAGTGAGGAATCGTGATAATCCTATGCAAGCTGGAGCGAATATTGCCACCCACTTTTTTTGATGTGATGGTACATCTGGCCATGTATTTACCATCCGAAGCTAGGAGGGGAGGTCCAGTCCATTACAAATGGATGTACCCCATTGAGGTAATATTAATTATTAAATATTATATTTTTAAAATTTGATTTTGCATTACAAATATTAATAATGAAAATTTGTTCTGATATCTGCAGGGCTTTGGGACATTACAAACAATATGTGAAAACAAAGCTCGGCCTGAAGGGTCAATAGCAAAGATGGTCTTAATAAGTGAGTTAATTACATTTTGTTCGATGTACATGCAAAATATTGAAACTCATTTTAATCGTCGGCCATGAAACTATGATAAAGATGGTAGTAATCGATAAGATATCACAGTGTTCCATCAAAATTACAGACCGTTTAGAGCATTAGGTGTCAAATTGCTAACAATTGAGGAAACTCAACGTGCGTATTAGTTTATATTGAGTAACTACGACAAAGTGCAACCGTACTTAACGTAAGTCCTGTCGGTGCATAACTGTATTTTTATTGCCTTACATTAACGTAACTCATTTTTTGTAGGCAACATATTACCATGCTACAATATGTTAGTGACCTCAACGTTGATGAAAGACACAAAAAAGAATTTCCTAAATGGTTTGAGGCAACTGTAAGCCCTAATATTGACTATTTATTTTTATCATAATAGTTTTTTTTAATGTTTGTTATATTAACACATAAATATTATCATGTGATAGATAAACAACCAAGTGAAAAATGGTCAACTGGACTCGTCCTCTTCGTTAGTTGTATTGGCATATGGGCCTCAAAAAAAGGCTTACGAATACAGTGGATGCATTGTTAACGAAGTTAGTGTTAGTTCTATTTTTATTGGCAACGTCCGTAACAAAACAAGTTCAATTGAGTTGTAATGAGTCTTGAAGATCTCGGAGCAATTGGACAAGTATTTGGACAAAATCTGATGGAGTTATCCGAACGATGTTCACTCTTTTGAATATTCCAGAAGTTTTAGAGCTCCACTTGACATGAGGTCAGTGGCATTGGAAATTATACTCAAAGACGATCGCGTACATATAAAGAATTCATGATTTAGCCAAGGGACACAAAGTTACAAGCATTTTAAGTTACACCTGAAAAAAAGTCCGCGATCCGCGTTCGTGTGGTATTCGAATTTCCGTTCGAACGTTTTTTGGGAGAAACTTTACGCTTGAGTTGTGTTGGAAGTGCGTTTGAATGCCCGTGTGTAAGTAGGATACTTTAGACACATTTTAAAGCCAAAATAACACTAGGAAACCCTTTTCTATTGCCCTACCTATATAAACAAACATTGAGCCACCTTCACAAGTGTTGAAAACACATTCCTTTGAGCCTAAACACATTTTTAGTTTTCAATCTCTTTGTTTTCACCTTGAAGAATTCTTGTTCTCATGTCTTCTTTGTTTTGGTGAAAGCGTTCTTTGTTAAACCATCAACACAACAAACCCAATTTCCTAAACCTTCAGAGTTCTCAAGGAGGAAGATTGGCAATGAGAGTTCCGACGTTCAGAGTTGCAGAGTTGATTCACTCAGAGACTTCAGAGGTTCTAAAGAAAACTATGGGATACGGGCTTGAGGAGTTCCTTGAGTTCTTGCAGTCTAAAGGTACTTGAGTCGGTGGAGTTGCCACCATAGGTCTTGACCATCGCTGTATGTTATTCTCTACATAGTGGATTGGGCTGGTAGCCGAGATACCCTGAGTGGTTTTTTACTCACACGAGTTTTCCACTTCATCACCAAAATATTGAGTTGATTTTGCGTGATGTTTATTTATTTATATTTTGCATTGAATTAATATTCCTCTTTATTTTTAATTGGTTGACATTGTAGTTGCCTGTTAGAATTCCATAGTTACAGTAATCAGGACTTGTCTTGATTATTGTGTTTAATTCCGCATATGGTCAGAACTTAGGATAAATATGAACTTTCAGTTAGATTTCATACCGAGCAGCGAGATGTTTCACATGTCACTCAGAATTATGGAATTGTAGTACCAGAAGAACACATATCTGATATTGTTGACTTCTACGGGTTGCAATCAGTCATTGAGTTGATATACAGATCCAGACGACCTACAATGCTATTCAAATGCAAGTGGTTTGACGCAAATGCCAGAAAGATGAGAATTTAATTTAGTAATCATCTAACGTCAATTAATATTCAACGTTATTGGTACAAGAATGATCCATATATTTTTTTGTACCCAAGCACAGTATGTGATATATATATCTGATCCAAAACTAAGAAATGGATGGATGGTGGTAGAAAAATTACAACATAGGGGCATTTGGGACACGCAGGAGAAAGATAATGTTGAAATTTCAGATGAAGCACAACAAGTCTCTAACAACTTTGAAGTTCCTGAACAAATATTTCATTTACCCAATATCCAAGTTCCTAAAAATATCATGTTAACTCGAGAAAATACGGATGTTGAGATAATTCATCATTCTCAAGTTAGCGAGGAAGCAGCAAATGAAGAAGAATTCGAAGCTGAAGATGAGTTCGAGTCCTTTCAGGAATCCTCAAATACCGAAGATAATTTGTATTTCGACACTAATGGTCTTTCCCGTCCACATTTTAGCGTCGAAATTATTCGACGCCATTTAGTTTTGACGTCGAACTATTTACTTTTTGCATCGAAAACCTTATTTTTTGTAGTGCCTCGAACTTTTTGTGGAAAGACTCTTAGTGTAGCGGAAACGCCTATTAACCTGAGATCGATCTTGAAATTTTTTGCTTCTCTCTTATACTATATTTTGCTGAACTGTACTGCTTGTAAAATATGGCACTAATGAGCACTAATGAGCAATGACAATTCTTATTTCCAAAACAATTTGCATGTGATGTGAATTGTGACCCTTCGGCTTCCTCCATTATGTAGCTCACGCACGCTGATTTGATGATGCTTGTTGTTCGCGTCCACTCATTGATTTTATTCAATTGTCTCACTGCCGAATATAACTCACATGCCACACACAGCCACACACTTTTCACCTTTGAATCGATCACCAAATATTTTCTAAGAATTTGCTTGTGTTTATTCTTCATATGAAGCAAACAACAAATAAGCCCCCTATGAAGTCACTTTATTGATGATGTCGTCAACCTGTAACAATGATTCGGATCTACTTGCTGCATGAGCTGATGGTAATGATGCATGTGTGAATTGTATTGGATCGGGTCCGTCACTCGATCTTCCGTATTATAACTCACACCAAAATCCGTGAGGGTGGGCTTATATAAACTCATTTGAGGAAAAAAATTTCTTGAGAAAATTTTCCTCCATGTTTTCATTTTTCTTTCTTTTCAATTTCATTGAAAATATAAAAGTGGCTAGAGTTACTTTATAAGAGAAAATATTTTAATTTATATTTAGGGTTTAGATAATTAATTGTGCTTGTACCAAATTAACCTAACCCTAATCATAGATATAACTTTCAACCAAGGACAAAATTGTCACAAAAACTATTAATTTCAAAAATTAATTATGATATCAACTATCATTTATTTTGAAATTAAAATTTAGAATGTAACTTATATTATGATATAAGATACATACTTAATTTTGAATTATATCAAATTTAATTCAAATTTCAAGTGATGGGCACCCGGTCTGATGGCTTCAACTACCTATGCTTCCCAGCTTTCATGGCCTCATGATCAACATACTCGTTAAGGTAGTCATTCCTCACCAAATCCTTGACTTGTTCTTGCAGATCTCTATAATTCTCGATGTTATGCCACTTGCATTGTGATGATAGAAATGCGCTTTATTGTCCATCTTCACTATCGGGAACCTTTTCAGATCAGGCTCTATTAGCAGCCTTTTGTCTTATTTTTCCTGAGCTATCTAAAATAATGGCCTATTAAGGGTCGTGTAAGCGGTGCCCTTCACAACTTGCACAACTTGGATCAGGAGCCTCCTTCCGGGCACTGCATTTCTCTGATCCATATGCCTAAACTTATGCCTCCTCAGGCCAGATCCCCTCCATCCAACATCACCGTCGAAGTCCTTGTGCCCCCTGCTAGAAACTTCCACATAATCCTCCTTCTGATCATGGTATCTTTTTCCATGTTGAGCCATTTGCTCTTGATCAATATAACGTCCCCAGTCATTTTCCCTGATGTATGGCTGTTGTAGGATGATTCAAGAATTTTCAATCATCGTACCTCTTCTGGGGTTCTCCTACCGGTGATAAACTGGCAACTGCCACCGACCTAACCCTTCGAGGTTTTCTCCTTCTAAACTTTGGCTCCCTTTCTCCACCTCTTGGTTTTTTACCACTGACGATTTATTCTTTCTTATGATTAGGCCCCGCACGACCCTACCGTCCTACTTTCTTCTCCAACTTCTTAATTTACTCCAGCATGGTTTTTATGAATGTTTGGTTTGCCTCCTTTTCTTTTTATGCACTCTCTCTTTCCAACTGTAAGTTCTCTTCCATCTTTTCCATCCACTATGTCGTTGATGTCTCTAAAGCTCTATGTTTTTCATCTTCTGCCATCATCTTAGTGTGTTTGCTACTTATTGTACTTTCCACACAGACGGCGCTACCTGTTGACGGTTATTTTTTATTCCAAGGGTAATATGGGAAAGTAACCTCTCGAAGAAACCTCCTTTAGCAGTGAATTTTTTTGGTTAGTAAGGAACCAAATGCAAACTCAATAAACAGATAGATAAATTACAGAGGTAAAGATTTACGTGGTTCAGCGAAGAGTGGCTCCAACCTAAGTCCATAAGAGAAAGTGAGTGTGTTTTATTACTTCTCGGGGTCAAGATAACCTCGAGCTATAAGTGGGGTAATGAACTTACAAAGAGTTTACAACACCTCAGATCTTACACTAGCTCGTTACTATTCTATCAATAATCAAACAACCGATCAACTTTCTCTCTCTATCATTAGATTTTTGGCTCTCGGTTTATCTCTAAATTTCCTTAACCATTTACAAGAGTTGTGAATACAATTCCAACGAATTCCTCTCTCCCAAGTTGTGATTACCATTCTAAAGAATCCTTTTCTCCCTTATATAAACTTCCAAATCCACTATTCCACTGCCAATGACATCATCTAATGTCACTGGGTCATCATTACTTTCCTTGAATCATTACTTCTACCACTTTCTTAGCCAATCTCATGTGCCAGCTGTTCTGTCACTTACACTGGCCTATGTCTGGCGGCTCTGCTATGCCACTTCCTTACCACTGCACCGCCCTATGGCGGCTGGCAGCGACTACTTTCAAGATGTACCAATGATTTCCCTTTAACGACCAGTGGTCTCTACTATTGTTAACTGTAGTACTATTATGTCTCGGGACGAGTGTTACATAATATAAAATTAGGTCCGAGCATATATACATTCATGGAACGAATTTATGGATAAACAGTAAATTCTTTGAAACTTCGATGCGGAATTCTTTGATATTCCACTCTAGATAACCCATGGTATTTGGGCCGTAACTTTCTCATATGAACTCTGATTTCTATGAATTTTATATTACCAGAAAGCTAAGATCGAGACCTACAACTTTTGCGTTGAATATGTTTCTAAATTCAAATCAGAAATGGGATAAAAATACAGATCAAAATTTCAGATGAATAGTACCCGAGGGCATTCTAGTAAATTCTACAAGTTTCTTGAAAAATCTACATTTTTCTTATTTTTTTGATGGCCAAGTATGTAAGGGAACTATTCATGAATCCCTAAAAATCAAAAGGAAGAAAGAAAGAAATGTAGAGGAGAGAAAGAAGAAAAGAAAGAAGAATGAGAGGAAAAAAATGAAGAAGAAAAAGAAGAAGAACAAGGAAGGAAAAGAAGAAAGATGAAGTAAAGTTGAGCATGGAATCCTTGGAAAATGAGGAAATTCATCAGAAAAGAAGACCATTGCATGAATCGTATTATCATTCGACGAAGCGTTATAGCACCAGCTAGATTCCAAACAGTGAGTGGACCTCTCTTCTTAAACTGGTTTTATTTTGTCAAGTTTTGAATTCAGACTTATTTTTTTAAAGCATATAGGGCGTTAGACAGAATTTTATTACATATACTTTTTATACAGTGATGTTTCAGAAAGATTGTTTTACAGCAAGAGTTTTGAGATATAAATGTTTTCAAACATGAGATTTATGTTTTCGAGGCATGAGGTAAAAACCCACCTCAGTATGTAACTTGTACAGACATGGAATTGACGGATAGCACATGTGCACATGTAGAGGACTAGGGGGACGGGATACGTAACGCCCCCAGATCCTAGTTTCAGGACTAGGGATGAAAGATGCCCCTAGATCATAGTTTCAGAGTTTGAGGGTTAGCATAGATCCGCACCTCCAGTTCTAGTTCAGTGGCTTGGGGGACGGCGATACATAACGCCCCGAGACCACCAGTTTCAGGGATGACGGTGATACGTAATGCTCCAAAGTCATAGATTTGCACTGCTGGCTCTAGTTAGGCGTATGTGGGGACAGCGATACATAATGCCCCATACGTTTAGTTTTTCAGAGACATCAGTTTTCAGATATCAGACTTTCAGAAAATAATTTTCAGAAATCAGAGTTTAGAAATAGTTTTCAGAAACCAGACTTTCAAAAGCATATTTCAGTAAGATAAGTTTTATAAAAGAGATTTCAAGCGAAGTTTTCAGAAAAAGATTTTTCATATAATTTACTTCTGAAACTTTGGTTTTAGAACCAAATGATTATATATCAGTATTTCAGTCTTTCGTCCACTCACTTAGATCGAATAACAATCTAACCCCCCACTCATAGTTTCCTTGTTTTGCAGGTAATCTCGGAGGACGAGTTCGGGAGGATGGACACTGTTGTAGTCACTAGGGTTTGGAGCCCACCAGTTCAAGTCAGAGGGAGTAGGAGTCTAGTCAGAGTCAAGTAAAAGTCTTGTATTAATCTTTGATTATGTGTAGTCGTTGTAAAAACAAGTGTTATTAAGTATACATTAATTAATATTGAGTTTGTTTCCTATGTTTTCGAGTTTGGGCATTGGTCTCATACTTAATATTTTGATTGAGAAAAGAGTAATAATGTAGTTTATAGTTAGAAAAACAGAGGCTCAGGGGAATAGTATGGCCTATCCCCTACCGGTAACATCTCTCATATCAGAGATGTTACAAAGATGGTATCAGAGCATGGTTTAGGGAGTCAGTGACTGTAGTGGGTAGAGTGATGTAGTCTTGTATACATAGTATGTCTGAGATACTTGTATGCGGGGTACTACCTCTACAGTATCCGATCCTCGAGTACACCATCAAAGTTCTACAGGCAGGTTAGCAAACGTTCCTAGATCATTCGAATAGTATTCCTTACAAGAAAAGTTGTACTTTTGATCCAAAATAAGAATCTTTCTTAAAGTTATCTTGGCCTATCACCAGAAGTTCAAAACGAGTTATCAAATTAAACAGTAATGATCTAAGAAAATTTACCCATAGGAACAGAATATGAAAGTTATAAGGAAGCTAGAAAGAATGTATTGATGTTTAGACAATCAGAGATAAAGAAAGATAAAGAAACATAAAGAGCTAGTAAAGTTCCAAGAGTACCCACCCAGGAAAATAGAAAGAAAAAGTTAGAAAGAGAAGTAAAAGATAGAATATAGATATCTTAGCAATCAGAAGCAAATAGAGATAGAGGTACAGAAACAGATAGATAAGAAGATGTCAAAACCTATAGTAGTAAGAATCAAAGACACGGAGTTAGATAATAAAGGGTAATACCAGAACTTGTAGTAAAGAAGAGTATAGCAAGCCTAAACAACAGTAAAATGCCTAGAAAACTTAAGCAAAGTTTCTTTCCCTCAAGCGAGATTCCTTTCCTCCTCAGAAAATTCTTCCAAATTGATCCAATAACTCTCGAGCACCTCGTATAGATAGCGAGTTCCCCGAATAACCAAGAACAGCCATAAGGCAGAAGAAGTAAGAAATCATGATTATTCGTGAAGGCTTCTGATAGATGTGAGATGCCATAAAGATGAAGAGATTTTAGATTTCCCGAACTCAGGCCCATAGGCAAATAAGATGGATTACGACGGAAATAACGATTAGTTTCCCTAGTCAAGGAATCCAATAGATAAGGCCTTGACCTACTGAAATCCTTACCCCTCCGTGATGCCAGTCAAGGAAGCTGTTCTGATGGAGGCTAGCTCATACCTACTATTATATGAGAAATAGACTCTATCAGGACACATAGTACCAGAAAAAGGATACCAAAATTCATCGAAATATAAGATGTTTAGATATAGATGACCGCAAAAAGCCCGACAAGAGTTTATCCTAAGAATTGAAAGACCTTGGAGGCGAGATTAGCTAGAAGGACCAAAGAAGTTTTCAAGGATATAAAGAAGATAACCCAGTACAGTCAGCACGAGGTTTGCAAGGCTTGTAGGTGTCCACAGAATAAATCAAACATAGTAGGTCCTACCGATTAGCTTAAGGCCAATAGAAATCTATAGAAGTATGAAAGGATAGACCTATGAGGTTGGAGATAATTAGGAATGACAAAAGTACTAGTATGGACAGTAGAACATAGTGTAATAGTTATGATTATAGTAAAAGCAGAGAGCATAAATTTTGGAAGTAGTCAGAAGAACTAACCACTATTAGCCTCAATAGCAAGGCGTAAAGCAAAGAAATAGGATATGAAAATAGTAAGTAGGAAACAGGAAGTGGTAAGAGAATTATGCACGTATAGTAACACATATAATGTAGCTTGGAGACAGCAATGTAAGTGAAGACCTTGGAATGAGTGATAGAAGTAAGGAATCCTAAGGATGAGGAAGAACAATCAATGATGAGTACTTGACAAAATAGATGGATTATGAGGCGCCTAGATAGTTGAATCAATAAGTACAACAAAACTTAGATGAAAATCACGAGATAGCAAAATTCTACATATGACAGAAAAGTTTGACGTCACAGTAAGCCAAGCCAAACCTAGAAGTTGACCTAGAATTAGAATCCCTTAGGGGGTGGTAAAGGCTCAAAGGAGTAAAGGAATTAGAGAGAGCGACTCTCAAGAGTATAGTATGACTCATAAGAGTCTCATTATATTGAGAAAGAAGAACCAGATGAGAATAGAACCCGAACCAAGAAACTTAGTAGAGACGTCTTCAACAATCAAAGTTGATAGAGTTTCCAGGGAAATAAAGATATGAAGAGTTTAAGGAACTAAGATGAGAAGGGAAGTCAAGTGACAAAATAAAACTTAGTTAGAAAGAATAACAGAGGGAGTATGGTAACAGTTTAAGAGAGTATGAACCTTATGGAGGTTCACAATAAGAGTTAGTATCATCGATAATTAGAAAACAAATTAGTAGTAAAATTGGAACATGAAATTCAAATAGTTCCTAATAGTAGTACCTTAGTGAGGAAGCCAACACTAAACATGTAAACAATAGAGTTATAAGTTTACAGATTAGCAGCATAAGCAACTGCAACATGTATAGTTAGGGAAATCCCACCACCGGAAGACTTCAGGACAACACCCACCCTCCCAACCCTCGATATACAACAGTAGCAGAGATGGACCTGGAGAGCAGCCTTGAGATACTCCAGAAGCAAATGAAAGTATAGTGATAAACGACCGAAACATAAAACCCTTAAATACAGTACCCGAACAAAATAAGAAAGTAAATAGTTCTAAGTGAGAGATCTAGAAGAAAAGTTACATAGATGAAATGATAAAGAGAGAAAGTACTAGTTAAGCAGTGACAAGGATGTAAGAAAACATCGTTTAACATGACTTGGGACATGTGAGTGTTAGTGTCCTAGACATGCCCAAGATCTCTACAACATGATTCGGTGTGTGAATAAATCAAAGAAGTTGCGGAAGTACTTACAATGATCGGATGTTGAGATTCCAAAATCTTTTCGTTTTGGAAGCTCCAAGCTTTGTGTTTGTGTTCCAAACTCAAGGATGAGTTTCTATATCACCTTCTTTGACTCCTTGAAAGTGCTAGCTTGAAGAAATTTTGAAAGAAAATTTCCCTTGGAGATGAAGAAGCTCACGACAAACAAGAGGAGTGGGAGAGAGTTTTTGTTGTTTTTATATTTTGATTTTCTAAAAATCAATTACCAAATGCACTTCCAAAGATGGTACATGTCTTTCCAAAATTAAAACAAAGTGTGTTGGTTTGGTTTGTGTGTTGAATAAGCAATCCAATTCTTACACAACCTTTAACAACTTCCATCACATGACAAACATGTTGATGTAAGTCAAGTGGGTCCCACCACTTTTAAATTCCAAAATTAAGTCGAACAACTCAACACGCAACTTCGCTCGGGCTCAGGTTCGTTTAATTCCGAATTAAACGAATTTGCCGTTGCGACTTAATTAAATCCAATTTAATTAAATAATAATGCCTTGTAATATCATTACGAAAGTCGCTTACGAATTAATTCTAAATTAATTCGTTCACCCGAATTAAAATCCAATTTTAATTCCGCTTTGAAATCTAATTTCAATTAATATATCCAATATATTATTTAACCGATTAATTCTAAATTAATCATTTTCTCTCTTATATCTGAATTTTATCCCAGATAAATTCTTGCCGCAATTAATCCTAGATTAATTTTCTCTCTCTCATAATTAATCTCAGATTAATTATGTTCGATTCAAATGTCATCGGTGAATCTTTGGGAAGCGACCTATGAGATCCCTGGATATGTTGGCAGTAAATACGGTTATCGGACTATCCGAATACGTGCGTACCTAGTACCACGTTCTTACCGATTTATAAGACATGGTTGGCTTCTAGCAAAGCACTGTGCCTACCCAATTCTCGAGAAATATTCTTTTAAGGAATACATAATCTTTGTCAAGCGTAGTATACTAAGTATTGCGTATTACGATCTAGTATCAGATGTCACATGATAGGCTTGGGGCTGGAATTGTGTCTGCCCCGTACGAAGCATATATCAGATCACTAACAACTAGTCTCTTTAATCGGATAATCATGACCTTGTCATATTATCCCGATAGCTACAGCATATAAGAGTACTAGTTTTTCATCCTGCGTGATCATCATCTCCATATGACTGAAGTGACACTTCCATCTTGACATCACACCCAATACACTACAATTCTTAGTAATCCCAGAAGAGGTGTACACAGAACCTGTTAAAGCCCTGAACGACCAAAACCAAAGCGTACTGATTGTCGCAAGTATTAGTGATGCAAGTCTCAGGTTAAGACCAAATACACCTACCCTGATTCGGATTCCCATAGACACATAGTCATACTACCAACGGGATTACGAGGGGTCTATCGAGAGTTAAACTGTTATCGGTCTAACGGCTTACAGAACCTCCTATCACACTTGCATAAGTATCCAATACTTAAATATATGAGAACTATGTCGTTAAGCTTCCATAACGCGCACAAGTGCATTACTAGTCTATTTCGCATTATCGATGTCCACTCTCGATAATACTACGATTAGGGATATTTAATGATTAAACCTTTCGTGGATTAATATTGTCTCATATCTTATTAATCTGGTACTAATCATATGGACTTTTATCATTTATATATATCCAAGTAATCCAATTACAAAATAATAAAAGAGCGATTTCATTTGTCACATAGTTAATTTGTACAAAAACATCATGTCTTTTACAAATAGTGATGATATGGGTCATAATTGTCCAACAATCTCCCACTTAGCCTATAGCCAATCACTCAAGTGTCCAACACCTGAACTATGTATGGGTCGCTCAAAAGTTTGCTGAGATATTGCTTTCGGCAGCGGATCTGCAAGGTTATCATCTGAAACGATCTTTCGATCTTGACATCGCCACGATGTATGATCTCACGAATCAGATGTAATCATCGACATACATACTTGGATCATTGATGAGACCATAATTCCTTAGCATGTGATGTAGCCCAGCTCAGCTGCTAACAGAACTACTTCTAATCCAATTAGGAATTTTATAGATCCAAAATGCTTCTTTTGCTGCCTCAGCCGTAGCAATGTATTCCGCTTTTGTTGTTGAATCGACAACAATATCTTGCTTGGAAGATTTTCAGCTCACTGTTCTGTTGTTCAAACAAAATATGTATCCTTATTGCGACTTAGAGTCGTCTGTATCGGTTTGGAAACTTTCATCGGATAATCTAGTCACCTTAAGTTCTCCATCTCCATAGACTAAGAAAGCATCCTTAGTTCGTCTAAGATACTAAAAGATGTTCTTAACATCAATCAAGTGACCATCACCTGGATCGGCCTGATAGTGACTGTAGATGCTCAAAGCATATGAGACACCAGGTCGCGTACATGTTTATCAATGTATGAGTTCTCGGAGAGTGCCAACAACTTTTAGATCTATCCCAGTAGATCCTTATTCCTAGAATAAAGGTTTTCTCTCCCAAGAATTTCATGGAGAATTTTAATGAAAGTCAAGCTTTCACCGATTTTAGTATAAGAATGTCATTGCTTAGAAGTAATAAATCATCAACGTATATGACAATCAATGTCAGTGTGCTCCCACTAACCTTCTTATATACATAAGAATCATCATCGTTTTGAATGAAACCATATACCATTATGATCTTATCAAAACGTTGGTTCCAAGAACGCAATGCTTGCTTCAATCCATAAATGGATCGATTTAACTTTTAAACCTTGTTTGCATGTTTTGGCACGATAAAACCATCAGGCTGTTGTATATAAACATCCTCCAAAAGGTTTCCGTTAAGGAAAGCGGTTTTGACGTCCATCTGCATTATCCGAATAGATTTAATCATGGCAATGGGTAAAAGGTTTCGTCGTAATAAACACCATGTTGATGACGATACTCTTTCGCTACAAGCCTAGCTTTGTACGTTTGTTTGTTGCCATTCATGTCTGTCTTCACCATGAAGACTCATTTGCTACCAATAAGCACAATATCTTCTAGTACATCAACCAGTGTCAAAACTTGGTTGTATACATGAAATCCATTTCGTACTTCATGCCTCTTGCCATAAAGCGGAGTCGATACCTTGTATTGCTTCCTTGTACGTAGCCGATTCATTATCCTTAATAAATTCATATCTACATGAGATGAGATCATAAACCCATACCTCTAAGGGTGTTTTTGACTCTCTCCGACCTACGCGATTCTTGTGTATTAGAAAATTATGGAACAGTCTCATCCCTGATGAACTATTCGTGTTCTGTTAGGGGTCGGTGCCAGAAACAGTATTACTCCGATTTTTCATCAAGTTTTACTTTCCTCTCACTTACCACTGCATTTATGAATTTCTTTAAGGAAAATCGCATGGAGTGCAACATATATTTTGTTCTCTTATGGGTTGTGGAAATAATATCCTTTGGTTTCCCTTGGATAACCAATTACAAATAGGCACTTATCCGATTTGGGTTCTAGTTTGGTACCATCCAAACGTTTAACATATGCCCAGCATCCCCAAATCTTCAGGAATGAGAAACCTGGTTTCTTTCCTGTCCATATTTCATATGGAGTCTATCCAACAGACTTTGATGGAACCTTATTCAAAATAAGTATTGCACTGTTCAATGCGTATCCCCAGAAGGAAATTGGTAGCTCAGTGCGACTCATCATTGACCTTACCATGTCTAACAAAGTTCGATTTCTCCGTTCGGACACACCGTTCAATTGAGGTGTTCCGGGAGGAGTCCACTGTGAAAGAATACCATATTCTTTCAGGTAATCGAGAAACTCATTTCTTAAGTATTCTCCACCATGGTCCGACCGCAGAGTTTTAATACTTTTGTCGGTCTGTTTTTCTACTTCGTGTCTAAACTCTTTGAATTTCTCAAAAGTTTCCGACTTGTGTCTCATAAGATACACATAACCATAACGCGATGCATCATCCATAAAGGTTACGAAGTATTCATATCCACCTCTAGTCTGGCTAGACATGGGCCCGCATACGTTACTATGAACGAGGGCTAACAGTTTAGTGGCACACACACATTTACCGCTAAAAGGCATTTTAGGCATTTTGCCTAATAAACAAGATTCGAAAACGTTGTATGAATTAGGATCAAATTCGTCCAAGTATCCACTCTTCGAAAGTGTGGATATACGAGTCTTTTTTATGTGTCCTAGACGATAATACCACAGATAGGTTTCATCTTTGTTACTTAATTTAAGCCTTTTGTTTGTCATGTTATATGTTTGAGATTCATTTATATTCAAAATATAAAAACCATTATTTACATCAGTAGTGCATATCTCAATATCATTTTTATAAACAAAACACCCAGTGTTTCGGAATACAAAAGTGTACCTGCATTGGGTCAAACAAGATACAAAAATAATATTTCTAGTCAAACTAGGCACATAATAACAGTCTGATAAAGTAAGTACATGCCTCGAGGGCAGTTCCAAAACATAAGTCCCTACAGCCAAAAGTTCGACTCTGGTCCCGTTTCCAACTCGTAGGTCAATCTCCCCTTAAGCCAGTTTCGTGCTAATCTGCAGATCCTACACATCAGTTCATATATGAGTACCATATCCAGAATCAAAAATCCAATTTTTAAAACTAAAAGTAGACATGTTTATTTCAATAACAAACATACATGGAGCCGGTGCCTTGCCCGCCTTCACTTCCTTCATGTGCGCCTTGTACTCACGGCAGTCACGCTTCCAGTGACCCAGTTTGCCACACTGTAGGCAGACATCTTGGGATTTATCTTTTGCCTTCCCAGAAGACTTTGATGATTTGGCCTTGCCTTTTATTTTCTTCTTCTTCACACCTCCATAAGTATTCGGCCAAGCCTTGGCTTTCTGAGAAGTCAAAGTGAAGTGCGCCTCGCGCTTCTTGCCCTATAGAAGCTCTTTTTCTGCCTCTTTCAGCATTGCCATCAACTCTCCAAGAGTCTTTTCTTGGTTCATCATATTATAGTTCATGATGAACCCACTTCAGCTGTCAGAAAGAGATTGTAAGATCAAATCTATGGAAGTCTCAGCCTCAAAGGTTATGCCCAGCTGACCCGACTGTTCGATGTCAACAATCATCTGTGACACATGGTGCTCGACATATGTACCCTCTAACATTCGAGAGCGAAAGAGCTTCTTCTGCAATTCATACTTCTGCAATATAAGGTTAGATCAATGAAGGTCCCTCAATTTCAACATCATTTCGTAGGGATCCAATCCCTTGTTTTGACGACGAAATTATGGGGTCATTGCAGCAAGCATAACGGATTGAGAAGTTGAGTTGTCATCACTGTGAGTCTTCCAAAGCTCAAGCTCAAGTGGCTACTCAATTCCGGGCTTAGGCTCGAGAAGTCTCTATATCGTATAGAGCATCTTCTCAGCCCTCAGGACAATCCTGAGGTTCATATGTTGGGTTTCTAAGGTGTTCCCAAGATCAATTCAAGCATAAAACATGTGAATACATAAAGGAGAATAGCAGAAATAAACTCATTTTGATCGGATATAGGATACGTTGATAACAAGACTTTTTCTTCTTTGAAGTATATCTCCAAGCTCCAAGCTTTAAGTGATTGAGATTCCAAGCTCAAGGGATTGGTTTCCCTAACACCTTGATATGATTCCTTTGGTGTTCTAGCACATAGAAAAATTGCCACAATTTTTCTTCTTCTTCTTCTTGAATTCGGCCAAGCCAAATTTTAGAGAGAAAATGGAGCAATGCCGTGAGGGAGAGAGAGAGTGATGAAGTTGTTGTAATTCAATTTTCAAAAGAAAATCTATGATATACCAAATATCCTACATTTGGTATATGTCAATCAAGTCATCACCTTGAGTAATTTACAAGTCTTCACTAACTTCCATCACAATAAAGTGAACAAAGTGACAAGTGATGTGACATGTGGGCCCCACTTGATTCAAAATCCGAGTGGGCCCGTAACACATCACGGGCTCAGGTTCGCTACTTCCGAATTAACGAATTTTTCGTTGCGACGTAATTAAATCAAATTTAATTAAATAATTATGCCTAGCAAAATTACTATTCACGTCGCTAGCGAATTAATTCTAAATTAACTCGTTCGCCAGAATTAAAATCTAATTTTAATTCCGTTATGATATCTAATTTCATTTAATATATCGAATATATTATTTTATAGATTAATTCCAAATTAATCGTTCTCTCTCTTCAAATAGTATTTTATCCTAGATAAAATCTCTCTGTAATTAATCCTAGATTAATTATGTTCGAATCATACGTCATCGGTAATCTTCGGGAAGTGACCCATGAGATCCCTGGATATGTTGGCAGTAAATCCGGTCGTCGGACTATCCGAACACGTGAGTACCCCGTACTACGTTCTTACCGATTTACGAGACATGGTTGGCTTCTAGCAAAGCACCGTGTCTACCCAATTCTCCAGAAATATTCTTAAAGTAATATATAATCTATGTCAGGCGTTGTATACTTAGTATTGTGTATAGCGATCCAGTATCGGATGTCAGATGCAAGGCCTGGGGCTGGAAAAGTGTATGCCCCGTACGAAGCATATATCGATCACAAGCAACTAGTCTCTTTAATCGGATAATCATGACCATGTCATATTATCCCGATGGTTGCAACCTATTAGAGTACCAGTTCTGTATCCATGCGTGATCATCATCTCCATATGACTGAAGTGATACTTCCATCTTGACATCACACCCAATACACTACGATTCTCAATAAACCCAGAAGAGGCGTACACATAACCTATTAAGTACTGGACGATGAAAACCAAAGCGTATTGATTGTCGCAAGTACCAGTGATGCAAGTCTCAGGTTAAGACCAAATACACCTACCCTGATGCGGATCCCAATAGACACATAGTCATACTACCAATGGGATTCCGCAGGGTCTATCCAGAGCGAAGCTATTTCTGAACCATTGGTAAACACAACCTTCTATCACACTTGCATAAGTATCCAATACTTAAATATATGAGAACTATATTGTTACGCTTCCATAACACGCACAAGTGCAATACTAATCTATTCTGCATTATCGATGTCCAGTCTCGATAATACTACAACTATGGATATTTAATGATTAAACCTTTATGGATTGATATTGTCTCATATCTAATAATCCCGAACTAATCATAAGGACTTTTATCATTTATATATTTAAGTAATCAAATTAAAAAATGATAAAAAACAATTTCCACTGTCACATAGTTAATTTGTACAAAAACCACAATGTCTTTTACAAATAGTGACGCTATGGTTCATAATTGTTCATCAATCTCCCACTTGGCCTATAGCCAGTCACTCAAGCATCTAACACCTGAACTATGTACATGTCGCTCAAAGTTTTGCTGAGGAATAGCTTTCGTTAGTGGATCTGCAATGTTGTCCTCTGATGCGACCTTCTCGATCTTCACATCGCCACAATGTATGATCTCACGAATCAGATTGAAACATCGAAGAACATGCTTGGATCGTTGATGAGAGTGCGGTTCCTTAGTCTGCGCTATAGCCCTGTTATTGTCACAATACAATGGAACGGGCTCAGCTGCTAACGGAACTACTCATAATCCAATTTGGAATTTACAGATCCAAACTGCCTCTTTTGCTGCTTCAGCTGCAGCAATGTACTCTGCTTCTGTTGTTGAATCGGTAATAGTCTCTTGCTTGGAAGATTTCCAGCTTACTGCTCCGTTATTCAAACAAAATATGTACCCGGATTGCGACTTACAGTCGTCTTTATCGGTTTGGAAACTTGCATCGGTATACCCAGTTACCTCAAGTTCTCCATCTCTATAGATTAAGAAAGCAGCCTTAGTTCGTCTAAGATACTTAAGGATATTCTTAACCGCCATCCAGTGACCATCACCTAGATCGGCCTGATAGCAACTACATATGCTCAAAGCATACGAGACATCAGGTCGTGTACATATCATGTCATACATGATCGATCCGACTGCCGAGGCGAACGGTATCTGACTCATGTTGTCTCTCTCATCTTGAGTTTTATGACACATGTCCTTAGATAGAGTGACACTATGTGACACTGGAAACAGTCCCCTCTTGGACTGATCCATGTTGAATCTTTTCAACACTTTGTCAATGTACGTGCTCTGGGAGAGTCCAAGCAGCTTTCTAGATCTATCCCAGTAGATCTTTATTCCTAGAATAAAAGCTGTTTCTCCCAGATCTTTCATCGAGAATTTTAATGAAAGCCAAGCTTTCACCGATTGTGTCATGGAAATGTCATTGCCAATAAGCAATACATCATCAACGTAAATGACAATGAATGTCAGTGCGCTCCCACTAACCTTCTTATATACACAAGGATCATCCTCGTTTTGAACGAAATCATATTCTTTTATGATCTCATCAAAACGTTGGTTCCAAGAACGCGATGCTTGCTTCAATCCATAAATGGATCGATTTAACTTACAAACCTTGTTTGCAAGTCTAGGTACGACAAAACCGTCAGGCTGTTGGATATAAACATCCTCCAAAAGGTTTCCGTTAAGGAAAGCGGTTTTGACGTCCATTTGCCATATCTCGTTATCGAAATATGCAGCAATAGCAAGCATAATCCGAATAGATTTAATCATGGCAACGGGTGAAAAAGTTTCATCGTAATCGACACCATGTCGTTGACGATACCCTTTCGCTACAAGCCTAGCTTTGTACGTTTGTACGTTGCCATCCATTTCAGTCTTCTTCTTGAAGACCCATTTGCAACCAATAGGCTTTACACCTTCTGGTGTATCAACCAGTGTCCAAACTTGGTTGGTGTACATGGAATCCATTTTGGACTTCATGGCTTTTTGCCATAAAGCGGAATCGATACCTTGTATCGCTTCCTCATACGTAGCCGGTTCGTTATCCTCAATGAGATTGATATCCACATGAGGTGAGATCAGAAACCCATACCTCTCAAGTTGTTTTCCGACTCTCTCCGACCTACGCGGTCCTTATGTATTCGAAGATTGTGGTACAGTCTCATCCCTGATGGATTGTTCATGTTCCGTTAAGGACTCTGTGCCAGTAACAGTATCACTCTGATTTTCATCGAGTTCTACTTTCCTCCCACTAACCACTGCATTTAGGAATTCCTTCTCAAGGAAAACTGCATGTAGAGCAACAAATACTTTGTTCTCTTGTGGGTGATAGAAGTAATATCCTTTGGTTTCCCTAGGATATCCTACAAATAGGCATTTATTCGATTTGGGTTCTAGTTTGGTCCCTTCCAAACATTTGACGTATGCCCAGTGTCACGGGCCAAACTTTGGTGTCACCAAGTTGGGTCCGTGCGGCACTTGTTAACGTTGCGTCTAACAAGTCAGCCTAGAATTGACCCTGCAAGGTCGTGCCCATGGTTAGCCATCTATATAATGGAGCATTATTAGGCAACAAAGTAAAGCATACATCGATAAGCACACATCCACAAGGCATGAGATAATGAAACACGTGCGAGACATATTGGATACACATTCAAGCAACTCATTCGGACATAGCAATTGGAAATCAAAAGGAAACATGTTTCATTAAGCAAGCCAACTAAGGGCGAGGGAGTACACAGCTAAAGCCCCTAGTATGCTGGTGGCCAAGGCCCTTCTAAGGTGCCTGGGTCACCCCCCTAAAGAGGTTTTAAAGACATTGCACAAGTGTCACTAGGAAACACACATGATGTTTGAGTTGTCACACCCCATAAAATAGAAAATAAAATAAAATAAGAATAAATACAAAGTGCACCCTAGCACCACACGCAAGCGGCCATGGGCAAGTCATTGGCCCTGGACAAGCTTGGAGTGTAGGTGCGTTACATCTTCCCCCACTTAATCCGTCGACGTCCTCGTCGACACATCTGAACTGCTCCTCCTCTGCTCTTCACCTCGGTGCTGGTAGGCTTGAAACTCTTCACTCTGCTGCTTCAGTTGGTGCAGGTCTTCGGCTCTCTTGTCTTGACGCTGAAGGGTTGTAAAGTCTTCAATCTTCTGTGTAAACTGCTGTAGGTCTTCGACTCTCTCCCAACTTGTCTCTTCATCTCCCAGGTCTCTCCACCTCACTAGGAATTCCTTTCCATGTCGCTGGTCTCCGGTCGCCTCCTTTTCTGCCAAAATCTCTTCAACTTCCCTCGTGGTTCTCTTCCTAGATGGTTCTTCAATCTCCGGTCTTCGTAGTTGGTTACGAGTTTCATCATTATTGTCTGCATGAAAAGGTCTCAACCTGCTGACATGAAAAACTGGGTGCATCTTCATCCACGCTGGAGTCTCGACTTTGTATGAAGCTTTTCCCACTTTTTTAAGAACGGCAACTGGCCCTTCATATTTCCTCACCAATCTCTTGTCTCTGTTCCCTCTGAACCGCATTTGTTCTGGATTTAACTTGATCAACACTGAATCTCCAGGTCGGAATTCTAAGGGTCTTCTATGCTGATCTGCCCACTTCTTCATCCTCGCGGAAGCCTTCTCCAAATAAGCTCGAGCAATTTCTGTATTGGTTCTCCATTCCTTAGTGAAGTTGAAAGCTCGTGGGCTCTTCCCTGAATACTCTGTCACTGTGTGTGGGAGTAGAGGCTGCTGACCCATCACAATTTCAAAAGGTGTTTTGTTGGTGGCGGAGCTCTTTTGAGAGTTGAAGCAAAATTGGGCAACATCAAGAAGTTGTACCCAATTCCTCTGGTTGGCACTAACGAAGTGGCGTAAGTACTCCTCCAGCATCCCATTGAATCTCTCTGTCTGTCCATCAGTCTCGGGGTGGTAACTTGTTGACATGTTTAGTTGAGAACCCAGTAGTTTGAAGAGTTCAGACCAGAAGGTTCCCGCAAATCTCTGATCTCGATCACTCACAATTTGTCTAGGCACGCCCCAATACTTCACCACGTGTTTGAAGAATAATTTAGCAGTGTCTTCCGCCTTGCAGTACTTAGGTGCTGGTATGAATGTCGCATATTTGGAGAACCTATCAACAATTACCAATATGTTGGTTAGTTCACCAATTTTTGGAAGGTTGGTTATGAAGTCAAGGGAGATGCTCTCCCATGGCCTGTTGGGGACACTCAACGGTTCCAATAATCCAGGGATCTTCAACTTCTCTACTTTATCCTGCTGACAAATGAGGCATGTCTTGGTGTACTCTGTCACATCATCCCGCATCTGAGGCCAATAATATCCTTGTTTTAATAATGCATGAGTTCTCTGCCAACCCGGATGGCCGGCCCATAAAGTATCATGACATTCCTTTATGAGAATCCTTCGGAGGTTTTCTAACTTGGTAACATACAAGCGGTTCCCCTTAGTCCACAAAAGTCCGCTTTCCAACCAGAAACGACGAGACTTGCCTTCCCTGACTAACTTCAAAATTGCCTTAGAGACATGGTCCTTCTCCAAGTTGTTTCGGATGAGTTCTCTGATAGGTGTACGGATGGTGCTGAAAGACATGTTAGCCAACGCCTTCAAATGACTAAGTTCTGACTTTCGACTCAAAGCATATGCCACCTGATTCAAACATCCTGCTTTATGCTCAAAATGAAAGTCGAATTCTGCTAAAAACTCCTGCCATCGAGCCTGTTTCGAAGTAAGCTTTGGTTGAGTGAGAAAATAACTGACTGCGGAGTTATCTGTTTTCACCACAAATCTCGACCCGAGAAGGTAATGTCTCACACCCGTAGAAAATGTATCACTGCCAATAGTTCCTTTTCCTGTGCTGTATATCGTTGTTCTGTTTCGGAAAGCTTACGACTCTCATAGGCAATAGGGTGACCTTCCTGAAGCAACACCCCTCCAAGTGCAAAGTCTGAAGCATCCGTCTGAACTTCAAATGGTTTGGCAATCTCCGGGAGAATGAGAACTGGGTCTTCTATCATCGCTTCCTTTAAGCTTTCAAAGGCTTCTCTGCACACATCGGTCCATTCCCATGTCACCTCTTTCTTCAATAGTTCTGTCAAGGGCATCGCCTTCTTGGAGTATCATCTTACGAATCTCCGGTAGTAGTTGGTAAGCCCAAGGAAAGACCGCAATTCTTTGACATTGGTTGGGGTGCTCCACTCGCGGATTGCTCGTACTTTCTCCATGTCCATCCGTATATGACCCTGCCCTATGATATGGCCGAGGAATCTGATGCGTTCTTGGGCGAATGAGCATTTTTCCCTCTTCACAAATAGCCTATTATCTTTCAATTTCTGGAATACCATGGCAAGATGTCTTTTGTGTTCCTCCAATGTGGTGCTATAAACCACAATGTCATCCAGGTAAACCACTACAAATTTGTCAAGATATTCATGGAAGACTTCATTCATCAGTGTGCAAAATGTTGCGGGAGCATTAGTTAGCCCAAACGGCATTACCAAGAACTCAAATGCTCCATATCGGGTAACACAAGTCGTCTTCGGTTCATCCCCTTCGGCAATTCTCATCTGATAATATCCCGAACGTAAATCCAGCTTCGAAAAGTATCTTGCTCCACTCAACTGGTCGAACAAATCTGCTATAAGGGGAATGGGGTAGGTGTTTCGCACTGTCAACTTGTTCAAAGCCCTATAGTCGATGCACAACCTCAAACTTCCATCTTGTTTCTTTTGGAATAAGACAGGGGCTCCATATGGGGCCTTCGAAGGCCTGATGAAGCCTGCCTCCAACAGATCATCTAGTTGCTTGCGAAGTTCTGCTAATTCTGGTCATCCTAAGTGTGGAGCCATGATCTTGCCGGCGGTTTAGCTGAATGAACTAACTCGATTTGGTGATCAACGGACCTCCTCGGAGGTAAGACTTTGGGGAGCTGATCAGGCATCACTTCAGTAAATTCTTCTAAAACTTTGTTGATCTCAGGCACCGGGGTTTCCTCTCTCCCTTCTCCAATCACTGTAGGGATAGCAATGAATGTCGGCTCCCGTCTCTTGATCCCCTTTTTAAACTGGATTGCAGATAATAGTTTTCCTTCTGTGGGAGGTTTTACCATTGCTGGCACTACTGCAAGTTTCTCCCCCATAATCAACAAGCTCCCTGCAGCTGGGACAGGGATGGCCCCCTTGTCAAGTAGGAATTCCATTCCTAGAACAATATCGAAGTCATCCATCTGGACCGCCACAAGGTCAGTTCGACCTTCCCACGTGCCGATCTTCACTCTTACTTGTCTCGCTAACCCACTCGTGGGTAGCGCTTGTGAATTGACCGCTTTCATACGACCCGCGTCCCGCTCTAACTTGAGCCCCAGACGCTTCGCTTCGGCGGTAGAAACAAAGTTATGGGTGGCCCCCATGTCCACCATAACGCTTTTTGCCGCAACTCCATTAATCAATGCATCAACAAACATGAGGCCCTTTTTCGAGACCTTCTGAGTTTCGGGTTGTTTGTTAAGGGCGTTGAGCATCCTCAATGCCACCATTCGGCCAGATTCTTCCTTTTCTGGGCCCTTCTCGGTCGGGCGTCGTCGTTCTTCCTCTTCTTCTTGTGCTAAGAGGGCCGCCATTCTTGATTTCTTAGGGCATTCCATAGCTCGATGTGGCCCGTCACAAATAAAACAACTTAAGGGCTTCTTCCCATTTGGAGGACCGTTCTGAGGTGCCGGCCATTTGAAGTTCGAGGAACTTGACTCTACTCTCTTCTCCGCTCCCCCACTTCTATCGTTGTTCCAGTTCCTAGGCTTCTTATTCCCACTATCATTATTAGTAGGAGCCGGCGTAGTCTCTTTGATGGAGGTCCCTCGAGGGAATAGTCCGTTAATTGCTCCGCCGCAGCTTGTGCTGAAGGAAAGTCTTTTACTCGTTGCCTCTGCAACTCTGTTCTAGCCCAAGGCTTCAACCCCTTTATAAAATAGAAGAGTTTGTCTTGCTCGGACATGTCTCGGATATCCAACATCAATCCGGAGAACTTCCTCACATATTCTCGGATGGAGCCTGTATGTTTTAGGTCTCGTAGTTGCCGTCGAGCTATGTAAGCTACATTTCCTGGTAGGAATTGAGTTTTTAGCTCGCGCTTCAAATCCTCCCAATTGTCAACGGCGCATCGGCCTTCTTGGATTTCAATGTGTTTTGCCCTCCACCAAGACTTCGCATCTCCAGACAAATACATCAAGGTTATTGAGACCTTGTCCCCCTCTTCTTCTATCCGTGAAGCTTTAAAGTACTGCTCCATGTCAAAGAGGAAGTTTTCGAGGGCTTGTGCGTCTCTAACACCATCATACACTCTAGGCTCCGGGATTTTGGATCTCTTCTGTTCTATGTTATGAGTAGTCGTGGGCAAGTTTGAGACAGCGAGGGCGGTGAGATTCACCCTCACGCTCAACTCTGCCAACTGCTCTTTCAAGGAGCTCACGGCATCTTGCCAATTATTGGCATCTCCCCCTTCTCGTGGGGCACTAGTGCTAGCACCTGTTGCTTGAGTCTCTAGGGCACTTACCCTGGTTGTTAGGGCCTCAAGTACCTTGATAGTTTGCCTGAGGTTTTCGACATCCGAAGTCTTGTTCGTGAGTGTTGTGACGAGGCTATCAATATCCACTAGTTTTTTCTCGACAGCATCCAAGCGCGTTTTTGTGGAGGACTTCGTAGCCATTTTGCAACACAACCTTGAACCACGCTCTGATACCAACTGTCACGGGCCAAACTTTGGTGTCACCAAGTTGGGTCCGTGCGGCACTTGTTAACGTTGCGTCTAACAAGTCAGCCTAGAATTGACCCTGCAAGGTCGTGCCCATGGTTAGACATCTATATAATGGAGCATTATTAGGCAAAAAAGTAAAGCATACATCGATAAGCACACATCCACAAGGCATGAGATAATGAAACACGTGCGAGACATATTGGATACACATTCAAGCAACTCATTCGGACATAGCAATTGGAAATCAAAAGGAAACATGTTTCATTAAGCAAGCCAACTAAGGGCGAGGGAGTACACAGCTAAAGCCCCTAGTATGCTGGTGGCCAAGGCCCTTCTAAGGTGCCTGGGTCACCCCCTCTAAAGAGGTTTTAAAGACATTGCACAAGTGTCACTAGGAAACACAAATGATGTTTGAGTTGTCACACCCTTTAAAATAGAAAATAAAATAAAATAAGAATAAATACAAAGTGCACCCTAGCACCACACGCAAGCGTCCATGGGCAAGTCATTGGCCCTGGAAAAGCTTGGAGTGTAGGTGCGTTACACCCAGCAACCCCAAATCTTCAGGAATTAGAAACCTGGTTTCTTTCCTGTACATATTTCATACGAAGTCTGTTGAACAGACTTTGACTGAACCTTATTCAAAACAAGTATTGCACTGTTCAATGCATATCCCTAGAAGGAAATAGGTAGCTCTGTGTGACTCATCATAGACCTTACCATGTCTAACAAAGTTCATTTTCTCCGTTCGGACACACCATTAAATTGCGGTGTTATGGGAGGAGTCCACTGTGAAAGAATACCATATTTTTTCAAGTAATCAAGAAACGCATTGCTTAAGTATTCGCCACCACGGTCCGACCGTAATGTCTTAATACTTTTGCCGGTCTGTTTTTCTACTTCGTGTCGAAACTCTTTGAATTTCTCAAAGGTTTCTGACTTGTGTCTCATAAGATACACATAACTATAACGCGATGCAATATCCGAAAAGGTTACGGAGTATTCATATCCACTAGCCTGGCTAGATATGGGCCCACATACGTCACTATGAACTAGGGCTAACAGTTCGGTGGCACGTGCACCTTTACTGCTAAAAGGTGATTTAGGCATTTTGCCTAATAAACAAGATTCGCAGACGTCATATGAATTTGGATCAAATCCGTCCAAGTACCCACTCTTCGAAAGTGTGGATATGCGAGTCTTGTTAATGTGTCCCAGACGACAATGCCATATATAAGTTTCATATTTGTTACTTAGTTTAAGCCTTTTGTTTATTACTTATATGTTTGAGATTGATTTATATTCAAAATATAAAGACCATTATTTACATCAACAGTGCAAATCTCCATATCATTTTTATACATAAAACACCCAGTGTTTCTAAATACAAAAGTATACCTATATTGGGCTAACATAGATACATAAATAATATTCCTAGTCAAACTAGGTACATAATAACAGTCTGAAAGTTTAAGTACATGCCCCGAGGGTAGTTCCAAAACAAAAGTGCCAACGGCCAAAACGGTGACTCGTGTCCCATTTCCAATGTGGAGGTCAATCTCTCATGAGGCCAGTCTCCTGCTAATCTGCAGATCCTGCACATCAGTACATATATGAGTACCACAACCAGAATCAAAAATCCAATTTTTAAAACTAGTAGTAGACATGTTTATTTCTATAACAAACATACCTGAAGTCGGTGCCTTGCTCGCTTTGATTTCCTTCATGTGTGCCTTGTACTCGCGGCAGTCATGCTTCCAGTGACCCCGCTTCCCGCACTGCAGACATACATCTTATTATTTTTCCTTACCCTTCCCATAAGGTTTTGACCATTTGGTCTTGCCTTTCTTCTTTTTCTTCTTCTTTACACCTTCAGTCGCCTTGGGCCAAGCCCTCGGAGTCTGAGATGTTGAAGCCAAGTGTGCCTCGTGCTTCTTACTCTTTAGGAGCTCTTTTTCTGCTTCGCGTAGTGTGGACATCAACTCTCCAAGAGTTTGGTCTTGGTTCATCATATTGTAGTTCATGATGAACCCACTCCAAGTGTCTAGCAAAGACTGTAAGATCAAATCTATAGAAGTCTCAGCCTCAAAGAAAATGCCCATCTGTCTCAACTGCTCATTGTCAGCAATCATCTGTGACACATGGTGCGTAACAGACGTACCCTCTGACATGCGAGCGCGGAAGAGCTTCTTCTGCAACTCATATCTTTTTTATCTAAGACTAGATCAATGAAGATCACGCAACTTCGCCATCATATTATAGGGATCCAATCCATTGTTTTGACGACAGAATTGTTGAGTCATAGCAGCAAGCATTATAGATTGAGCAGTGAAGTTGTCATCGCTATGAGTCTTCCAAAGCTCTAGCTCAACTATCTGATCAGATCTAGGCTTAGGCCCAAGAGGTCTCTCTATAGTATAAAACAACTTCTCGGATCCCAGAACAATCTTGAGATTCATGTCCCAATCTTGAAAGTTTGTGCCATTAAAGACATTATCGCCCATGATAATATCTCTAATGCTTAACTTTCCTGTCATCTTAATTTCAATAGTCGAACTATTCAATTAACGATGTATGGGTACAGTCTAACTGTTACAAGAAAAATAATAAAATGTTAGTCCAACTAATAAATATAATTGACGAAATAATTTGAAAGCGCGTAAAGCCAAGTATTTGAACGAAATTAAAAATTCAATACTGGCCTCCCACTATTTTTCGGCGAGCCTCTAACCCTCTGTTGAGTACTCGGGAAATCTAGTTTCCTAGTAGGCTAGGATCCCGTTAAATAACACACAACCTTGACTTTGGCCAACAAGCTGTATGATATTTAACTAGGTAGATCTCTAAGATCAATTGGATCTCATCCAATTCCTAGATCCGGTAGGAGGACCTCCAAGTCCGAAACATATATACAATATATATGCCAATATATCAAATATATTTTCCTAACTGACCGGTGTGTAATCACACGCGTATAACACAAGCGCACGTATCGTTCAAGTAGTATAAAAAGTATCGATCCCACGAGGACTTAAAACCTTTGCTATTAATTTTTTATGAGGTCAAATGTTTACAAGTATCTAATAGATTGATTGTTTGATTGGATGATGACTTTAAAACTTAAAAAAGTAAATAAAATTTCTTGAAAGTAGATTGAAGAAAATTCAAATTTATAAAACTATCCAGGGTTGTGAATCCTTCCAATATCTATTAAATATGAAGTGGTTATCTTACAGTTGGGTAATATATTAATTTATTAACCTGGAACACTAAATTATGTAAAAGCCTCTTCCGATGGTCGATTACAAATACCCAGTATAACCCAATTGAATCATATGTCTATGTCAACCAAATTACCTGGATTCTTTAAGTTTAAGTTCCAATTATGGCTACCCCCGCCCGACATATATATTCGTATCCTGTAAGGAAATCTATTAAAGGGTTATCTATCCTCAAGGAAGATCGTGGGTTATTGAGTCTAAGGTCTTTAACTTAAAATCCATTTTCCCAGTTTATTTTAAGTTTACCTAATCAATTTTATTAATGGCCAGTTAATAAAAAGCATTAAGATTAAGACTCAATAAATAAACCTTTATATTACCCAAGCTATAATCTAACCCCTTATAAACCGGTGATATTGGATTTCAGCACAACCCCAGATAAGTGGCTTAGTTACGACACATATTTACGGGTAGTAAAAATTTAAATAAAATAAAAGACATAAAGTAAAATACTGAAAATTAAATACTGAAAAATAAATTGCTGAAAAGTAAAAACAGTAAAAAGTAAAAAGTAAAAAGTAAAAAAAATAAAAGTAAATTACTAAAGAGTAAATTGGTAAAAAGTAAAATACTGAAATTAAATAAAGTAAAAGTACAATAAAAGAAAATGTTGGGGGTTAGAGGATCAACTTTTATTACTACTATTTTAGATATCTCCCTTAATATAATATATTAACTTTACGTGATAATTACCAACCAGCCATAAAGGCGGTATCCTGATTAAGTCAAATTTATAATTAATTACCAACCGACCAACCAGGCGGTATCCATACTTAGTCAGGTTAAAACAAATTTATAATTAATTACCAACCGGCCAATATAGTGGTATCCTCATTAAGTCAAGTTTTAAATAGTTTATATATTATAATTAAGGGAGATTAATCTAAATAGCAATAATAAAAGCTTTACCGTTCACCCCAGCAAATGGGAATTACCTCCTCATTGCTCGAAAAATAAAAACTGCAAAAGTAAAGAAAGGAAATGATTGTGCGTAAAAGTAAATTGCCGAAAGTAAAAACTAAAAAATAAAGAAAAGAAAGTGCGAAAGCGGAAATTAATTACTGAAAGCTGTAAATAAACAAACAAGATACAATCTTCTTATTTATTCTTTAGGAATTTCAAAGAAGAAAGTATGAATTTTACAAATGAAATGACTTGGTATTTATAGGCAAAATTTCGCCTCCATCAAATCATCCATCAAATTCTCCACAAATCCATTATTAATTTCTCCACTAATTACTCCACCAAATCCATTATTAATTGCTCCACTAATTGCTTATCATGTTTGGTGATGATTTGATAATTTTATTATTTATTTATTAATTTATTGTTTTGCTTTGAAAATGACTTTAATAATTACACACAACACACTTCTGGATGATTCATCAATTTCGGTCATGAAATCTTCCGAATTAGAAAATATTTTGTCTTTAAAAGTTGTATATCTTTGAGTCTTCTTTAATCTAGCACTTGAATCAGCTCAATCCGATATCGGAGTAAAATTTTATACCAGAAATACGACAGATGTGCAAAATTGGAATTTCCAAAACTGCACTTTGTCAAAAACGCCCTTTCAAGTTTCCAATCTCCAAAATTAAAATATCAAGTCCAATAATTGCCCTTATTTGACCTATATTTCGTCCTAAATGATTTCATTGAGACCCGATATTATTTTATCTGCAAAATAAATTAAAACACATCAAAACGTTCATCAAACCCGAGAAACTAAACAAAATATTAAGTTAAAGGGGCGGTAAATATTGATATATTTTCCGATCATCACACCCCCAAACCTAGCATTTTGCTAGTCCTCGAGCAAAACAAAAAAAATAATTAAACTAAGCCACTTTCGTAGGGATCACAGTTGCATTTAGCGTATGCAACAAGCCTTTAAACCCCTAGGTGTTCCTAGTGGACGAGTTGTAGTATCGTGAAGGTTTACAGCAATGATACCCACAAACATTTTACAAAAGTAAAAAGGTAGTAAAACTAATGCACACAAAAGCAAAAAGACAAGAGAAAAGAGAATAAAGAAAGTTAGTTACTAGTTGTTTTGTTTCTTTCTACATTACCGAATAAGTAAATTCTCTGATTATATTTACCATTCTCCATATACACATCTAACAAAATTTTAAACAACTCATTTTTGCCCACAACAGTCATAAGTGTAGTTGATAAGAAAGTAATATTTTTGTCCTAAATTTTTATCAGAATTCACATCTTTTTATAGCAATGGAATAATTTTTCTCATTTTTCTGATTTTTTCTTTGATATTTTTTTTATATATACAATATATTCCATCTATGTAGCGAGTGTTGGGTCGGTGACTCCCAAACCAGTTGGCTTTAGGGCACCAGGTGTTAAGACACCCCTACAGACTTAATTACTCAGACTTCAGATATATATATTTTTGCAGCATCTTTGATCCATGTAGCAAGCTTTGGGCCAGTGACTCCCAAACCAGTTGGCTTTAGGGCACTAGGTGTTAAAACACCCTTACAGACTTAATAACTCGGATCTTGATTTTTTTTTTTTACTCCATTACTTTTTGAGATGCTTCCTCCAATTTAACTAGAGCACTGAATATTACAAACTTTTCAATTACAGTTCATGTCCGTATGTTACTATGCATGTTGATAATACCTGTCAACTGAGCATATGAAGATCCATTTTAGTCCGTTTTATGGAGAATTTACAAATTAAATAATTTAAAAGGAAATAAACAAAAATTAACTTGTTTTGAAATAGGTTTGAGATACGTCTCAGGAGTGGAAACTCCTTACTCAGCTATCTCTTACCAATTTCACATTTTTAGTTAAAAACACAAAAACACAAAAACACAAAATATTTTTGTAATTTTTGAAACTTTTTCAATTTTTTTGTATTTTTCGAAAAATTTTGAACTAAAAATAAAAACAACAAACAACTAAAAATAAAATATTAATCAACTAATTCCCTCCCCCAAACCTAAATGAGACATTGTCCCTAATGTCTTAAACAATAGAATAAGAGTTTAGAAGATAGTAACTAGTTAGCTGAAATTCTACACGAAAAGTTAAAGGTTAAGATCCAGATTAACACGACGCCTCTTACCACGATCGTCCTCGGACGAATTTATCTTTGAAAGGATAGGGTCAACTTGTGGTTCATAGGCTAAGATTTGGTCAATTAGATCCGGAGCAGTTCTGGCAGTAAAGAGGAGTTCTTTCATAGGTTTTGACACGAACCCATTTCTTCGAGCATCATCAAGAAACACACAAAGAAAATCATAAAATCCTTCAATGTTGTACAGTCCAAGCGGTTTCTGGTGTATGTTCAGGTTCGCCCAAGATAGCACTATAAAAATTTCTCCCAATGTACCCAAGCCACCTGGTAAAACAATAAAAGCATCAGCACGGTTAATCATTTCTACCAATCATTCAGAAATACCTGGCATGATCAGTTCCTCTCCGTTTGATGGTTCAATAAGATTTGCCTCCGCCAAGGGTTTTGGGATGATTCCCAAGACATGATTGCCTCTTTCCTGTACGGCTTTTGAAACGATCCCCATAAGTCCAAGATTGCCACCGCCATATATTAAGTGCATATTCCTTGCAGCTAATACTCGACCCAAATCCTGTGCTGCAGCTACATATTGTGGTTTAACACCAACACTAGTACCGCAAAACACACAGATGTTTTCAATTCGTCTTCTTGAAGTGGCTTCCATGTTTTACTCTGGATGCTTTCAAATGTGCAATGATGAGTTGAATTTATAACACCTGAAAATGGTGAGTAACAATAATAGCACTAGTGCCTGCCAAATGACAATTATTAGTTTAACAGTAAAATAAATCATGATAGTCAAAAAGGTATGGATCCTGTCGGAGAAAATAAAAGAAAACAACAAAACAAATCACAATTATCCGGAAAAGACAAAGAGATATAATATGTACAAGAAAAGTAGCGGCTTGATTGACGTCTATCCGTCAGGGACAAGCTTCCCATCCAATTTTTTTATAAATTGGCAAATAGGGTCTTTTTGAGTCAGATTCCCGAGACTTAACTGTTGTCTTTCCTTTTGGAATTGTGCGTATAACACACGAATCTCGTGATACACACATCCACTGGGATGCGTCTCAAGAGTTTTAGATATGTCATCCAAAGACTCCTTACTCAAGCCATCCCTAATGAAGTTAATCTTATCTTCGCGGTTATCAGACACCATTCCTAAAGAACGACAACGAGTATTACAAAACATGCGAGCACATTTATAACAAATACACATTCTTTTGGCTCTTCTCTTTTTAGCATAAGTGCTCCTTCCTAAACCAGGAAGATGTGAAATAAAAGAGTCAGAAGACTCACCTGCCAATCGGACCCGTGCTATAATAATCCAACGAATGTCAATAGGAATACCTTTGATCATCAGTAACCTCATCCGTTCCAAACGAGCTTTGTAAAACTTCATCAGAGATTTTTGAGGGAGAGAAGGAAATTGCTTGTGAAGATTTGCAAGAGCTTCTTCCATCTTGAAATGTCTTAATCTGCAAAAACTAAACACACACAAAATTAAATCACACCAAATCACAATATATACAAAAATTGCATCGGTTGCCTCCCTGCGAGCGCTAAGTTTAAAGTCGTCAGCTAGACGTGACATCTCGAACGTTAAGCTAGATCTGAAAGTGTAACACTTTCTTTTTGTCGCTCAAATGATTCTCCCCAGTAGTGCTTGACACACTTGTTTTTAACCTTGAAAGTTTTGTTAGAGTCAGGATCATGTATCTCAACGGCTCTGTCTGGTAAAACCTTGGTGATCACAAATGGACCTGACCACCGTGATTTTGGCTTCCATGGGAAGAATTTCACCCTTGATTTGTTTAACAGTACCTTCTGCTCTGGTTCTAGTTGTATGCGCACTAACTTCATATCATGTATTTTCTTTGTCTTTTCCTTGTATAATTTGGCATCCTCAAAAGGCTGTATGTGAAATTCCTCCAATTCGTTGAGTTGGTGGAACTTTTTCTCTTTTGTTGCTTGTAGTGCAAGAATAGGCTTCTTCAGTACGCAGTGCGCTTTATCTTCAGGCTCCACAGGTAATTGACATGCTTTAAGTTTGTCAGTAGAACTTTGTCTTTCATCAGAGTTCTTAACGGTACTATGTATCACATCAAGTCTGAAACTTTCCTCCTTCTTTTCATCATCTGGGAAATTCATGGCCTTGAAAACATTGAATTTTACTTCTTGGTCTTGTACCCTCATGGTTAGTTCTCATTTTTGTACATCAATAATGGTTTGACCTGTAGCCAAGAATGGTTTCCCGAGGATGATTGGCACGTCTGCGTCTTCCTCCATATCAAGGACAATAAAATCTGATGGGAAAATGAATTTGTCAACCTTGACCAGCACATCCTCAACTACGCCTCTTGGAAATACGAGCGTTCGATCAGCAAGTTGTAGTGAGACTGAAGTGGGCATTGTTTCTCCAATCTGCAGTTTCCTGAAAATAGAAAAAGGCATCAAGTTAACACTCGCACCTAGATCACACAGAGCCTTACCGAAGTCATGTTCTCCTATGGTGCAAGGAACAGTGAAACTGCCAGGATCTTTCAACTTTGGAGGAAGTTTTCTCTGAATGATGGCGTTGCATTCTTCTGATAATGCTACTGTCTCATAATCTCCCAATCTCCGCTTTCGTGAAAGAATGTCTTTCATAAATTTCGCATAGCTGGGCATTTGTTCCAACGCTTATGCAAATGGAATGTTAATATGCATCTTTTTGAACACCTCCAAGAATCGAGCAAATTGCTTGTCCAGTTTGTTTTTCTGAAGACGCTGAGGAAAATGTGGAGGTGGAGTGATCTGTTCTTTTTCCCTTGCTTCTTTTTCCTCCATCTGTTGCTTTGTTTCTTTTGGAACTTCCTCAATAGTTGTTTTGGCTCCAACATCTTTATTGATTTTAGTACCATTTTTTAATATGATGGCATGACATTGCTCCTTCCCCATGTTCCTTGGATTTGGCTCTGTGTTGCTAGGAAGGGTACCTGACGGTCTGTAACTCTGAGCATTGGCCAGTTGTCCCATTTGATTCTCCAGTGCTTTAATAGAAGCCGATTGAATTTGAATTAATACTGCTTGGGATTGAAACATATCATCATATCTTGCTGCTTGAGAGTCATGTTTTGCTTCTATATTTTTAAGTGGATCAACACTTCTGTTATTCCTGATTCATTTGTCTACTCCTGGCCTTTGTTCTGTTGTTGGAATCCGGGTGGTGGGTTGTTCATTTCCCTGAATTATTGCTCCATGCGAAATTGGGATGATTCCTCCACCCTGGGTTGTAGGTGTTGGAATATGGATTGTTTCCATGTCTGTTGAAATTGTTGACATAATTCACCATTTCTTTATGTGGTTGAAAGATTCTGACTCAGGTGCTCCTCCAAATGGTGAACTTGTGGATCCACCATTAACTTTCATGTTAAGAGTATCCAGATTTTTGCAAATCACATCCAGCTTGGAATTCAGTGCTGTGTTGGCTCCAACTTCATAAATTCCTGCAATTCTTTGGATCATGCTCCTTTCTGTTGGCCACAAGGAATTGTTGTTGGCCATTTCTTCAATTAAGTCCCAGACCTGATCTTCTCCTTTTGCCATCAAAGCTCCTCCAGCAGCAGCATCAATTGTGGTTCTCATAATTCCAGAAAGTCCATTGTATAAGGTTTGGACTTGTAGCCACTTTGCGATCTCATGATGAGGACACTTCCAGAGTAAATCTTTGAATCTTTCCCAAGCTTCGCAAATGGATTCTGAATCTTGTTGCACGAAGGATGTGATGTCATTCCTCAACTTTGCAGTTCTGGCTGGTGGAAAGTACTTTGCAAGGAATGTGGTGGCTAAAGTGTTCCAAGTTGTGATGGAACCTGCTGGTAACGAATGTAGCCAAGCTTTAGCTCTGTCTTTTAGGGAATACGGAAAAACCCGCAGTCTCATTGCTTCTTCAGCTACTCGGTTGTAATTGAAAGTATCGCAAACTTCCAGGAAGTTGCTGATGTGGGAATTAGGATCTTCAGTTGCATTTCCCCCAAACTGTACTGACTGCTGAATCATCTGGATGCATGTTTTGATGTCACATGCATTTTCTGGTAAATGAGGAAGTACAATACATGAAATGAAGCCGTCGACCACCGGAATGGTTCTGTCTCGAATGGGTATCGGTGGTGCAACTTCCAAAGGTTCAGGTTCTATGTTGACCAAAGCTTCTTGGCCTTCTCGACTTTCCCTTCTCAACTGTCTGATGGTTCTTTCAATTTCTGGGTCAAGCGGTCGGAGTTCAAAGCTTCTGGTTCGTCTCATGTAGTTTATGAGAACCTGAAAAACAAGAAAACAAAAACAATAAGTAAAAAGAAATTAGATACAAGTAACGTATCTAACCCCTAAACTAATAGTGAAAGATAAATAAGTCCCCGGCAACGGCGCCAAAAACTTGACCGGTGCGTAATCACATGCGTATAACGCAAGCGCACGTATCGTTCAAGTAGTATAAAAAGTATCGATCCCACGAGGACTTAAAACCTTTGCTATTAATTTTTTATGAGGTCAAATGTTTACAAGTATCTAATAGATTGATTGTTTGATTGGATGGTGACTTTAAAACTTAAAACAAGTAAATAAATTTCTTGAAAGTAGATTGAAGAAAATTCAAATTTATAAGACTATCCAGGGTTGTGAATCCTTCCAATATCTATTAAATATGAAGTGGTTATCTTACAGTTGGGTAATATATTAATTTATTAACCTGGAACACTAAATTATGTAAAAGCCTCTTCCGATGGTTGATTACAAATACCCAGTATAACCCAATTGAATCATATGTCTATGTCAACCAAATTACCTGGATTCATTAAGTTTAAGTTCCAATTATGGCTACCCCCGCCCGACAGGTATATTCCTATCCTGTAAGGAAATCTATTAAAGGGTTATCTATCCTCAAGGAAGATCGTGGGCTATTGAGTCTAAGGTCTTTAACCTAAAATCCCTTTTCCAAGTTCATTTTAAGTTTACCTAATCAATTTTATTAATGGCCAGTTAATAAAAAGTATTAAGATTAAGACTCAATAAATAAACCTTTATATTCCCCAAGCTATAATTTAACCCCTTATAAACCGATGATATTGGATTTCATCACAACCCCAGATAACTGGCTTAGTTACGACACATATTTACGGGTAGTGAAAATTTAAATAAAATAAAAGACATAAAGTAAAATACTGAAAATTAAATACAGAAAAGTAAATGCTGAAAAGTAAAAAAAGTAAAAAGTAAAAGTAAAAAGTAAAAAGTAAAAAGTAAAAAAATTAAATTAAATTACTGAGAGTAAATTATTGCTGAAAAGTAAAATACTGAAAATTAAATAAAGTAAAAGTACAATAAAAGAAAATGTTGGGGTTAGAGGATCAACTTTTATTACTACTATTTTAGATATCTCCCTTAATATAATATATTAACTTTGCGTGATAATTACCAACCAGCCATATAGGCGGTATCCTGATTAAGTCAAATTAATAATTAATTACCAACAGACCAACCAGGCGGTATCCATACTTAGTCAGGTTAAAACCAATTTATAATTAATTACCAACCGACCAATATAGCGGTATCCTCATTAAGTCAAGTTTTAAATAGTTTATATATTATAATTAAGGGAGATTAATCTAAATAGCAATAATAAAAGCTTTACCGTTCACCCCAGCAAAGGGGAATTACCTCCTTATTGCTTGAAAAATAAAAACTGCAAAAGTAAAGAAAGGAAATGATTGTGCGTAAAAGTAAATTGCCGAAAGTAAAAACTGAAAAATAAAGAAAAAAAAGTGCGAAAGCGGAAATTAATTACTGAAAGCTGTAAATAAACAAACAAGATACAATCTTCTTATTTATTCTTTAGGAATTTCAAAGAAGAAAGTATGAATTTTACAAATGAAATGGTTTGGTATTTATAGGAAAAATTCTACCTCCATCAAATCATCCATCAAATTCTCCACCAAATCCATTATTAATTTCTCCACTAATTACTCCACCAAATCCATTATTAATTGCTCCACTAATTGCTTATCATGTTTGGTGATGATTTGATAATTTTATTATTTATTTATTAATTTTTTTTTTTTGAAAATGATTGAAAATGACTTTAATAATTACACACAACACACTTCTGGATGGTTCATCAATTTCGGTCATGACATCTTCCGAATTCGAAAATATTTTGTCTTTTAAAGTTGTAGATCTTTGAGTCTTCTTTAATCTGGAACTTGAATCAGCTCAATCCGATATCAGAGTAAAAGGTCATGCCCAAAATACGACAGATGTGCAAAACTGGAATTTCCAAAACTGCACTTTGTCAAAAACGCCCTTTCAAGTTTCCAATCTCCAAAATTAAAATATCAAGTCCAATAATTGCCCTTATTTGACCCATATTTCATCCTAAATGATTTCATTGAGACCCGATATTATTTTATCTGCAAAATAAACTAAAACACATCAAAACGTTCATCAAACCCGAGAAACTAAACAAAATATTAAGTTAAAGGGGCGGTAAATATTGATATATTTTCCGCTCATCACTAACATTTTCCTCTGAATCCACTAAGCCTTGGCTTTGGCACAACAAGCTTATTGATTCCAGTTAAGCGGAACCCATTGACTTTGGAAAGCTTCGTAATCGATGTCGATGGACAAGAAGTGATCTTAACTTTGGCCAACAAATCACATCTTGGACAAAACATACGATATGTAACAAAGCTTTCATGATTCAAACACATCTGTGATGGACAAAGGTCTTGACTTTGGCCAACAAACCAGTGCCAATCTTAGATCTTGAGAATGAATCACTCAATGGAAGGAAAATGCTTAATATTTATTGAGGGTTTTTCGCGTAAATTGGCAACCAATTTATTATCTTTGATTAGGTCTCATCATACACCCTTAAGCATGCATTCTAAAAGCATAATAAGGCACGATAAATAAATTAATAATGATATGCAGATGGATATCTCACAGATTGTTCCTAGAACAAATCACTCCCTTTCATCTCCCCGGCTAGCACTATTCTAACTTCTACCCAATTACATAATACAATTAAAGAAACCTCATTAACATTGAGGGGAATTAGGTGAGAAGAGAATTACAAAGAATCGAGAGATAAGGCTGGACACGCAGGTCCAATTTAATAAATTCTAAATTTACAATAATTTCCAAAATTTCCTTTTCTCTTCTAATATCCATCTGATATACATTGTTCATACAACACATCCATGTATTCACTCAAAGCATGTTATTCAATCAATCTAATCCAATTAATTAATCTTTGAATAAAGTGATCATCCAACGTTCAAACAACGATTTGATTTGTGCGAGTCCAACTCGTTTAAGAATAAGTACTTAAAGTACGAATTCTTGAATTATATCGAACTACAATTTAAATCTAATTTAATTTGTATTCAATATTAATTCTATATTTAATTCTAAATTAAATAATTACAATTTTTAATGCGCCTTTACGACTTAGATTCTAAATCTAATCTTAATGGGTCTCAAAGCCCAATTAACATCCAATGTTTATTTAATTAAAGTCCAATGGGCTTTCAATTAATTTCTTAAGGCATGAGCTTTGGTCAATATGGGTGAAACCCAAATACCAATGCCCAATTAAGGAATCACCTTATTTGCCAAGAAATCAATTTTGGCCCATTAGGCCCAATTAAATATTTAAAGGCCCATTTGTTATGTTTGGACTTAATGGAATGGTTTAGGCCCAATTTGGATCCAATCCAATTGTCATAAACTAACTTGGCCCAACCAATCCCATTAGGCCCAAACACAACATTTTAAGCCCAATTCCAAATTAAGCCCAATTAAATAAATTCTAATTTTCCAAAATTCTCAATTTAATTAATTAAAGTGTTTAGCCATGATTAACTATTTAAATTAACATTTCCAAAATACTAATCTAATCAATTAATCATGCTTATTCATAATCAATACATGTCCAACATTATTGAAACAAAATCAAGTCATTTTCATGCTTTGATGGTCACAGCAATGGTAGGATTTTATATCTGATTTCGATTTCAATCCAATTAAATCATAAATCAATATATCTCATGTCTTTTAAACACATCCAATGATTCAAAAAACAAAAACACCATGACCTAGGGTTTATACTACATTCGGCCACATACCCAAATTGGGAAAAATTAATCCAATTAGTTTTTCATCAATTTGATCATATATAACTCCAAGTTATCCATATACAAGCATACTCAAACAAACAATTTGGTTAAATCATGCTCAAATCAAATTTACCCAAATTTTAGTATATAAACCCTAATCATATTTCATGCTCAAATAGGCTCCATGATACCATTGTTGGGTTTCTAATGTGTTCTCAAGATCAATTCAAGCATAAAACATGTGAATACATAAAGGAGAATAGCGGAAATAAACTCACTTTGATCGGATATAGGATGCGTTGATAACAAGACTTTTTCTTCTTTGAAATGCTTCAAGCTTCTCTTTGAAGTAGATCTCCAAGCTCCAAGCTTTAAGTAATTGAGATTCCAAGCTCAAGGGATTGGTTTCCCTAACACTTTGATATGATTCCTTTATTGTGCTAGCACTTATAAAAATTGCCACAATTTTTCTTCTTCTTCTTCTTGAATACGGCCAAGCCAAATTTTAGAGAGAAAATGGAGCAATGCCGTTAGGGAGAGAGAGAGAGTGATGAAGTTGTTGTAATTCAATTTTCAAAAGAAAATCTATGATATACCAAATATCCAACAAGTCATCACCTTGAGTAATTTACAAGTCTTCACTAACTTTCATCACAATAAAGTGAACAAAGTGACAAGTGATGTGACATGTGGGCCCCACTTGATTCAAAATCCAAGTGGGCCCGCAACACATCCCGGGCTCGGGTTCGCTAATTCTGAATTAACGAATTTTTCGTTGCGACGTAATTAAATCAAATTTAATTAAATAATTATGCCTAGAAAAATTACTATTCACGTCGTTAGCGAATTAATTCTAAATTAACTCGTTCGCCCGAATTAAAATCTAATTTTAATTCCGTTATGAAATCTAATTTCATTTAATATATCGAATATATTATTTTATCGATTAATTCCAAATTAATCGTTCTCTCTCTTCAAATAGTATTTTATCCTAGATAAAATCTCTCTGTAATTAATCCAAGATTAATTATGTTCGAATCATACGTCATCGGTGAATCTTAGGGAAGTGACCCATGAGATCCCTGGATATGTTGGCAGTAAATCCGGTTGTCGGACTATCCGAACACGTGAGTACCTCGTACTACGTTCTTACCGATTTACGAGACATGGTTGGCTTCTAGCAAAGCACCGTGCCTACCCAATTCTCCAGAAATATTCTTAAAAGAATATTTAATCTATGTTAGGCGTATTATATTTAGTATTGCGTATATCAATCTAGTATGTCACATGCAAGGCGTGAGGCTGGAAATGTGTCTACCCCATACGAAGCATATATCAGATCACAAGCAACTAGTCTCCTTAATAGTATAATCATGACCATGTCATATTATCCCGATGGTTGCAACCCATTAGAGTACCAGTTCTGTATCCCTGTGTGATCATCATCTCCATATGACTGAAGTGATACTTCCATCTTGACATCACACCCAATACACTACGATTCTCAATAAACCCAGAAAAGGCGTACACAGAACCTGTTAAAGTCCTGGATGATGAAAACCAAAGCGTATTGATTGTCGCAAGTACTAGCGATGCAAGTCTCAGGTTAAGACCAAATACACCTACCCTGATGCGGATTCCCATAGACACATAGTCATACTACCATTGGGATTCCGCGGGGTCTATCCAGAGCGAAGCTGTTTCCGTACCATCGGTAAACACAACCTCCTATCACACTTGCATAAGTATCCAATACTTAAATAGATGAGAACTATGATGTTACGTTTCCATAACACGCACAAGTGCAATACTAGTCTATTCCGCGTTATCGATGTCCAGTCTCGATAATACTACGACTATGGATATTTAATGATTAAACCTTTATGGATTGATATTGTCTCATATCTAATAATCCGGAACTAATCATAAGGACTTTTATCATTTATCTATTTAAGTAATCAAATTACAAAATGATAAAATGCAATTTCCATTGTCACATAGTTAATTTGTACAAAAACCACAATGTCTTTTAAAAATAGTGACGCTATGGGTCATAATTGTCCAACATCATATCCCGTCAGGAAAGTTCGCACCGTTAAATACATTTTCGCCCATGATAATGTCCCTAACGTTGATCTTTCCATCCATCTTAATTCCAATAGTCTAACTATTCAATTAACGATTTCGGGTACAGTCCAACTGTTAAAAGAAAACCATAAAATATTAGTCCAACTAATATAAATATATAATAACGAAAATAATTTGAAAGCGCGTATTTGGAAAGTATTAAACGAAATTACAAATTTAATATTGGCCTCCCACTATTTTTCGGCGAGCCTCTAACCCTCTGTTGAGTACTCGGGAAACCCCGTTTCCTAGTGGGCTAGGATCCCGTTAAATAACACACAACCTTGACTTTGGCCAACAAGCTGTATGAAACTTAACTAGGTATATCTCTAAGATCAATTGGATCCCATCCAATTCCTAGATCTGGTAGGTGGACCTTCAAGTCCGAAATATATATCCGATATATTTAAATATATCCAATATACTTCCTAACATTTTCCTCTGAATCAACTAAGCCTTGGCTTTGGCTCAACAAGCTTAATGATTCCAGTTAAGCGGGACCCATTGACAGTGGGAAAGCATCGTAATCCACGTCGATGAACTAGAAGTGACCTTGACTTTGGCCAACAAGTTACAACCGCCCAAAACATGCGATATAGAACAAAGCTTTCGTGGTTCAAACACATCCGCGATGGACATTGATCTTGACTTTGGCCAACAAACCAATGCCAATCTTGGATCTTGAGAGAGAACCACTCAATGGAAGGATAACGCTTAATATTTGAGTGAGGGTTTTTCGTGTAAATTGGCAACCAATTTATTATCTTTGATTAGGTCTCATCATACACCCTTAAGCATGCATTCTAATAGCATAATAAGGCGCGAAATAAAATTAATAATGATATGCGGATGGATATATTACAATTTGTTCCTAAAACAAATCTCTTTATTTCCTCTCTCATGCTAGCACTATTCTTACTTCTACCCAATTACATAATACAATAATGAAACCTCATTTACATTGAGGGGAATTGGTGAGAAGAGAAGTACAAAGAGATAAAGAGATAATAGGCTGGACACGCAGGTCCAATTTAATAAATTCTAAATTTATTATAACAATTTCCAAAATTACCCCCACCCTTCTAATACCAATCTGATATACATTATTCATCAAATACATCCAAGCATTCACACAAAGCATGTTATTCAATCAATCTAATCCAATTAATTAATCTTTGAATTAATGACCATCCAATGTTCAAACAACGATTTGATTTGCGCGAGTCCAACTCATTTAAGAATAAGTACTCAAAGTACGTATTTTTGAATTATATCGAACTATAATTTTAAATCTAATTTAATTTGTATCCAATATTAATTTGTATTTAATTCTAAATTAAATAATTACACTTATTTTAGTGTCTTTTAGACCTAGATTCTAAATCCAATCTATATGGGTCTCAAAGGCCCAATTAACATCCAATGTCATTTAATTAAAGTCCAATAGGCTTTTAATTAATTCATAAGGGATGGGCTTTGGCAATTATGGATCCAATCCAAGATGCCAAGGCCCAAGAAGGAATCACTATTTTTGCCAAAATCAATTTAGGCCGATTAGGCCCAATTATTATATTTGGACTTTATGGAAATGGTTTTAGGCCCAATTTGGATCTAATCCAATTGTTCTAAACCAAGCTTGGCCCAACCAAGCCCATTAAGCCAAAATACAACAAAATTAGCCCAATCCAATTTTAAGGACTAATTTTATTATTAACATAATATTCTAAATATCATATTAATTTAATTAAAGTGTAATTCTCATAATTAATTAGTTAAACTAACATTTCCAAAACATCAATTAAACTAATTAATCATGTTTTAATATATTCAATTCATGTCCAACACAATTGAAGCAAAATCAATCAATTTCATGCTTATGGTATTCACGGCAATCTCAAGAAATAATATCCAATTTTGATTTCAATCAAATTAAATCAACAATCAATATTCATTTCATGCTTTAAACATATCCAATAGTCTAAAATCAAAAAATCACCATGATACATGCTAGGGTAGTATTCGGCCAAGTTTAAGGAAATTAGGAAAAATTTTATCCAACTCATTTTCTCAATTCCTAAGATACATAAATCTAATTCATCATCATCCAAGCTCAACCAAACAACCAATTTGAAGAAATCATGCTCCAAACACAAAATCCCCAAATTAAGGTATATAAACCCTAGACTAAAATCATGCTTAGAAAAGGCTCTGATACCATTATTAGTGTCCTAGACATGCCCAAGATCTCTACAACATGATTCGATGTGTGAATAAATCAAAGAAGTTGCGGAAGTACTTACAATGATCGAATGTTGAGATTTCAAAATCTTTTCGTTTCGGAAGCTCCAAGCTTTATGTTCGTGTTCCAAACTCAATGATGAGTTTCCTTATCACATTCTTTGACTCCTTGAAAGTGCTAGCTTGAAGAAATTTTGAAACAAAATTTCCCTTGGAGATGAAGAAGCTCACGGCAAACAAGAGAAGAGGGAGAGAGTTTTTGTTGTTTTTATATTTTGATTTTCTAAAAATCAATTACCAAATGCACTTCCAAAGTTCGTATATGTCTTTCCAAAATTAAAACAAAGTTTGTTGATTTGGTTTGTGTGTTGAATAAGCAATTCAATTCTTACACAACCTTTAACAACTTCCATCACATGTCAAACATGTTGATGTAAGTCAAGTGGGTCACACCACTTTTAAATTCATAATTTAAGTCGAACAACTCAACATGCAACTTCGCTCGGGCCCGGGTTCATTTAATTCCGAATTAAACAAATTTGCCATTGCGACTTAATTAAATCCAATTTAATTAAATAATAATGCCTCGCAATATTATTACGAAAGTCGCTTTCAAATTAATTCTAAATTAATTTGTTCACCCGAATTAAAATCCAATTTTAATTCCGCTTTGAAATCTAATTTCAATTAATATATCCAATATATTATTTAATCGATTAATTTCAAATTAATCATTTTCTCTCTTCTATCCGAATTTTATCCCAGATAAATTCTTACCGCAATTAATCCTAGATTAATTTTCTCTCTCTCATAATTAATCACAGGTTAATTCTGTTCGAGTCAAATATCATCGGTGAATCTTTGGGAAGCGACCCATGAGATCCCTGGATATGTTGGTAGTAAATATGGTTATCGGAATATCCGAATACGTGCGTACCTTGTACCACGTTCTTACCGATTTACAAGACATGGTTGACTTCTAGCAAAACACCGTGCCTTCCCAATTCTTGAGAAATATTCTTTTAAGGAATACATAATCTTTGTCAAGCGTAGTATACTAAGTATTGCGTATTACGATCTAGTATCAGATGTCACATGATAGGCTTGGGGCTGAAATTATGTCTGCCCCGTACAAAGCATGTATCGGATCACTAGCAACTAGTCTCTTTAATCGGATAATCATGACCTTGTCATATTATCCCGATAGCTACAACATATAAGAGTACTAGTTTTGTATCCTGCGTGATCATCATCTTCATATAACTGAAGTGACACTTCCATCTTGACATCACACCCAATACACTACGATTCTTAGTAAACCAAGAAGAGGCGTACACAGAACCTGTTAAAGCCCCAGACGACCAAAACCAAAGCGTACTGATTGTCGCAAGTATTAGTAATGCAAGTCTCAGGTTAAAACCAAATACACCTACCCTGATTTGGATTCCCATAGACACATAGTCATACTACCAACGGGATTCCGAGGGGTCTATCTAGAGCGAAACTATTCCAGGTCTAACGGCTAACAGAACTATACCGTTCAGCTTCCATAACGCGCACATATGCAATACTAGTCTATTCCGCATTATCGATGTCCACTCTCGATAATACTACGACTAGGGATATTTAATGATTAAACCTTTCGTGGATTAATACTGTCTCATATCTTATTAATCTGGTACTAATCATATGGACTTTTATCATTTATATATATCCTAGTAATCCAATTACAAAATAATAAAAGAGCAATTTCCTTTGTCATATAGTTAATTTGTACAAAAACATCATGTCTTTTACAAATAGTGATGTTATGGGTCATAATTGTCCAACAGTGAGAAGGTGACATCTTTCGAATAAGGGGACAGAGATGTAGATCATAAAAGTTTCTGGTACAGAATATAACAGGAGAATAGACAAAAAGATCAACAAACAAAAGACTTGGTAATGGAATGGTTAAGGTGCAACGACAGTAAAAGAAAATACTAAGTAAGTATTGACAGAAGTGTAGTGTAATACAAAATCGAGAAAATAAGCTTACTACAATATGGTAAACCATAAAGAGAGAGTATCTTAGCATGTAACCAGGTTTGCAGAATGATTTGGTGTAAAAGAACAGCAAAAAGATTTATAGTAACAACAGAAGAAAAGTACGAAAAGAGTATAAACTTTAGCTAGAATCAAATCGCCAACGTCAATGTTAATGGCAGGGAATACGGTTTAAGTACCAAGGTGCACACACTTAATCTTGAATCTTTAGCCAATTGAGTAGGACCATTAGGAAACTACCCAGAAGCAATATTTTAAGTACAAGCGGCATCGATAGACAATATCAGTAAGTTAGAAAAACCTTAAGCCCATAGATAAGCAGAAATATTGAAATTTTGAGGAGAGAAACTCATAAGCAATTTAAGCTTGATAATGAGAATACAGAGAGTTAAATAGCTAAGCTATGAGAAGGAATGTTAGGATCAAGTTAAACAAGTGCCGTTAAAGGAATACCTGGTACCAGCATTGTTAATAATGACAAGGATCACTCCTGTAAATTTATCGATTCTGGAAAGGGAGCATGGGAAACCTAACCACGGAGACACCAGTATTTCTAGTGAAAGTAAAAGATACCAGCTGTGAAGAACCCGATTAAGTCAAAAAAATTACAGAGGATTATGTATGAGAGAATTTAGGATAACAGGATAAGATTTAAAGGATAATTAGAGGAAGAGTATTCTAGAGTACGAGTAATCAAAGAAAGAAGAGTTAACATAGAGACAGTAATCGTACTCGAACCAGCAAAGAAACCAAAGGTGCAGAAGAGTAAATTAAATTAGTTTATTACCCTGGGAAACGTCCTAAGCATGTGAGCCATCGTTCGACAGTAAGAGTACATAAAAAGGGTTAGATATGAATTATGAAGCCTCGAACCCATACATAGTTATATATTTGAAAATTGAGAGAAAGAAACTTATAAATAACAAAGACTTAGTAAAGGGAAAAAAGGAAGATCAAGTAATCAGCTAAGAATTGAGCCAAGAGGATAAGTGTAGTAGAATCGCAAGATATTCTCAAAACAAGAAAAAACCACAAGTTAGACCCCAGAAAGGATTCGAGGACGAATCCTATTTAGGGGGAGAATTTATAACGACTGGTGGTCTCTACTACTGTTAACTATAGTACTATTACGTCACGGGACGAGTGTTACGTAATATAAAATTATGTCTGAGTATATATACATTCATGGAACGACTTTATGGATAAATAGTAAATTCTTTGAAACTTCGATCCGGAATTCTATGATGTTCTACTCCGGACAACCTATGGTATTTAACCGTAACTTTCTCATATGAACTCTAATTTCTATGAATTTTATATCGTCGGAAGTCTGAGATCGTGACCTACAACTTTTGCGTTGAATATTTTTCCAAATTCAAAACAGAAATGGGATAAAAATAAATATCAAAATTTTAGATGAATAGTACCCGATGGCATTCTAGTAAATTCTACAAGTTTCATGAAAAATCTACATTTTTCTTATTTTTTTTGATGGCCAAGTATATAAGGGAACTATTCATGAATCCCTAAAAATCAAAAGGAAGAAAGAAAGAAACGTAGAAGAGAGAAAGAAGAAGAGAAAGAAGAATGAGAGAAAGAAGAGGAAGAAGAAGGAAGAAGAAGAAGAAAGAGGAAGGAAAAGAAGAAAGATGAAGCAAAGTTGAGCATGACATCCTTGGAAAATGAGGGAATTCATCATAAAAGAAGACCATTGCAGGAATCGCATTATCCTTCGACGAAGCGTTATAGCATCAGCCAGATTCCAAACAGTGAGTGGACCTCTCTTCTCAAACTGGTTTTATTTTGTCAAGTTTTGAATTCAGACTTATTTTTTTAAAGCATATAAGGCGTTAGACAAAATTTTATTACAGATACTTTTTATACGGTGATGTTTCAGAAAGATTGTTTTACAGCTTGAGTTTTGAGATATAAATATTTTCAAACATGAGATTTATGTTTTCGAGGCATGGGGCAAAAACCCACATCAGTATGTAACTTGTACAGACATGGAATTGACGGACATCACATATGCACAAGTAGAGAACTGGGGGATGGTGATACGTAACTCCCCCAGATCCTAGTTTCAGGACTATGGATGACAGATGCCCCTAGATCCTAGTTTCAGAGCTGGGAGGGTAGCATAGATCCGCACCTCCAGTTCTAATTCAGTGGCTTGGGGGACGGCGATATGTAACACCCCAAGACCACCAGTTTCATGGACAGTAGTGGCATGCTTTAGGGGACGGCGATACGTAACGCCCAAAAAACATAGATTTACACTGTTGGCTCTAGTTAGGCGTATGGGTACGGCGATACGTAATACCCCATACGTCAAGTTTTTCAGAGACATATCAGTTTTCAGATATCAGACTTTCAGAAAACAGTTTTCGGAAATCAGAGTTTAGAAATAGTTTTCAGAAACTAGACTTTCAAAATAAGATTTCAGTAAGATAAGTTTTATAAAAGCGATTTCAAGCGAAGTTTTCAGAAAGAGAGTTTTCATATAAGTTACTTGTGAAACTTTGGTTTTAGAACCAAATGATTTTATATCAGTATTTCAGTCTTTCGTCCACTAACTTAGATCGAATAACAATCTAACCCCCCACTCCTCGTTTCCTTGTTTTGCAGGTAATCTCGGAGGACGAGCTCGGGAGGAAGGATACTGTTGCAGTCACTAGGGTTTGGAGCCCACCAATTGAAGTCAGAGGGAGTATGAGTCTAGTCAGAGTCAAGTAAAAGTCTTGTTTTAATATTTGATTATATGATGTAGTCGTTGTAAAAACAAGTGTTACTAAGTATACAATAATTAATATTGAGTTTGTTTCCTATGTTGTCGAGTTTGGGCATTGGTCACATACTTAAGATTTTGATTGAGAAAATAGTAATAGTGTAGTTTATAGTTAGAAAAACAGAGGCTCATGGGAAAAGTACGGCCTATCCTCTGCCGTTAGCATCTCCTAGATCGGGGATGTTACATTCTCATAATCATCATTAGCCTTTTTAGAAGGTTATCTTCTCACTTTAGGACATATGTATCTTGACTCAAGTGCGGATTAGCTTGTGATCCCATCTTCGTTCCTCAGGTTAGCATACCGAGGTGGATGATACTGGTCATAACTTTCTCTGACCTCTTCAACCAGGTCGGGTTGCTAAGCGTGGACACCCTCGGGTTGATTTCCACAAATACTCAAATGAACCTAAATTCAGTTCTCTAGATCGAGTCGGCGTATCAACCTACTTCATCATCAACACACTCATCCCTTACATGAACCCCCTTCGTATAATTGGGTCGGGTCTTTCTATCAAATTCCGTCTATCTCTATGAAATCTTAAGCCTTTATCATCCACTTTTGACGAAGTAGAATCTCGATTATACCCTTCTCGATACTCGGACCGTCCTCAGGGTCAAAAACCACCATCAACCGTACTCATTTATGTTTAAATGAATTATAGTAAATTACAAAATGTCATTACATCTCGGCATAAATGATATCGTTATGTCCAACCCATTTAATTTTGTGATCGACTTGAAAATTAATATCTGCTGATATATTTTTTATGTGCATTTTTGTTAACATAACTTCGTGACACTATATGGATGATTAAAATATTTTGTTTTAGTAACTGAACTTTATCTCATTGCTAATAAACTCTCAGCAGAGATTAGGGAAATATGCAAATATCTTAATCACAAAATATCAACTTTTTTTAACCCTATGATTCAATTAATATTGCTATAATGAATTTCTTAACAAAAAATTACAAATTGATTCATTTATTTTATTTTAAAGAATTGAATCTTGTCCATTTTATTTCCTTTGAGAAAATAAGATTAAATAATGTTATCATATTTCAAGTGAAGTCATCAATAAAGATTTAAGTTGATTTGGAAGAAATCGGAAAGAAAGACATATATATTATTGAGCTTAATATTAGATAATGATTTAAGATATAATATCATGTCTTTAAAGAATCCATATAACTAACCACATTAGTTTGAAATGATGTTTGTTTGCTTGGATTTGGAATAAGTATATTACATCCCGCCATAAGAAAGAAAATTGGGTTCAACTCTCGTGGTGGTGATGTTGTTGTGGTTGTTTTTGTTTTTGTTTTTTTTTTTTTTGTTTTAAATAATAATAATAATTGATAGTATTTTTATGATATGGATTATGTTGGGATAGCAAAATATTGGGTTGGGCTCCGGCTTTATCAAGTCCGTCCCGAGTCCTTTTGCTTCCGGGTCCGCCAGGTTCTTTTAGAATTAGAATTTTTATTTTATTTTTTATAAAATAATAGTTTTTTAGAATTTTTAATACTTAAAAAGAGAAAAAATATTTTTTTTTTGTTTCAATGATTTTTTTGAATTATATCTTAAAAAAGTAATTATAAATGCATATATTTAAAATTATAAATTTATATATTTAATTAAAAAAATATTTTCTTATTAATTAAAACATGACTCACTTTTATTTCTCAAATCTGGTCCAATCCTAGACTAAAGCCCGTTGAATTCAGTTTTTCTGCCACCCTATGTTAAAGCTAGCAAGAGTATATATTGCACTTTATGTTAGGTCAAAGCGTAGGGAAAATGTAATATTTTTCTGAGACAAATAGATATTGATTGTCCTCAAGGGGTGTAGCTTGATTACAAATAATTAACGATTTGATTGTCAGGTCATGGGTTAGAGTCCAGGGGATACATTTCTTATAAGAGTCCAGGGCAGTCAGGAATTTTATTTATTCCATTTAATCCCGAATCAGATGATTTGATGGCGGGATACCCAATGTTTAAAGAAAATGATATGGGCTAGCTCTGAAAGCGGTGCGTTAATGTCAATTATTTTGATGGAGAATGTAGAAAAATGCTCGGCATGCAATGTTAGATGTCCTGCTTTATGTTGGTATTTTGTGTCCACACAGACATAAAAGCACATGGTATGTATGCTATGCCTTTGGAATTGATTTCTTTCTTTAGATTCCTCCACTGAACTGAGTGCACATTTTTAATCTTCTTAATTTCTTTTTTCTTGTATTGAGAAAATGAAAGGTTTAGGACGATCTGGTACTACAAGACGGAATTCAAAATTATTATTTCATTATTGTTATAAGGATGACGTTGTATTAAGTATAAAATATGTGGAGACAACTATTATTTATTTAGTTGATTTTTTCACCATTTAACACATATAGCAATGCATTATTGAATTATTATATGAGTGACACAATATTATCATTATATATTAGAATTTTTCTTAATTAAACGCTCCGTGATTTACGGTGGCGATTATTGATAAGCGGTGAATATGTTAATATTTACCGCTCCTCTAACCAGCATTTTTGTGAGTTAACTCGGGATTTATGAGCGTTTTAATGTGTTTCATGTTTATTTTGTAGGTTCAAAACCTATGATAGCTTAAACGGGCTTAACGAGAGAATAAACGGAAAAATGGAGCGAAATTGTGCCTATGCTAAAGACCTGGTGAGCGCGTCGCGACGCACTGCAGTAGAAAAATCAGATAGAGTGTAATTTTGTAGTTCCTGTCGCGACGTGACTTTTTGAGCATCGCGACGCCACAAAAACATACACGCGCGCCACGACGCGCACACAATTTCTAGGTTTTAAGGAATTGTACAATGAAGGAACCAGAGCTCCCTATAAAAGAATAGTTCGTCCCAAATCCTAGATTTCAAATTCTGGAGTTCGTCAAAGAGACTTCTGATAGAGAAGGAAACACATGAAGTAAGCATAGCAGCAAGATTCAACATCAAGAAAGAACAAGACTGCTAACTTCAATAGAGTTTATTGTTTCCTTCTCTTTTAAAATATTATGTTTAACTTTGATTATTCATTTAATCTTTGTCATGTATTGTAACTAAACTCTTAATCTAAGGTTGTGATGAAACTCAGAATTTTGATTTTATATAATTGATTCTTTTTATATCTTGTGTGACATATTGGCTTATTTATTGAATATTCATATTTAATGCTTCTTGTTGCTTGATCACCAATAAGATTGAATTGGGAAAATTATTTGAACTTGAGAAAAGGAATTTTAGATTTGGCCTTAATTCAATAACACACGATCTCATCGAAGGGATTTCTCTACAAGATAGAAATATTCCTATAGGGCGTGTGTAATCACAATTAGAACTTTTTCTTAATGAATTTGGGCTAGATAATTGATATAGAAATAGAGTTAATTGGTTTAGTCTAAATATTTTCACATGACCATCGAAAGAGACTTGTGGATAAATTAGTGTTCCAAATTAATAAGTTGATTTATCACACAAGTATAGGAAAATCAATTCAACTTTCACATATGTGCTGAGTGGATTCAAAATCCTGAATGTCTTCATCTCATTTGTTGTCTTCAAAGCTTTCATAATCATCTTTTGTTAGGGTCATATCAGGAAAGCGCGGCGGAAGGAGCGCGGTTCAGGCGAAATCGTAGTTTAAAATTTTTAAACTTACGAATAAATTAGTCAATATCCAATATTGATAATTCATTCATATTTCACCTAAACATATTTATTCGATATCATATAACGACAAAATAATATAGAAACATCGCGAAACTTTTGCGTAAATGTTTTTCCACAAAATAGCATAAAACGCGTTTCCGGCCGAACCGACCGACCAATGCACATGGGGACTGCCCAGGTCAGCCCCAAAAATATTTGGACAGTTTGTGGACTGCCCGAACAGTGCTCAGTTAACTGTTTGGGCAGCCGTTACCCGGTAATGTCGTTTTTCACCGTTTTCGCGTACTTTCACTCCGAAATAATTTCCGATAAATATTTTTCTTAGCCAATTAAAATAAACCAATTTATTCTAATTACCCAATAAATACTCTGAATTTTTATCTGAAAAATCAGATTTATCATTAATTGCCATGAGACCCATAAACAATGTATTTTGATCATTTTGGTCCTTAAATTGCCAAATACATATTTAAGTGATTCTAAATCAATCCCAAAATGATTTATACATGTCTAATACATGAAAATACAATTTTCAACAAAAATCCAGAATTTTTCCAGAATTGTCGAACAGCCCCTATATTTTCCAGGATTTGCAATTTGGTCTTTTTTGGTTCAAACTCATCAAGATCAAATCCAATCAATCCCAAATTTAATATACATCATATATACATCAAATTACATCATATATATCCAAAATTGGATTAGGTTTAGAACCCTAATTTCATAAATTACTCCAATTATATAATTTACATTAAATTGATTTAATTCAACACTTTAATCAATCCAATACCACACCAATCAAGTCTCACCATCATGAAACAACTCAAGAATAATTCTAGGTTAATTATGAATGGCTAAGCAACTCTAGAATTGCAACTTTGATTATTAATTAATCTTATAAGCTTAATTACTCCTAATAAGCTTATAAAATAATCATACATGCTTAACACCTTCAAACAAGCTTCCAACACATTTAAATTACATACTTAAGGAATAGAGAAAATTCTAAGTATCACAAATTGAAGCCTAGACTCATGGAAATAATTTCCTAGTTGAAGAAAGTTGGAAATTACTTACAAATTCCAAGAGTTTGTTGATGAATTTCCTTTGTTCTTCAAACTTTTCTCTCAACCTTACTTTGTAAAATATTTGTGAAACTTGTATTAGTCCAAAAATGAAAAACAAAATAATTTTTGTTAAATCATCATCACTTGGCCGAAATTTCACAATATTAAAAGTAAATAACAATTATTTAATTTTTGTTTAAATCTATTTGTCCAAGTTTACAAAATTAAAAGATAACATTTACATTTAATAAAGTAAACTAACAAATGGACTAATAGAAATAAGCCATTATAAAGTGAAAATCATTACTTAAGATATTTGTAATATTAATTGATTTCATTATTCAACAATTAAATTATTAAATAATAAATCTAAATATCTTAAATATATGTATTATATTTACATTAAATATCTCAAATACATATATTAATGATATATGTTAAATATCACACTTTGACATTTAATTAATGTGTATTTAATAATATCAAATATTAAATACAAATACACATTAATTTGAAAATGACCGTTAGGTCCCGATTGCATGTATTTTTCGTTTAACCGTTAAACGAGTTATAAATAATCAGTATTATTCATAACAGTTGCCCTAGTGCTCTACGAGTATATTTCATTAGTGAGACTCTCTAGATTTAGGTATATCCGTCACAAAATCCTATTTCATGTCCATAATTCACCCACCCGTAAATTATGATGACCACGGATAAACTCGCTGAATCATACAGGTCGAGGTCATTGCATACGTATAATCCATCTGTCACAGGTATCCGGATTATTCCAGAGATATAGATATAAACGTCAAATCTCTATAGGTATAATCGTGTCGACGTATCTATTAGCAATCTTCTAAAAAAATACTCGGAACTCACTTCCGAAGTATACCACGGTCATGGATTTAACAAATTTCTAATCATATTATGGACATCTATGCCCTGTACACAGGACTGACGGATCCTATCTTAATACACACATGATAGCATAAGCATGAGTCCACACCTAACGAACAGACAGAGGTCTGATCTAAATAGATCGGTGACGTGACTGTCATCTAAGTGTGGAGGATAACTCATATATCTACAGCGGTATCTCAAGTCAGAAAATCACTATGCTACTCAACCCAAGAAGATTCTTATTGACGTTGGTGTACCATCTATTAGGTAATCTTCGGTGAGTCGTTCAGTGTTTATCAAATAAACACCTACACGTCTAAACGAGTCTCCCGAGACTCATGGTTCATTGGGATAAACCATCGGACCAAGTCCGATATACGACATGTACTGGTCTCAACGGATTTTACTAACCGACCCATATTAGTAAATCTTGACCATGAACTTAATTTGATAATATATTTCTAGTAGTTACGCTTCCCAATGTCAATTACAGGCTACGTTGTAATTGTGCACTACATTATATATTATTGGGTCTTTGTCTAATATGTATATATCACTAAACACGATTTAGTTTCAATCTAATGAATAAGATCGAATATATATAATAAAAGACAAGAGGTGCTACCAAAATAAGTAATATTATGGAAAAAGTTATTGCTCATATTCATGAATCGGATATAAACACGATCCAGATTGCGCTCCAAGCATAAATCCTAACAATTTATCTCACTTGCTCTAGTGCCAATCCACGATATCATATACACATTTTAATGTGTATCACATACTCATGGCCATCAAGAACTCACATAGTGCTCAAAAGGTAGGCAACAACAAGTAAGCCCGCTATGACATATTGAGTTTGTCAAACAAACCCAATTGTTTCCCTTAGCCAGCATCATTCATATTTTTGTAGAAACTAAGTTCTACATCAGTATGACTCAGATGCTACATCAACATTGTGCTTCAACTACTAAATTGTCTAAGTATTTACGGATCAAATCCAAAATACTGTGTAGACAACCGCAAACACAACACTAATAATAAACTTCTAATCTACGAGGTCACTATGCAACTTCATAAGTCAATATTTCATAAGTTGCAATTAATTTCACTCATACAGTAGAATCATCCGTGACACTCTCACTGCATCTTTTCTGACTCTTTATGACGTAAATTGTCTAACGTCATAACTAGACTCAAAACTAATCTGACCCTAATGGTTGCGAACTTTATTCTCCATTAATTAGAAACTTGTTCTTAATATCTCAAAGATGATAAAGAACATGTTTCAAGACACATCTTATGGTCTAGAGGATATCAAAATAACTTGTAACAATTATGATTAAATTGATATCTCTTATAGTACTCAATATAATATCCATTATGCCATCATCCTATGATGCATAAGATTGACTAGACATTCTAATCAATTTATCTTTCGACAAAGGAATCATCATTTACGAAAGATGAATATTATATATTACAGACACACTAACTGTCAAATAGTTACACTAACTGTCACACAGATAGTCTCATTGTGTCATATATTAGATCATATCTAATGTACGACTAAATAGGACTATCTCACAAGTCTCTTAGTTTTATATCATATATAAAACTTTATATCTGATATAACAGAGACCACTCACACTGCTATCACGGAGAAAATAAGACTGAGGTAAACCTTTTTAACCTCATAAACATCTCATTATTACATTAATAATGACAATGTCATTATAATGTAAAATGCTAGAAAGAATTTTGTACTCTCCCACTTACCCTTCTATCTCATATGTATTCTCTATGCTTTGATAAAATCAGACAATCTGACTGATATCAAAATTAGAAAACACAAATTTCCAGAAAGCTCATCCGAGTCTACAATAGGCTCTATAAACTAATATACTAAATTGTAATCTTAGTATAATACAAACTCCAGGGCCATTCCAAAATAAACTCTTCAAACTAAGAAATAACAATGGATCTCTTATCTAAAGAAACCATTCAGAAACACCATTTTGTATTCTTTAGCTAAAAATATACAATTTAATATCATCATTAACCAACAGATCTTAAATTGTTCAATCAGTGCGACTCGAGACAAGTTTCCTTATAATCTACAATAGATTGCTGAGTATAACTTTTCTCACTGTCATACTATAATGGTCAAACCTTTAATAAACTTACTGTGTTTTTGCTGCGTAAACCATTTGCACATTTTATGAACAATTCATAATGAAAGCTCAATCAAGTTCCAAACTTGATCATAGTAAGCTATGAACAATCTTAGATCTATGGTTTAATGCTAATTTCTGGAATCGATATCAAATATTGTTCCCACTATAAGTTATAGGATAATTTTCTTCGATAAGAAAACAACAAAACCATTAAGTATCAAATACTTTGTGAATGATTCTGACATCCTATAGCACTTATATGGAAGTAATTAAAGAGCATTTTCATCTTATTAATTATGTAGTTCCATTTAAAGTTTATCACCATATTTGACTTCAATAAGTCAAGTCTTTTATTATGCCTTCATTATGCCATCATCCAATGTTACACGCTATGTAATAAACAATTTTATTACTCGAGATCGTAGAAAAAATGTTCTATCAAATAGAATACAATATTCAATTAAATAGAATAAATGATAAACTCTTACTTGTACCTCCAAGGCGCAAGTACAGTTGGATTACATAACTATTATAAAAAAGAAAGATTCAAATCTCAAACATTTCAAGATTCGAATTTTCTACTTGTACATATAATATAAGTAACTGTAGAAACTAATGGAACCTTAATTAAATAGATGAACAAGTGTTTCTGGAGCATATCCCCAAGAGTATTAAGACTAATTCGGCAACACTCAATATCAAACGAATCAAATCATATATAAGATTCGATTATTCCCACTTACCAATTTCATCAATATGGAATAGTGGAAGAATTATATTGAGTAAGAATCATATTCATTGAATAACCTTAGAATTAATTGCCTTAAATTCATATGTTTGATCATATCAAACATCTTTGAACAATTCCAAGACTCACGATGTATTTTAAAGATACAATTTTCAAAACTTCAGATCGAATATCTTTGAACCAGTCAAAATATTCTATCAGTGTTTCATCAAAAACACGTAACTAAGTCACCACGATTCATTGACTAAGTTACAAAGTAAAAAACTATCTTAAGCAATTTACAATTCATTAAAGTACATACATCCAATGTATCAGATTAATAAATTTTCTGGTCCAATGACAATCATTGGTTAAATGAGATTTAATCACCTTCCCGAATACAATATTCATTAAATGAATAATGATATGTGGTGTGATCTGGTATCAGACCATCTTTTACAATATGGAATAAGCATATAATGCTTAAGTAATGAAATCTCATAAAATAATGTTCTAAGTTATTTACTTAACCGAATAGTTTCCTTAATGTTTATCTATTCGTTAATGACACTACTAGTCATTTTAAAATATGTAACAACTGTTTACAAAGAACAATTAACTATCCAATAATCGCAAGTTCTGATATCAAATATTGAAACAATCATTCAATAATATTTTAAATAACTAGACGGGAGATCTGATATCAAATATCTACATTTGTCGTATTGTGAAAATCAATATTTTCTATACACAACTATACACATCTTCTTTCTCTAGCTTTATTATTTACCTTCAACTATTTACAACATTTGCAAATAATGGAAAAACAAATAGTGTCTTACATGTGACATCTGAATGTCACTAAAGCCAAGAAACGTCATTATCAGATAAACAAATACTTAATGGGGTTTTCTTAATGTCAGTGAAGAATCTCGAGACATGAACCAATTCATGTCAATCTTTACTGCATAAGAAACTATTCTGTCCAGAATGATTATATCATTGTCTATTCTAATCTAAAACCTATTCTAGAAATCTGCAACCATATTTGAAGTCAGAAAACATATATAAAATACGCTTGCAGTTGATAAAAGTTTAATTCTATCTAAATAATAGAATAAGGAAAATACATAAGCGACGATTTTCATAATATTATACAGTGCATTAGTCATGGATTTTTAACCTAGCAGTGCCTCCCATTACTTTACGTAATACCGTAATCCCCAATGGAATATAAGAATTCAATAATTAAATCGAATTCCATAATGGGAAGTGGACCCCATAAATATACTTCGACTCACAGCTTTGGCACGTTCTCGCCTAAGTATATTCACGGGTAGACAACTCATTGTCAATCACACTCGCTGTGACTCATGATTTTGTCCTGACCATTTCTCGTTGTGACAGCTTTGGCATGTTCACAGGAGGCGTATCAAGGCTTCACTTGTCAATGACAAACTCAAGTTACCGATGTAGTATTGACAGCTTTGGCACGTTGAGGATTTCCACTTTCACGTTAAGTGTTACCGGCGCAAAAGAACTACCTACAACCATAACTGCACAGCTTTGGCAGGTTACAGCCATAGCATCATGAAAAAATTTACATCTGTATTGACTAGGTGGACGAAGAAACAAGTATTTCTTATACTAGTCACTTTATAAAACCTTATTTAACGGGGATTTTCCTAAAAGATGTATTTTACATTATTTAATCAAATTAAATAAATAAATGCATGTAAAAAGTAAAGATTAGATTAAATATCAAATTTAAAGGGCTAATCATATCAGGGGTACAGAATCAGACTCGCTCTGATACCATTTTGTTGGGGTCATATCAGGGAGGCGCAGCGGAAAGAGCGCGGTTCGGGCGAAATCGTACTTTAAAATTTTTAAACTTTCGAATAAATTATTCAATATCCAATATTAATAATTCATTCATATTTCACCTAAACATATTTATTCGATATCATATAATGACAAAAATAATATAGAAACATCGCGAAACTTTTGCGAAAATATTTTTCCACAAAATAGCATAAAACATGTTTCTGGCCAAACCGACCGACCAATGCACATGGGGACTACCCAGGTTAGCCCCAAAAACATTTGGAAAGTTTGTGGACTGCCCGAACAATGCCCAGTTCACTGTTTGGGCAACCGTTACCCGGTAACCCCGTTTTTCACCGATTTCGCGTATTTTCACTCCGAAAAAATTTCCAATAAATATTTTTCTTGGGCAATTAAAATAAAACAATTTATTCTAATTACTCAATAAATAAAAACTGAATTTTTATCTGAAAAATCAGATTTATCATTAATTGCCATGCGGCACCTAAACTTTGCATTTTGATCATTTTGGTGTTTAAATTGTCAAATATATATTTAAGTGATTCCAAATCAATCCCTAAATGATTTATACATGTCTAATACATGAAAATACAATTTTCAACAAAAATCCAGAAATTTTCCAAAATTGCCGAACAGACCCTATATTTTTCAGCATTTGTAATTTGGTCCTTTTTGGTTCAAAACACATCAAGATCAAATCCAATCAATCACAAATTTAATATACATTATATATACATCAAATTACATCACATACATGAAATGCCCCAAAATTGGATTAGGTTTAGAACCCTAATTTCATAAATTTCTCCAATTGGACAATTTACATTAAATTGATTTAATTCAACACTTTAATCAATCCAATACCACACCAATCAAGTCTCACCATCATGAAAAAATTCAAGAACAATTATAGGTTAATTATGAATGGCTAAGTAACTCTAGAATGACAACTTTGATTACTAATTAATCTTATAAGCTTAATTACTCCTAATAAGCTTATAAAATAATCATACATGCTTAACACCTTCAAAAAAGCTTCCAACACATTTAAATTACATACTTAAGGAGTAGAGAAAATTCTAAGCATCACAAATTGAAGCCTAAACTCATGGAAATAATTTTCTAGTTTAAGAAAGTTGGAAATTACTTACAAATTCCAAGAGTTTGTTGATGAATTTCCTTTGTTCTTCAAACTTTTCTCTCAACCTTACTTTGTAAAATATTTGTGAAACTTGTATTAGTCCAAAAATGAAAACAAATTTTTTTTTGTTAAATCATCCTCACTTGCCTGAAATTTCACAATATTAAAAGTAAATAACAATTATTTAATTTTTGTTTAATTTCTATTTGTCCAAGTTTACAAAATTAAAAGAAAATATTTACCTTTAATAAATTAAACAAACAAATGGACTAATAGAAAGAAGTCATTATAAAGTTAAAATCATTAATTAAGATATTTGTAATATTAATTGATTTAATTATTTAACAATTAAATAATTAAATAATAAATATAAATATCTTAAATATATGTATTATATTTACATTAAATATCTCAAATACATATATTAATGATATATGTTAAATATCACAGTTTGATATTTAATTATTGTGTATTTAATAATATCAAATATTAAATACAAATACACATTAATTCGGAAATGACAGTTTGGTCCCGATTGCATGTATTTTTCGTTTAACCATTAAACGAGTTATAAATAATCAGTACTATTCATAACAGTTGCCCTAGTGCTCTACGAGTATAATTTATTAGTGAGACTCTCTAGATTCAGGTATATCCGTCATAAAATCCTATTTTGTGTCCATAATTCACCCACCTATAAATTATGACGATCACGGATAAACTCGCTAAATTATACAGGTCGAGGTCATTGCATACGTATAATCCCCCCGTCACAAGTATCCGGATTATTCCAGAGATATAGATATAAACGTCAAATTTCTATAGGTATAATCATGTCAACGTATCTATTAGCAATCTTCTAAAAAAACACTCGGAACTCACTTCCGAAGTATACCACGGCCATGGATTTAACAGATTACTAATCATATAATAGACACATATGCCCTGTACACAGGACTGACAGATTCTATCTTGATACACACAGGATAGCATAAGCATGAGTCCACACCCAATGAATAGGCAGAGGTCTGATCTAAATAGATCGGTGACATGACTGCCATCTAAGTGTGGAGGATAACTCATATATCCACAATGGTATCTCAAGTAAAAGAATCACTATGCTACTCAACCTAAGAAGATTCCTATTGACGTTGGTGTACCATCTATTAGGTAATCTTCAGTGAGTCATTCAGTGTTTATCAAATAAACACATACACGTCTAAACAAGTCTCCCGAGACTCATGGTTCATTGGGATTAACCGTCGAACCAAGTCTGATATACGACTGACCGGCGTAAACACACACGTATAACGCAAGCGCACGTATCGTTCAAGTAGTATAAAAATATCGATCCCACGAGGACTTAATTCCTACTGTTGTTATTAATTATTGAATCTATTTATTTACAAATATCTAATTAAAGGGAGAATGGAATTGATTGCTTGATTGATTTGGTTGATTAAGATTTGCTAAATAAATAAATAAAAAGATAAAAGAAAATACTAAAGAAAATAAAAGACACAAAGATTCCAGGGTTGTGAATCATTCTAATATCATTTAAAAGATGAAGTGATTATCTTAAAGTTGGGTAATATATTGATTTATTAACCTAGAACACTAAATTATGTGTAAGCCTCTGTCGATGGTCAGACACAAATACCCAGTTTAACCCAATTGAACCATATTCCTATGTCAACCACATTACCTGGATTATTAAGTTTAAGTTCCAATTATGGCTACCCCCGCCCGACAGGTATATTCCTATCCTGTAAGAAAATTTATTAAAGGGTTATCTATCCTCAAGGAAGATCGTGGGCTATTAAGTCTAAGGCTGAAATCTAAAATCCCTATGTCTAGTTCATTTTAGATTTACCATATCAATCTTATTGGTGATCAGACAACAAGAAGCATTAAGCTTAAGACTTAATAAATAAATCTTTAAATTACCTAAACTATAAAATAACCCCTTATAAACCGGTGATATTAAAAGTCATCACAACCTCTAATTAACTAACACATAATTAGGACTAGTAAATTCATAAAAGTAAAAGACATAAAGTAAAAATGCTGAAAAGTAAATTACAATAAAATAAAATGCTAAGGTAAAAGGAATTACTTTTACTACTACTAATTTAGATATCTCCCATAAAATAATATATAAACTTGTGATAATATTACCAACCGACCATTCTGGCGGTATCCAGATTAAGTCAAATTAAGTCCAACCAGCCATTAAGGCGGAACCAAAAATAAATTTACCAACCGACCAGTTTGGCGGTATCCTTGATTAGTCAGGTTTAAAACAGATTAAAATTAAATTACCAACCGACCAGTATAGCGGTATTCCTTATTAAGTCAATATTTTAAATAGTTAATATATTATTTTTAAGGGAGATTAATCTAAATAGCAATAGTAGAAGAATTACCTTTCACCCTAGTAGAGAAATTATTTCAACATGGTGAATAGTAAAAACTGTAAAAAGTAAAAAGTAAAAATTAAATACTATTATTACAAAACGTAATTAAAATTATTTACAAAACTAAAAATAAAATAAAAAATAAAAATTCTAGAGAGAGAAACTCTCTCTTTAGAGAGACATCAAGAGAGAGAGAAGTGTACTGAAATTCTGAAATTCGCGCTGAATTTATAGGCAGAATTTTCACTATTCGGGCGTCGCGACGCCAAGGAGCTCAGCGTCGCGACGCTGGATTTGTCGACGTGGCACGATGAGAAGGCGACACGTAGCAAGGCGGCTGACTGTTCACGCGACACGTGTCAAGGCGGCTAATTCTCAATTATTGTGATGACGTCATTGATGACGTCATGCTGACGCGGCGACGACGTGGCGATGACGTGGCGTGGCAGCTGACTGTTCACTTGTCGGCACAATAGGATTGCGACATGTGGCGACACGTGTCACGTTCTGATTGGCTTATGCTGACGTGGCAAGTTGACTCGGTTGACCTGCTGACGTGGACGATGATGTGGCACGACACGTGGCAAGGTTGACTTGTTGACCGATGATGTGGCTGATGACGAGGCGACACGTGTCAACTCTGAGTGTCGGCAGCATATGATGATGACACGTGGCACGGCGCATGTTAGCAGATGGGATGTGATGGTGACACGTGGCACGACGCATTTTAGCAAAGTCAAAACTTCTCAAATTGTTGACCGTTGACCAGGCTCATGTTAGCAGATTCGGCGCATGCTGGGCGTCGCGGCGCGCAGTGTTCCAGCGTCGCGACGCGCAAAAGACGAAAATATCCCTGTTGACGCATTTTTGTCCGGTTTTGCCCCAAATTGCCTCCAGTGCTGTCCAAACTTTATTTATCTGCAAGATAACAATAAAACACATCAAAACGTTCATAAAACTCAAGAAACTATACAAAATGTTAAGTTAAATGAGTGGGAAATAGTGATATAAATGTCACTCATCACACCCCCAAACCTAACATTTTGCTAGTCCTCGAGCAAAATACAAAATAAAATAACATAACAAAATTTAACTAAGCCACTTCGTAGGGATCACGGTTGCATTTAGCATATGCAACAAGCCTTTAAACCCCTAGGTGTCCCTAGTGGACGAGTGTAGTCTCGTGAGGGTTTACAGCAATGATACCCACAACATTTTACAAAAGTAAAAAGTTAGTTAGTAAAACTAATGCACACAAAAGCAAAAAGACAAGCGAAAAGAGAATAAAGAAAGTTAGTGACTAATCAGGTGAAAATTCTACTCCAAGTTACTAGTTGTTTTGTTTCTTTCTAAATTACTGAATAAGTAAATTCTCCTATTATTTTTACCATTCTCCATATACACAGCCAACAAAATATTAATCAACTCATTTTTGCCCACAACAGTCATAAGTGCAGTTGAAAAGAGAGTAATATTTTTGTCCTAAAGTTCTATCAGATTTCACACCTTTTTGTAGCAATGGAATAATTTTCTGATTTTTCTGATTTTTTCTTTTGATTTTTCTCTATTTTTTATTTTTATACAATACCTTCCGTCTATGTAGCGAGCTTTGGGTTGGTGGCTCCCAAACCAGTTGGCTTTAGGGCACCAGATGTTAAGACACCCCTACGAACTTAATTACTCAGACTTCAGATATATATATATATTTTTGCAGCATCTTCGATCCATGTAGCGAGCTTTGGGCCAATGACTCCCAAACCAGTTGGTTTTAGGGCACTAGGTATTAAAATACCCTTACAGACTTAATAACTCGGATCTCGGACGTTTTTTTTTTTTTTTTTTTTTTTTACTCCATCACTATTTGAGATGCTTCCTCCAATTAAACTATAGCACGGAATATTACAAACTTTTCAATTTTTAGCTCATGTCCGTATGTTTCCATGTAAGTTCATAATACCTGTTAACTGAACATAAGAAGATTCATTTTAGTCAGATTTATGGAGAATTCACAAATTAAATAATTTAAAAGGAAATAAACAAAAATTAACTTGTTCCGAAATAAATGGGTTGAGATACGTATCAGGAGTGGAAACTCCTTACTCAGCTACCTTTTACCAATTTCACCTTTTTGGTCAAATTAAAAACACACAATATTTTTTGTAATTTTTGAAAATTTTTCAATTTTTTTTGTATTTTTCGAAAAATTTTGAACTAAAAATAAAAAACAACATACAACAAAAAACAAGATACTAGTCAACTAAAGAATTCCCATTTTTTTTATTTTAACGGAATTTTGTTGCATAAATGAAAAATTTTAACGGAAAGTTTTAACAGTTTTAACACAAAAGCATTGCACCCCCAAACCTAAATTAAGCATTGTCCCCAATGAGTTCAAAACAAAAACTAAAGATAGGATCAATGATACCAAGTTTACGCGTCAGCCTCGTCCTCGTCGCTATCTGAAAGTGGATATAGTGGCATCTGATTCTCCTGCATTCCCATATGTCGTGCCATCCTTGCTGCAGTTGAACCAAATATCTCAGCTTCGTTTCCACTCTGGCGACTCTCTCAGGCAAGGTACGAGACTGTGCTGCTCTGCGTGACTGTGAGGGTGGCTGCTGTGGAGCAGCTGCAGGTGCTGAGGAAGATGGTCCGGCAGGTATCTGCCTCTCTGCTCGGAGCTGCTGTATCAGTCGGGGAGTCAGAGCTGTCATAGGCTGCATAAGTTCTTCTTGCGGGTCAACTGGAACCATACCCAAAGTGCATAAGGAAGTGATCAGGTAAGGGTAATAAAGTCCAGCTTGCGATTGGGTAACAGCCCAAGCAATATGTGTAGAAATCAGAACTCCCACATCAATCGATAATCCCTTCGTTAAATAGTACAATAAAGTCATCCTCTCTCGGGTGACAAAAGTAATATGGGTTCCTGGTATGAGAGATCTCGTAATGAAATGAAACCAAACTCTCGCATCTGGTTTAAGAAATCTAGAACTCATCTTCATGTACTCCCCACTGCTGCTCATCTCCCATGTAGCATTGGGGATACACAACTCATCAGTCAGTTGCGAGATCTCAATCCCATTCCTCGACTCTGTATACTCATCTACCTCCATCTCAGGGATCCCATAGAACTTGTTGATTGTCACCGAATCAAAAGCAACATGTTTCCCTCTCACCATAGTATGAAAAGCGACATGCTGAGCAGCATTCGCATAAAACTCTCTGACAAGTGAAATGCTTGCAGGTCTGGCTTGCATACAAAGCTTCTCCCAGCGCCGGTCGGTGATCACTCTATCAATATCTGGAAACATCCCAGAGGGAATCTCAAATCCTCTCTCAATGATCCCGACCTTCTTAGTCAATCCCTGCTCATAGCGCTGCTCAGCAGCTGCTGAGACAAACTTATACCTATCAAAATCAGGTTGTGCAGATGTTGAACCCCGATCTCTTCGGCATTTTTCCGAAATTTCGGCAGAACCTCCTCTGTTTTTCCACAAATCCTCAACAACACAAAATACTCAATCACCAAACACTCCAAATATCAATCTGTCTCCATACTTCGCCCCCAATTACTACGAATCAATTTGTCAAATATCAACACTTCGCAATTTCAATTCTCGCATAACCAAGTCACAATCAACCAAATCACCGAATTCAATCCCAATTACTAAATCAAATTTTTATCAAATCATTACCGTAATTTCAGTTTTGATTTTGGCAGTGGTGGTACTCTCGGCAGTGAAGATTCGGTGGCTGTGACGGTGGTTCACGGCTTCTGGTTTTGTGTTGCTCGGATTGTGACTTGGCCGAATCAGTTACTGGCAGTGGTGGTCTCGGATTCTCTTGGTTCTCGGTGTGTGAGTGTCTCGGCTGTGAAGATGGTTTCGGTCTCGACGGTGGTGGTTAATACTCGGCGAGACAGTGGCAATTTGGCTCGGCAATGGGCTGGTTTGTTTCATTTTGGTCGCAGGTGATGGCTGCTGTTTGGTCGATGGAAGGCCAATTTGGTTCGTTGGCTTGCGGTTGAGTCACGGCAGGGGTGGCTCGCGGTGATTGCTCACGGTGTGGATCTCGATTTGTGGTGGCTGGATTTTGGTTGGTGAAGACTCTTGCGGTTTCGGTGGTGGTGGAGATTTGAGAGAAAATGGTGAGATCTGGGTGGTTTCGGCTTGTGGCGAAGGTGATGGTCAACAATGGAGGTTCACGATGGGGGTTGCTGTGGAGGTTCTCGGTTTGTGCGTGGTGCGTCTTGGCTGGAGAAGGCTCGGTGAAGGAAGTGTTTGGTGGCTAATGGGTCTTGGTTTTGTTTGTTCTCGGTGAGTGGTTGCGTTTTGGATGATGAGGGCTTGGCAGTGGTGGTTTCGGCGAAGCTTGTGGTGTGGATCTCGGCTTTTGCGGTTTCCTCTTGGGTTTCTGGTTGGCCGGCTCGGTGATTGTGTTTTGAGGAAGAAGAAGAAGTAAAAATGAGATCTGTGGTGCCTCTGCTTATGTTCTGTTTTTGAGTCAGCGTCGCGACGCCAAAAATTTCCTAGCGTCGCGACACTCGGTCCTTTAGGGTTAGGGTTTTGACTCGGGATTTTTTTTTTTTTTTTTTTTGGTTCAAAACCATGTCTTGCGACGGATAAATCCATAGGGACGGCTCTTAAGAAGTGTCTTTTTACTCGGCCGTCTCCTGGATCAACTTTGTATCTTCGTGATTTTGTCAAATTTTTATTTTGAAAATCCCGCTTGCACTGGCTTGCTTTGTCTTAAAAATTCCGTTTTTTTTTTTTTCCTGCAAAACTAACACACAAAATTAAAAAGTTCACACAAAATAAATTACAATAAAATTGCATGGGTTGCCTCCCTGCTAGCGCTAAATTTTTCATCTTCAGCCAGACGTGACTGAAATCTATTTGTCAAGGAGGTTTCAATGTCGTTTTGGATGTCCGATTAAAGACAATCCCGTGAGCGTTGCTTTTGAAGGGTCTCTTCCAACGGTAAAGTGGCAAAAAGAGTTTTGTCTTTTTCAGTGCTCGTGCCACCTTTTTAACTTTTGTTGCTCCAGTGATTCCTGCAAATAAAGAAAGAAAATCAGGAGGTCTCGTATGGTGCTTGACTTGAAATGGAAATTCCATTCTGTCAAGCTTCTGGGTGATATCTTTGATTTGTACTCCCCAACACAGCATGTTTTTCCTGAATGCTCTGGATTTTTATTTAGGTCAGACATTTGCTCCTCCATTTGCTCTGTTTCTTGCTCCACCTGAGGATGAAAAGATGAGTCAGACATTAGGTCTTCATCCTCTGATTCGGGTGAATTGATTGGCTCAAGTTGATCTTCTTCAAACATTTGTGCAATGGAATCTCCAAGATCTTCATTTTGAGGATACAGAATTCCATCCTCAATTTTTGATGCAGTTGGTACAAATATATCAGCTTCCTCATCGTCAGAGTCAGAATAATAAAAATCAAATCGAGACTTTGCCGGTTCAAGTTCCTGAACTGATACATCTGGTTGTTGATACTGCTCAGCCTCCTCCTCTGTTGAAGTGTCATTCTGAAATGATTGGTATTCGAAGGCTTCATCAGTGTCATCTGAGAATGGTTTTTGAGGTATATAGTTCTGGTTTTCTGTGAATTGTCTGTCTGATGATCTGTCATTCTCTGTATGGATTTGTGTTACTCTGAACTTGTGCATCAAATCGAGCTACTTGTTCTTTGAACATGTGAATCAATTGATCTTCCTCTGATGGTTCTGGTTTTGATAAGGATCGAAGGAAGATGGTGGATAAGATGAAAAATGTGGTTCTGTGAAATGTGATGGCTCGTCATACCATGAAGGATCTTGATAGTTCTGCCACCCTGAATGGTAGTTGTATTCGCAATAATCGCTTGGGTGGTCACCATTACATATGTCACATCTCCACATTGAATTATGTTGAGCAAATGTAGTATTGCTTGGTTCTGGCATCCAGTGATAGTCATTGGGCTCGACAACAGGCCTCAGAAAACCGGACTGTTGCTCCCAGATGTGGGGTGTATCTTCTTGTAAAGCACGTAATCTTTCAATCTCCCAGTAATGTTCCATTTTTAAGTAACCTGAAATAAAAAGAAAGAAATAAAAATTACAGATAAAAATAAAGAAAATTAGATACAAGTAAATTAGATAGCTTCAAAATTAATAACTCAAGAAAAATAAGTCCCCGGCAACGGCGCCAAAAACTTGACCGGCGTAAACACACACGTATAACGCAAGCGCACGTATCGTTCAAGTAGTATAAAAATATCGATCCCACGAGGACTTAATTCCTACTGTTGTTATTAATTATTGAATCTATTTATTTACAAATATCTAATTAAAGGGAGAATGGAATTGATTGCTTGATTGATTTGGTTGATTAAAGATTTGCTAAATAAATAAATAAAAAGATAAAAGAAAATACTAAAGAAAATAAAAGACCAAAGATTCCAGGGTTGTGAATCATTCTAATATCATTTAAAAGATGAAGTGATTATCTTAAAGTTGGGTAATAATATTGATTTATTAACCTAGAACACTAAATTATGTGTAAGCCTCTGTCGATGGTCAGACACAAATACCCAGTTTAACCCAATTGAACCATATTCCTATGTCAACCACATTACCTGGATTTATTAAGTTTAAGTTCCAATTATGGCTACCCCCGCCCGACAGGTATATTCCTATCCTGTAAGAAAATCTATTAAAGGGTTATCTATCCTCAAGGAAGATCGTGGGCTATTAAGTCTAAGGCTGAAATCTAAAATCCCTATGTCTAGTTCATTTTAGATTTACCATATCAATCTTATTGGTGATCAGACAACAAGAAGCATTAAGCTTAAGACTTAATAAATAAATCTTTAAATTACCTAAACTATAAAATAACCCTTATAAACCGGTGATATTAAAAGTCATCACAACCTCTAATTAACTAACACATAATTAGGACTAGTAAATTCATAAAAGTAAAAGACATAAAGTAAAAATGCTGAAAAGTAAATTACAATAAAATAAAATGCTAAGGTAAAAGGAATTACTTTTACTACTACTAATTTAGATATCTCCCATAAAATAAATATAAACTTGTGATAATATTACCAACCGACCATTCTGGCGGTATCCAGATTAAGTCAAATTAAGTCCAACCAGCCATTAAGGCGGAACCAAAAATAAATTTACCAACCGACCAGTTTGGCGGTATCCTTGATTAGTCAGGTTTAAAACAGATTAAAATTAAATTACCAACCGACCAGTATAGCGGTATTCCTTATTAAGTCAATATTTTAAATAGTTAATATATTATTTTTAAGGGAGATTAATCTAAATAGCAATAGTAGAAGAATTACCTTTCACCCTAGCTGAGGAAATTATTTCAACATGGTGAATAGTAAAAACTGTAAAAGTAAAAAGTAAAAATTAAATTACTATTATTACAAAACGTAATTAAAATTATTTACAAAACTAAAAATAAAATAAAAAATAAAAATTCTAGAGAGAGAAACTCTCTCTTTAGAGAGACATCAAGAGAGAGAGAAGTGTACTGAAATTCTGAAATTCGCGCTGAATTTATAGGCAGAATTTTCCACTGTTCGGGCGTCGCGACGCCAAGGAGCTCAGCGTCGCGACGCTGGCTGGATTTGTCGACGTGGCACGATGAGAAGGCGACACGTAGCAAGGCGGCTGACTGTTCACGCGACACGTGTCAAGGCGGCTAATTCTCAATTATTGTGATGACGTCATTGATGACGTCATGCTGACGCGGCGACGACGTGGCGATGACGTGGCGTGGCAGCTGACTGTTCACTTGTCGGCACAATAGGATTGCGACACGTGGCGACACGTGTCACGTTCTGATTGGCTTATGCTGACGTGGCAAGTTGACTCGGTTGACCTGCTGACGTGGACGATGATGTGGCACGACACGTGGCAAGGTTGACTTGTTGACCGATGATGTGGCTGATGACGAGGCGACACGTGTCAAGTCTGAGTGTCGGCAGCATATGATGATGACATGTGGCACGGCGCATGTTAGCAGATGGGATGTGATGGTGACACGTGGCACGACGCATTTTAGCAAAGTCAAAACTTCTCAAATTGTTGACCGTTGACAAGGCGCATGTTAGCAGATTCGGCGCATGCTGGGCGTCGCGGCGCGCAGTGTTCCAGCGTCGCGACGCGCAAAAGACGAAAATATCCCTATTGACGCATTTTTGTCCGGTTTTGCCCCAAATTGCCTCCAGTGCTGTCCAAACTTTATTTATCTGCAAGATAACAATAAAACACATCAAAACGTTCATAAAACTCAAGAAACTATACAAAATGTTAAGTTAAATGAGTGGGAAATAGTGATATAAATGTCACTCATCAACGACATGTACATGTCTAAACGGATTTTACTAACCGACCCGTGTTAGTAAATCTTGACCAGTAACTTAATTTGATAATATATTTCTAGTAGTTACGCTTCCCAATGTCAATTACAAGCTACGTTGTAATTGCGCACTACGTTATATATTAGTGGGTCTTTGTCTAATATGTATATATCACTAAACACGATGTACTTTCAATCTAATGAATTAGATCGAATATATATAATAAAAGACAAGAGGTGGTACCAAAATAAGTAATATTATGGAAAAAAGTATTGCTCGTATTCATGAACCGGACATAAACACGATCCAGATTGCGCTCTTAGCACAATTCCTAACATCTTTGTTGTCATGAGCATTAGTTCTAAATCCGAAAAAACTATACAATTAATATTACTTAGATACTTGTAGGTAAAGAGTCTTCATAATTGGTAGAATATGTAATAAGTCCTCGAAGGATCGATACTTTTATAGTACTTGAGGAATACGTGCGCTTGCGTAATGTGTGAAAATCGTGATCAAGTTTTTGGCGCCGTTGCCTGGGACTTATTTTACCTTTCATTATTAATTTTGAGATTAGGTGCTTTATTTATTATCTAAGTGTTTTTTTTTGTTTAAATTTTATTTCAGGTTATTGGACAACTATATGAGAAGAAGTCGAAGCTGTGAAATCCTTCTGCTTGACCTAGAAATCCAGAGAACCCTCCGAAAGTTGAGAAGAGCCAGGCGAGAAGACCAAGAAAAAATCAATTACTCCTTGATCTTTCTCATAATGCTTGCAAACACTTTTATACTACTTGAATATGTCGCTGACATCCGAGTTAACTCACAAAATGTCAGTTAGAGGGGCGGTAAATGTTAACATATTCAGTGCTGATGAAAAACTTGAGACTTTGGATAGAAAGTTTATAGATATGATGGAGAATATAAAATATTGCTTTGGAGAGATTGTCTCAGAGTGTAGACAGTATTTCAAGAGCACCACCACCTCAGAATGTGTCACCGTGATGTGTGCCACTTGATGAATAATAGACTGAAAATGAATTTGATGATTTTGATTATCTTGATGATGTGGAGGAGAGGTTTCGACTAAGGCATAATAAAAGGCATGATAAGAGGCATGATAGAAGGTATAAGCGATTTGAAGGTAAAAGAGCTTATGATGATAGGCCGAGGATTATGATCGAAGGGGCTATGGTAGATGAGGAGGTGTAGATGGTGATCTTGGTAGCATCAAGATCAAGATACCAACCTTCCAGGGCAAGAATGATCCAGAGGCTTTCTTAGAATAGGAAAAGAAAATCGAGGTGATTTTCAACTGTCATCACTACTCAGACGAGAAGAAGAACAATCTGGCAGCTATTGAGTTTACTGATTATTCTATGATTTGGTGGGATCAGATTTTCACTACTCGGAGGAGGAACTGTGAGAGTCCGATTTAGACATGAGCAGAACTTAAGGGTCTCATGAGGAAAAGGTTCATACCCAGCCATTACTACAGAGAGTTGTATCAAAGGCTATAACATCTGTATCAAGGGCCTAAGATTGTTGATGACTATTATACAGAGATGGAGGTTGCCATGATCATGGCGATTATAGTGGAAGATACAGAAGAAAATATTGCATGGTTTCTAGGAGGATTGAATAAAGAGATTGCCAACGTGGTGGAGATGCACCATTAGGTTGACTTAGAGGATATGTTTCACATGGCTATCAAAATAGATAGGCAACTCAAGAAGAAGTCCACATCCAGATTTGGTACTCGGGCTACTTCTGTATAGAAGGGAAAATGGGTTCTGAATGAGAAACAGAATGGTGGCTTTAATAAGCCTATAGGTGAGACTAGTGGAGGCTTTAATAAGCCTAGGGCTGAACCCAATGCCAAGGGTAAGGAGGCTACAGAATCGAGCAAAGCTATACTAAAGCCTGATGGTACAACTAATAGGACTAAGGATGTCAAGTTCTTCAAGTGTTTGGGCATGGGACACTATGCTTCACAATGCCCCAATAGGCGTACCTTAGTGATTGATAAGAAGAATAGAGAGGTGTACTATACAAATAGTGAGGTTAATGATGAGATACCAGTGTTAGAGGATACTAGTGACCACGAGTGAGCTGCATTCCTATTGGATGATTTATCCTTAGTTTTTAGGCGTGCTTTGAATGCACATGTTGTAGAGGATAAGATTGAGCAACAAAGGAAGAATATATTCCACTTTAGGTGCCGTGTGAATGGAAAAGGGGTGTAGTATGATCATAGATGAGGCAGTTGTACTAATGTTGCTAGCTCAGCTTTTGTTGAATGATTAGGGTTGAGTTACTTGAATCACCATCAACCTTACAAGTTGTAGTGGTTGAATGAGTGTGGAGAAATAAAGGTGACTAATCAGGTATTATTGAGCTTCACCATTGGGTCGTACACTAATGATGTTCTATGTAATGTAATACTTATACATGCATGACATATTCTTTTGGGGAGGCCGTGTCAGTTTGATAAAAAGGTTATTCATGATGGGTTTAAGAACAAATACTCTTTTCAGCATAAAGGAAAACACATTACCTTAAATCCATTAACACCTAGATAGGTCTATGGGGATCAGGTTAAGTTACAACTTGAGCGTAATAAGGAAATAGTGAGGGAAAACACCACATTGGGGGAAACTAGTGCGAATGGTGAGCTAAATGTGACTAAGGCTAAATCTAGTGAGAAAAATAAAGCCAAGGCTATGAGTGTTCCCAAAGGGAGTGTGAGTGAACGTGAAGGGGAAACAAAAGGGCGTGTGAAAAAGTTTCTACATGGGTAAGGGTGAAGCAAGGAAAGATTTTAAGGCTATCAAGCTCATGCTTTTGCTAGTATAAAGGTCATTATGTTTATTTTGCTAACACTGGCCCATTACTTCATGTGTCTATTTCATCTATTTTGCATAAATTCAACGATGTACTGACAAAGGACATTCCTAGTGGGCTTCCACCTATTAGAGACATTGAGAACCAGATAGACTTCACACCGGGCACAGTCATTCCAAACAAGCCAGCTTATAGAAGCAATTCTAAGGAGACAAAAGAGCTTGAAAGACATGTGCGGGAATTGATGGACAAAGGGTATGTAAGGGAAAACATGAGTCCTTGTGCAGTACCAGTTCTTCTAGTTCCTAAGAAAGATAGGACATGACAGATGTGTGTCGATTGTCGAGCAATCAATAATATAACGATAAAGTATCACCATCTTATTCCTAGGCTAGATGACATGTTGGATGAATTGCATGGTTCTAAGGTATTTAGTAAGATAGATGTTAAAAGTGGATACCATCAAATTCGTATGCGAGAGGGAGATGAATGGAAAACCGCATCCATGACCAAATACGAATTGTATGAGTGGTTAGTTATGTCATTTGTTCTTACAAATACGCATAACACATTTATGAGATTATTGAATCATGTTATGCGTGCATTTAAAAAGTAAATTTGTTGTGGTATACTCTGATGACATCTTAATTTATAGTTTGTAAATTGATAAGGACGTTCTGCATTTAAGGCATGTTCTTGATGTTATGATAAAGGTATAATTGTATGATAACTCTGAAAAATGCATATTCTGCATGGATAGGATTAGCATTTGTCAGATTTAGCATACAATTATTCTTTTATCAAAACATCAAGAACATGTCTTAAATGCAGAACGTGCTTATCAATTTACAAACTGTAAATTAAGATGTCATCAGAGTATACCATGCAAGATGGATGGAGGTTTTTGAATCATTTCCATATGTTACATGCTACAATCAAGATAAGGAAAATATTACTGCCGATGTACTATCGCGAATGTATGCTTTACTTACTTCTTTGAGTGCCATGATGTTTGAGTTTGAATTTAATAAAGAACTTTATGCATGTGATGTTGACTTTAGTGATATATATACCACAAGTTAAAACTATATTTTTAGTAAATTCTACCAACACGATGGGTTTCTATTCACAGCTAATAGATTATGCATTCCTACATGTAGCGTGCGTGAATTGATGTGAAGGAGGCGTACGGGGGTGGTTTGATGGGGCACTTTGCTATTAGTAAGTCATTAGTTGTTTTTCATGAGCACTTTTATTGGCCTAAAATGAAACATGATGTTGAGCGTATTTGTGATAGGTGTATAACATGTAAACATGCTAAATCTAAAATAATGCCTCATGGATTGTATAATCCTTTGCCTATGTCTAGTGAACCTTGGGTATATATATCGATGGATTTTGTATTAGGTTTGCTAGGAAAAAGAGAGGTAGAGATTCTATGATAGGTTTAGTAAGATGGCGTATTTCATTGCATGTCATAAAACTGATGATGCCACAAATATAGCCGATTTGTTTTTTTAGGGATATAGTGCGACTTCATGATATACCTAAGAGTATTGTATCGGATAGAGATGTTAAGTTCCTTAGCCATTTATGGAAAGTGTTGTGGGCTAAATTGGGTAATAAATTAATATATTTTACCACTTGTCACCCATAAACAGATGGACAAACAGAACTAGTTAATAGAACTTTATCATAGATGTTGCGAACTGTAGTTGGTAAGAATTTGAAGTCTTGGGAACAATGTTTGCCTTTTATTGAATTTGCATATAAGCATAACATTTATTCTTCTACATATTTTTCACTATTTGAAATTGTTTATGGTTTTCAACCACAAACTCCATTAGATTTTCTATCATTATCTATTGATGAGCATGCAAGGTTAGATGGAAAAAGGAAAGCTAATTTGGGGAAACTCATAAATGAGAAAGTTAGAGTATATATACAGAGGAAGAATGAACAATATGCTTCTCATACTAATAAAGGTAGAAAACGTGTGGTATTTCAGCCTGGTGATTAGTTTTGGGTACATATACGAAAAGAGAGGTTTCCTGAGCAGCATAAATCCAAGCTACAACCTATAGGGGAAGGTCCTTTTCAAGTCTTGGAAAGTATTAATGACAATGCGTACAAGCTAAATTTACAAGGTAAGTATAATGTGTCTACTAAATTTAATGTCTCTGACTTAACTCTTTTTTATGCCTGTAAAGATTCGAGGTCGAATCATTTTTCTAGAGGGAGGGAATAACATGAATCCAACCACTCAAGAGATGTTAGATGTCATGGTCAACAACATGGTAGAGCCTTTACAAGTGCCAACAAGACCAATCACACATCGAAGATCAAAGAAGCAATGGCATGGCTAGCTCAGAGTTTCAAGATCGATTGCGACAGACAACTCAAAGGCACATCGGTGTTATGCAAGGGTTTCAATGGTATATAACCAAAGCTATTCCATGTGGCAAAAGTAATATTAGAATGAATGTTCCACTTTGTTGACGTTTTTGGAATTCTTTAAAAAAGTACCCATTTTGTTGACATATTAGGCACCTTTGTTGAATTTTTGTGATGTTTGTTGTTTTTTCTTTATTAACTTTTTTGGCAAGGTTGTTGATGAAGTTTTTATCACTTTAGCCACCTTTTTTTATTTTTATGGAAAATTATCTAAATTACTAAATGACTATTAAGGGCATGGCCTTTAAGTAGCCATTAGTTAGCCATTGAGGATGTTTTGGTGATTTTATGCCCATTAGGGCATCTTTCATTGCACTATATAAACTTTTTTTCTTCTTAATGAAAGGGGATCATAATTTTTTTTTTATCAAACTTGCTGGTTTCAAGCTTTTAGTTATGGCTAAAATCCTTGTAAGGGAGGGATTCCCCTTATTCAAGTGAAAATCGACTTATCTAAGTTTGGAAAGCTTAATGTCATCTCCAAAGCTAGTAAATACCATCAAAGCTTCATCCTTTGAGTTACCTAAGGAATTCTTCTTAGGGGGTTTAGGGGCTGATCTTAGAAGGTATTTGTTCTAACAAATCATTGATCAAGGTTCTTGGGGCTTGTAACAAAACTACAAGTTTGTTTGGTTTAACCTAAAAATGTATGTTCCTTTTCAAAGTGTTATAAAAAATTATGGGACAAAAAGTTCCTATAATCGAAGGAAAATTTAAAGTGTATCTGGTCAAGTTTTCTCGGATTAACACTGTGATTGCCCTTTACTGCTAGCACAAGCTGTGTGCCCAACCCAATCTGACTAGCATTTCAGTGGTGAATGAGTTCTATGCAAATGCTTATAAGCATATGGGATACTATGTAATGGTGTGGGGCAAATATGTGTCATTCAATGGATCCACTATACCAAGTAATGGTGTAGGGCAAACATGTACCATTCGATAGAGCCGCTATCAATCGATTCTACGGCCTTCCAGACATTGATAATGTTGAGTATACATACACAATGGAGGAACACGATTTGTATCACATAACTAAAGTGCTCTATGTCCCCAATGATTTATGGGATGTCAACAGTAATATGGACCAGATTAAGAAGATCTCCAGGTCCCTCCATCTAGATGCTCGCATCTGGTTCCACTTTTTGATCCGAGCACTCCTCATAGCTATCATATCACATATGTCACCAAGGACCAGATGATCATGCTCTAGTCTCAGCTAGAAGATGACTCTATCGATATGCGTGGCCTCATTTCTACAAATATTATTCGGGCTGTCGACACTACACTTACAAGTTTATTAGACTGCGGTCTCATCACCAGTCCGTGTGCTTAAGCTAAGGTGTCATAGATCATAGAGAGGAAATTATATCACCCACCACTTTTTTGACCGCGAGTATCATCCAGAACTTTTGTTTCAACTCCTCATCCGCACACCCTCAGCCATCAGCCTAATCGTGCACCGTAACGCAATGACTGGATCGCATTGATAGTATCATCCAGGCACAATTTGCATATCATGCCCAATACAATCAATCCATGGAATATATGCTTCTATTAATGGCGGGCCAACTCAACATCAGCGTAGATAAATTCCCTATTTTTCCACATCTTCTCGAGGCACCCACAGCTATGGAGGCAGCTGATACTGATGATGAGGAGGACGCATGACCCTCACCCATGGTAATGTTTTCCTTACTCTGTTTTCTTTATTTTTATGTTGTTACATTGGGGACAATGTAACTCTCAAGTATGGGGCGTGTGTGCATTGATGTGTGTTGATACATTGTTATTTGTTTTCTATTTTTGCTTGTTTATTAAAATAAGTCATAGGTAGTAAAATAAAGGTCTGAGGATGAGATTATTTGCTTTAGTGAGAAATTTTAAAAACCAATAAGTATCTAAATTGCTTTTATCCAATGCCTTGAGTATGTGATCTATGCTAGACTCGTAAGTACTTAAACAATGGTCTGTAATAGTAAGAACCTAGTTATTAGATTAAGTGACTAGTTGGGAAAATTGTTAGACAATGAATGGCGATTTGCTTAGATATTTATCTCTATATGTTATACATTTATGATATATGATATGACTTTAAAAAAATAAAAGATAAAAAAAACCCACTTATAACCTTTAAGCTTGATGCTACCCATGGGTGAATGTTAGGACCACCATGAGGAGAAATGTTATATTAAAGGGTGGTGAAAATGAAATATATATATATATATTATATATATATATATATATATATATATATATATATATATATATATTATCATACTATTGGGCGTAAATAGACAAACAAATAGAATTTTTGAGATATCTTGGTTGGTTAGATTCATCGAGTTCTGATTTTTGAGATGAAATTGCCAAGTTGACTCACTTAGGAATCGAGTTGTGACCGGACCTTTACACATACACTGTTAGTCTAACTTAGATATTTTATTCAAGAAATTGGATATAAGTTGAGTTGAGCATTTTGAAGGTTTCTTTGATTTTGTTGTTGGGCATTCTCCGAGGATAGTGTGATGTATAACTCTTTATGACTGGTTTATTTGTTTATCTGTCTTTTGCATTTGTGTGATTGCCTCTATGTGTTGAAAGACGTTTGTGGGTGTCGTCGAAGTAAGTTCTCACGAGACTATATCTCATCCATTAAGGCCGTCAAGGGGTTTTAAGGCTTATTGCATACGCTAAATGAAATCGTGATCCCTATGAAAGTGGCTTAGGTTAATTTATTTAAGTTTGTTTATTTTATTTTATTTCTTTTGTTTTTGCTCGAGGTTAAGAAAAATGTTAAGTTTAGGGGAGTGATGAGCGGTCAATATATCTATATTTATTTCCCATATATCTTGCATTGTGTGGGTTACTTCAAGCTTTATGAGAGTTTTGATGTGTTCTGAGTATGTTTTGTAGCTCCAGATCATAATAAAACTAAGTAAGACTTATTGAACGAAGAATCGGCAAAATCAGAGCAAAAACGAGCCATCTTCTGTAACATAGATGCGCTTCACCACACACTTTGTGAGTCGCTATACAACGTTATGTATTTTCGAGACAGAAAGTCAAGTTGAAGACGCATTGTGATGCAGACCTATGCGTGCACGACGTAGCGCAGAAGCATCCCACATCGAGAAGTAGGTCAATACGCATAGCGACGCGACCCTGATTCCTGGTACAAAGAGAATTCTAATTTCTTAAGAATGAAAGCTCTCATCAGCACCTATAAAAGAACAAGTTCATCTTAACCTTATCATCTCATACTTTCGGAGACCACATGGCAGACAAGAACACACAGAGCAAGGTAAGAACCAAAGTCTCAACCCGAGCTGGAGATTGAAGCAGAGGATCTCATTATGAGTTCTTCCTTCCCTTTTCTATTCCAGTTTATATTTATGAGTTTTTTTAGTATTAATGAGTACTTTCTAAACTAATTCATTAATTTATGGTTGTAATGGACCTGAAGCACATAGTTTAATTAAATTGCATCTTTTTATTTTATTGAGTTTGTTATTGGATTGTTTATTATTCACTGTTATTAATGCATTATATTGTCTGATCACCAATATGATAGGTATGAAAACCCCTAGGAACTTGGGAAAGGGAATTTGGTTTTAGCCTTGGGAATTAATAGGGCATGATCATATTTGTTGAATGGATTTACATGCAGGATAGAAATATACCTACAGGAATGCGTAGTCGAAATTAAAACCTGAGCCTAATAAGTTTGCTTAAATCAATTATCATAGGAATATATGCAATTGAATTAAGTAAGGTGTTTCTACTTAACAATCAGAAGAGGCCGGTCGATAATTTAATGGTTTATGTTAATAGTCCTTAATAAACACTTAACTGAATGAAAGGTGAAGTTACAACCCTATGTCCTCACTTGCATAAGGTTTTCTAAAGTAGTTTATTTTCTGTTTACTTAAATTTTCAATTAATTAGATTAATTAAACCTCTCTTAATTAATTGTTTAGTTTTAGTAATGTAAGTCTGGTTTTGGTATTAATAGGACAAATAATAAGTCTCACTAGGTTCGATATCTTATAAGCTACTTGAACGATATGTGCGCGTTCCATTGTAACTTGAATCACCTCAATTGGACATCGTATGTAAAAGTTATGACTAAAATACTGAAGAATGAGCAAATTATGAAGTCATTTGTGCAAATCGAAAATTTTGGGTTTTTAACTCCTTTTTACTCAATTCTTCATATAATGCATCCTAAACTATAAAACAATGTATATTAGTACATTTAAAATATTCAATAATATAATTTATGGGGAAATCAATGATAATACACTTGAAAAGTGTATATCATAGGTACATATCAAACTTCCATAAAACTATTATCATAAATCAACCTATCATTACTAGTAGTTTTACACATTTATAAAGTGAGATAATGCAACATCTCATAGAAACCATAGACTCTCATGGAAATTGATTTCCTATTTTGCCATTATTTATGTTACTCAAGCAAAGTAAGCCCCTTAACCTTATTCTTGTACTTGCCATGTAAATTCAAGCACGACTTCTATTCTTGTATATTTTGCATTATAATGTCAATTAGAGTGATGAACATGTTAGATTGGTGTTTATTGCCATAAATTGTACATGGATTTGGGTTGGATTAGAAACCCTAAGTATGAGCTTATTATTTCCGTGAATCTAGGATGCAATAAGTTATGTTGTATGCTGAAGAATATGGTGGGTTATTTTGATATTTGATGTTGTTTTGGTTATGGGTGCTTGAGTTATGTAGCGAGATGAATTTAGGATCAGACCTAGAATCATACTCGCGTCATAACGCGCATGGACCTGCATCGTAACACGGCATTAAACGTAAGATTCTGCCTCAATTATTACCTTGGGTACTTTGCGACGCGAGATGTACAGGTGGCGTTGCGACACGCATAACCCTACGATGCAACGCGTCACCAATTTCATGATTTGTTTCAGTTTGCCTGAAGTCACATTTTAGCTTACCTAAAGTCATGTCTCAATTTCCACGTCGGAAAAGGCACATACATTATTCATACACATATTTAGAATCATAAATACTTAAGCATACTAACGTTGTCTTGATTATATGCGTTATAGATCCTACTAAAAACATCACATCCAGTCTTATTCGACCTCACGAACGGTATAGTATAGCGTCAGCTCTGTTAGTGGATGTTGTAATTTCCATGTTTTCAACTTTAATTATTCTTACAATTTAAACTTATGGTTACTCTAATGTTGAATTTTGATTTTATAAGAGCATGTCTTCGAGTTGTTATGCTTTCATGTCAAGTAACCCCAGATACATGATATGTCTCAAGAAATCATGATAGTTATTATATGTTTCGAATTTATGCTTACACTTTTAATATGTTACATGCTCATAAAAAATCAAAATTCGACATTCGAGTAACCATAAGTTTAAATTATAAGAACATTTAAAGTTTAAAAACATGGAAATTATAACATCCACTCACATAGCTGACGCCAAACTCTATTGCTTATGAGGTCGAATGAGACTAAATAGGATTTCCTGTAATTTTAAGTGCAAATCAGGAAACTCCAAAAACATACCACAAATGATTTATGAAGATAATTTACTCATCGAGATCCAAAGTCTTCGATGAATCAACCAAGCATCCTCAATTTCGAAATTATCTCGAGTCCTACCTAGATGTTTAAAATTAAGGGGTAAGCAAACCACACACTCAATATGGATTACATATAGTCACCTTAATTGGTTTTACCAAATCCTGCATGATTAGTCTAGTAGATAGATATATGTGTATCTAGTTTATAACCAAATATCGATGATGCGACGTTCGAAAATCTAACAATTTATAGATATGCATATAATGCATATGTAAAAAAAAACAAATATGCATCATCAATATAATCTAATAATTTTACAAAAAAAAAAATCTTGTGATTATATATCAATGATAAATATGAGTAATGCCACACGAGGTCGCATAACCAGACACCAAATATGGAGTTATGAATAGTTAATGTGCCATATGGGGCCACATATCGATCACCCAAACGGGAATGTGAACCATACACCATAAAGGGACTCAGAATATTTAATGTGCCAACTCGAGCCATGAAATCAATCACCCAAACAATGCCATGAACTAGAAACCAAAAAATAGGGCTTTGAATTAGACACCTGCTAGAGTTAGTTTTTAGCGGCGAAATCGCAATTTTAGGCTAAATCTCAACCTCAATCTGACATTCGAAATGTGAAACCAATCATTTCCTACTGGTATTAGTGTTTTAGCGGCGAAAGCGCGAGGATTTCTAAACTCTTTCAAACTTTTCCCGAACGAACTAGTCGGTATCATATACCTTTTAAATCATTCGTACTTTACCTAAATATATTATTAGTTATCGAATAAAGACATAATAAATTACAAAACACATTGAAAAATTTACGAAATTATTTTTCAAAAAAAGGTAACTGACCAATCAAGTATAGAGTCAGACTGACTCGATCACTTGAATAGTTATTGGTCAGCACTTGCGGAGTAAGATGGCTTTTTTATATTTTCGTCGTTTTCATGTATTTTCACCTCAGAATAATTTCTGGAAATAATTTTAACACCGAATAGACATCCAGACACATCCAAATATCATATATTTAGTCTTATAAGAAATAATTTAATGTCTAATCCATAAAAAAATTAATTCAATTTTCATGCTAATAATAATTTATCAAAAAATTAATCTACACCATTTTAAAGTCATCACATTTGAAATCCCAAGAATAATTCTAGGCATTATAAGAGTGGTTACAACACTCTTGAATGTCAAATAATAATTTTGACTTTAATTCAATAATTATTTCAAAGTAACACATGCTAAACAAAAGGATTTATCAAGATTATCGAAAAAAACTATCAACACCAAATATTTAAAAATGAAATATATCATCTATAAATATATTTGGAAATATGCAATAAAATACATATTAATATGCTTAGGAAAACATTTCCAAAACAATAAATAAAATTTTTTACCTTAATCCAATTTAGGCTTTATTTATGCTTTCAACTTCTAAAAATCTCTCTTTTGGTGTTAATAGCTATGTAAACTAACCCTAATGTTTTTCCTTTTTGTTCTCAACTCATGATAAAGGCTAACTAAAAAATGAAAAATATTTTTTCATTTTAGTCCTTGCTTGGCCGAAAATGGGAGGCCATTTTGGTCATTTTCCAAGTTAAAACTTAATTTTTTTAGTTAATGGAATCCATGTGTAAAACACACATGGTTTGGCCAATCAAATTTAGCCAATGTTGAAGAATATTTCAATAATATTTTTTTGTTCTAGAAAGTCTAATTAATTAATTTGAATTTCCATTAACTAGAAGACAAAATAGGTATGGAAAAATATTATAAGAATATTCCTCCTTTATTATAATTAAAAGTCAATTAACCTTTAATTAATTCAATTAATCATAATAAAGACAAATGATAAATTTTAATAGGCATTTAATATGTATCTAATAAAATTATAAATCGTATTCAAATACACAATATTTTACGCGTATGTGTAAATTATGAATAATTAAAATTATTTGTCACATAAACCATTTATGTGTCCGTAATGTTTCTACTCACAAGTTACGATTACCACAGATATTCGAGTTGAACCATACAAATTGAAATCATTGCACATATTTAATCCTTCTGTCATAGGCTATCTCAATTGTTCTGGAGATATAGAAAGAAGATCAAATCTCCATTATGAACAATTCAGGTATGTCGCTACATAATTGCAACTCACTAAATAAATACTTGAAACTCATTTTCGAAGTATACCTCGACCAATGATTTTAAAATTCACTGATTGGATACCTAAATCCTGTACTTGAGTCTAACAAGTCCTTTTTGGATACATCATAGGATATCATTAGTGTAGACACTGCATTTTTGCATAAAGCCCAATGATAAGCCTCGTATGGAGGCACTACCTGATAAGTCGCGGAAGTCACGGGAAACAGATGTCGGAAGGGAAAATTCTAAAATAATACCTTGTCAAAATTTAATTCATTTGTTTAGCCTTGGGCTCGCTTGATTGATCTCTGTTTTAAATATTAGCCTCGACCCAAAACCCCTGCAACCCATAAAAATCCACATACCCATACACACCCATCCAAAATCCATGCAACCCTTTTAGGCCCACACGCCCAAGCCCAATCCAAGACATTTCAATCACATTTAATCACATGCCAAATCCCTCTCAAATCACCTTCCAAATTAGCCAAGATTGAATCCCTTAATTTGGGAAGAAAATCAAGGCGAAATTAAGGAGAGGGGCGGCCCCACACACACACATGATAAAATGAAACCCTAACATGCACAACCTTAACCCTAGCACACCATTATAAAAGGAGAATACTTCCAAACCCTAGTATCTTCTCTCTTCCCCCATAAGACTCTCTCGCCTCTCTCCTTTTCCCTTGGACTCTCGGCCAACTCAAAAAAAAAAAGAAAAAAAAAAGAAAAACCTAAACACTTCTCTCTTTCACGGGGACTGCCTTCTCTCTCGACAAGAAACCCTAAAGCTAAGCACTTTCTTGTCTCTTCTCGGCAAAAACACAAAAGGACCACTCACACATACTGAACCATATGGCAATCCACTCTCGGCCACTCTCCAAACCCTAAGTTTCACGGCCCCACTCCCCTTTCCAGACACTCGGCTCTCCTTAACGAAATAAACTATACTGCCCTCACACCGAACACACACATAACCGAAAAAATAAGATAGCTTACACACGGCCCATAAAAGACCACAACACATATCACAAACAGCCCTCTTCTTCCCAACATTCACACGGCAACAAACCACAAACCCTAACACTCTCTCATCCATCTCTCTCGGCAGCCACACAAGAGAACCCTAATAGTCTCTTCACGCCACTCTCTTCTCTCTTCTCATGAACTCTCCTCTCTCTATTCGCTCAACCCAGACACGTGAAACTTACACCAAACAAGAAAAAAAACATGCACTCGGCCCTCTCTCTCATTCATCAGAAACAAGCAAGCCACCTTCAAGCCTTTGCTTTCTTCTTCTGCTCCACCAACCGATTGAACAAACCCTATTCAAACAGCAGCCCCTCCATTCTTCTCAAGATGATCACACACTCGCTCTCTCACCACAAAACCCTAGATTCATCTCACGTAAACAACAACAAAAAAACCATACTCTTCTCGCTCATTTTCTCTCTAAACTCGCATTTTCTAACTCTCTCTTCACGGCATCGAGCCACCAAGCAATCCTCACAAAGCTGTACATACACTCGGCTAACCACTCTCAAAACACACACATCTCTCTGGGCACAGACCATATACCTTGCTCACCAAATACAAGCCACGCACGCACACTGCCCTCATCACCGAGAAGAACCAAGCAAATCAATAACCCTAAAATAGTACCGAAAAATCTGCCCAACTGACCGCCAAAACCAGTAACAAAAACAGCCCCCAAAATAGTCCCTAAAACACCCCGAAATAGTCCATAAAACACCCCAAAATAGTCCAAAAATCATCCCAAAACCAGCCCCGAAAACTGTAGAAAAATAGCAGCAAAAAGAGAGAAAACAGCAGCTCAAAATAGCGAAACAGTGAACAAAAGTGTTGAACCAGTGAACCAGAAAAGCTGCGGAGCATTAACCCTTCCGGCGACGTCTCAACGCCATTCCGAGAAGTGACTTAGAAGGTAAGACATGAGGGCCCTATCTTTAATATTCGTTTTGTTATCCCAGACACGACATGTTTGGTTAGATGTTGAATGCGTCCAACCGGGCATGCGAGATCCCACACTAACCGCCAAGTCCCTTGGTCACATTTGATTTCTTTAATATTTTTGTTATTTATTTTTTATGTTCATTTACTGTTTGTGTTTATTATTCCGCTATTTACTTTATGTTTGTTATTCCATTATTTATTTATTTATCGCTGATTGTTAGTGCGCATGGCTATTTACATTGGATTGAAGGTCCCCTGATTTGCGGGAAATGCCTAAGGGCAGCCTTTACCATGATATTTCACTGCGCCGGATGAGGTATGCTTAGTTGGATATGAAATACGTCCAACCGGGCATACGAGATCCCATATAGATGTCGGCCAAGTCTCTTGGTCGCATCTCTTTTCTTTTATTCTGTCATTCATTTCTTATTGTTCCGTTAGTTATATATTCATCGTTATCATTTAGTGCGCATGGGCTACTTACATTGGATTAAAGGTCACCCTATTTACGGGAAATGCCTGAAGGCAGCCTTTACCATGATATTTTACTGTGCCGGACAAGGTATGCTTGGTTGGATGTGAAATACATCCAACCGGGCATACGAGATCCCATATAGATGTTGGCCAAGTCTCTTGGTCGCATATTTTCTCCTTTTATTCTGCCATTATTTTTCCTTTTTTGTTATTTATTTATTTATCGTATTCGTCATCGCGTATTTCCTTTGTGTTATTTATTTAGTTATACGCCTTTCTATTGTTTTTTTAGTTATCGCTTCGTATTCATTCCATTAGTTATCTTTATTTATTCTGCCGCATTACTTCACGTTTATTTCCATGATTGCATTGTGTTAATACTTGAGTGTTGCCTCTTGTGGTATATCAGATGGAAACCCAGCCATAAATTCCGTAGCCGAATCCGAATGGACGGTAGTGCGATCTGTACTTGGGATACAACTCCACGTACCACTTGAGAAACATTCTTGCATGTGTTAAGGTCATTATAGATGTCATTTTCATAATCCCGTTCCAATGCATTCTCGAACGCTACACGAACGCATGCATTCTGCCACACCCCGTCCGAACGTGTTCTCCAATGCTACATGAACACGCACACACTGGACAGACTCTTTCATCATATTTTATGCATGTTTGCCTCTTTGGTTATTTCTTTTTTTGCATTATGTCTTTAATTATCTCTCTTTAATATTAACGCTTTCACTGTTATAATTAATATAAATTACCACACTTCTTTGTTTAATATACTCGTGGAATTATACATTTGCTTTCATTTTTATTTATGTTTATGGGTGTGCAAACTTTTGTGTTATTTGAATTATCTTGCATGTGTTGCACAAGACTTGGTTACATCACTGCGTAAATCTGTTCATTACAACTGGCATAAGTAAGGGACCATTCCGAACCCAACAGTTTGTGGTCTTCCCTTGCGATGGGTGAGTGCGGCCTTAAATCATTTCCCAGTTCACACTGGGTGGCGGCTCCTTTATTCTCCGGTTTAGTCCCCCGTGGGCTACTCTGTACTCCAGATGGGCCGCGAGCCCGGGCAGCGTCGCCCATCATTGCCCATAGTCTGGCGACTCCACTGGGGATAGAGAATCGGCCCCGAAATAATGCCTTGTAATGTTTGTGGTTTTTGCTTTAGTTTCCCAAGTCTCATATATTTTGCATACCTCTTTTTACCCTGATGGCGTCATGTATCGTGAAGTCGATTTCACAATACATGCGGCAGATTGTTATGTGATAATCATCAGTCGTTGTCACGTACCTTAGGGTATAAAAAAGGTGCACTCACTTGGCTGCTCAAACCCTTGAGTGGGGAGACCTAGTTGTGGGCAACCCTTCACCGGCGGAAGCCTTTATCCATGCCCCTGTAAGCCCATATATGAACCATAGTCGTATATCCTATAGAAGTTAACCCTTTATGCTTGTGTTTGGAACCATCATCATTTGGATCCATTTGGACTTCTCGTCATAAGATACGAACTTGTTGGGCCATTTAAACTGGGAAGAGTTTATGTCTTATGATGATTGGGCCAAAAGTTTTCAAAATGACAATGGGCCACTTTGTGTTTAGGCCCCCTATCATTTGAAGTTGTTTAGTCACCTTATCGCAAAAGTGTAAACATGTTGGGCCTTTTTCAACTGGGACGAGTTTGCACCTCGCGATAATATGATTGAATGCTTTAAAATGATAATGGGCCAACTTGTATGAAAACCTTGATAGGCTTAGAAACTCCAAACATAATCCAAATATGTCAGAAGCATGAGTCTGATATATGCTGTTTTGATAACCACATACATCTCATGCATACACGCATCATGTTAACCTCGTGTCTTAAAAGCCATAATAGATATATGTTGGGTTAGAGAAGAGGGAAGACTTGTCGATAAGAGTTTAGCAAACATGGATATCAGGGAAAAGGAAGCCGAGAAACAGAAAATTTTACGGAAATAATAGAAAGACCATTGTGGGGCCTTCAGTAAAAAAAACAAAAAGAAAAAAAATGGGAAGAAAAAAAATTGATTGATTTTAGTCCTTAATAGTTAGGAATAAGTCCAATGATGCAAATGTTTGCTTTAGGATGAAATCTTAGAAACGATAAACTCTTGACGTGCTTTTATCTGATACTTTGAGTAATTGATCTATGTTAGACTCGTAAGCACTTATTTATAGGTTCTTAGCAGTGAAAACCTTAGTAGTTGGCAATGTGACTAGTTGAAGAAATTACAGGTCGATGAATGACCGTTCGTTTAGATGTCTACCTTGATTTTCTTGTGTTATGATGTGTGGTATGGTTGAAAACAAAAACAAAAAACAAAAACAAAAAAAATCACCTATAACCGATAAGGGTGAAGCCATCTATGGGCGAGTATTAGGACCAACATGAGGAGAAATGCTACCTTAAAAGGTAGGTGTGTTGAAAAAAAAAAGAAAAAAAAAAAGACAAAAGAAAAAGAAAACCATACCACATTGAGCACGGAAAAGCAATTACAGAGCATAATTGAGACATCTAGGTTGGTTTGACCCATCAATCCCAATTTTTAAATGAAATCATTGAGTTGTCTTACCAAGGAATCAAGCTGTAAAAGAACCTTTGCACACACACACTGTGAGTCTGGCTTAGATCATTTATTCAAAAACTTGGATTTGAGTTGCATTGAGTGTTTTGAAGGTTCTCTTGTTTCATTACTAGGCATTCTTTGAGGACAATAATATGTGTAACTATTTAGAGACAGCTTAAGTAAAAGATAGTATGAACCTGTAAAACAAGGAAAACTTCGAAGGCCTCCCGAAGGTCTGGACATTGGAAACACAACATCACCGGAATGGTAGTAAGAGAAAAATCCAAGCCAAGAATTGCAGTAAAATTCTCAAGGAGAAGGGCACTTTAGAAATCTGGGAATCGAAAGGCGGGATGAGGTTGCTTTCGAAAAGGCGTAATCCACATTGACCCAGTGCGGGTAGCGGATAGTCGAAAGCTAAACTAGGTCTGGGGGCGACCAGTCTACCACCCCACGAATAAAGGACACAACGACATCTTGAGCTATGGAACCAAAGAGAACTAAGCAATCACCAGAAGAGAAATGGCAGAATGAAATTGTAAGCAGACCTAGGGGCGACCGAAGAAATTTGTAGGCAAAGGGCACCAAAGAGCGCAATGAAGGCCTAACCCATCGGAATATGAAATACATCCATGCATACATGCATAAACGTCACGTACACGCAATTTTTGTTTTGTATTCGCAGGTTTTTTGAAGAAAAAATGGAATAAAGCCCACACACTCAGCACAGTTCAGGAATAAAGCCAACATTCAGCACAGTTCGGGAATAAAGCCCACTCTCAACACAGTTCGGGAAGAAAGCCCGAGGAATAAAGCCCAATCTCAACACAATTTGGGAACAAAGCCCATGGAATAAAGCCCACACTCATCACAGTTCGGGAACAAAGCCCACTTTCAGCACAATTCGGGAATAAAGCCCACTCTCTACACAGTTCGTGAATAAAGCCCGGGGAATAAAGCCCACTCTCAACACAGTTCGGGAATAAAGCCCGGGGAATAAAGCTCACTCTCAACATAGTTCGGGAATAAAGCCCGGGAAAAAAAAGCCCACTCTCGACACAGTTCAGGAATAAAGCTCATACTCAACACAGTTCGGGATCAAAGCCCATATTCAGCACAGTTCGGGAATAAATCCCACTCTCTACATAGTTCGGGAATAAAACCCGGGGAATAAAGCCCACTCTCAACACAGTTTGGGAATAAAGCCCGGGGAATAAAGCTCACTCTCAACACAGTTCGGGAACAAAGCCCGGGGAATAAAGCCCACTCTCAACACAGTTCGGGAACAAAGTCCAGGGAAAAAAGCCCACTCTCGACACAGCACAGGGAATAAAACCCACTCTCAACACAGTTCGGGAACAAAGCCCACACTCAGCACAGTTCGGGAATAAAGCCCACACTCAACACAGTTCAGGAACAAAGCCCATGGAATAAAGCCCATTCTCAACACAGTTCGGGAATCAAGCCCACACTCAACACAGTTCGGGAATAAAGCCCAGGGAATAAAGCCCACACTCAACACAGTTCGGGAATAAAACCCACACTCAACACAGTTCGGGAACAAAGCCCAGGGAATAAAGCCCACACTTAGCACAGTTCGGGAATAAAGCTCACACTCAACACAGCCCAGGGAATAAAGCCCACTCTCAACACAGTTCGGAAATAAAGCCCACACTCAGCATAGTTCAGGAATAAATCCCACAAGTGGTTCAGGAACAAAGCCCAGGGGTCAAAAGTACCTCGCCATCATATTCAGCACAGTTCGGGAATAAAGCCCAAAGATGGTTCGGGAACAAAGCCCAGGGGTCACAAACACCTCGCCATCAATTCAATACAGTTTGGGAACAATGCCCAAAGGTCAAAACATCTCTCACTCGGTGGTTCGGAAACAAAGCCCAGGGGTCAAAGTGCCTCGCCATCAACTCAACTCAGTAACGATTCGAGAATGGCCACCCATCGTCAAGTAACGGTTCAGGAAAGAACCACCTATCAGTAACGGTTCAGAAATGGACCACCTCACATCAGTAACGGTTCAGAAATGAACCACTATCTCTCATCAGTAACGGTTCGGAAATGAACCACCACCTCACATCAGTATCGGTTCGGAAATGAACCATCACCACATATTAGTAACGGTTCGGAAATAAACCATCATCTCACATCAGTAACGGTTCAGAAATGAACCATCATCTCTCATTAGTAACGGTTCGGAAATGAACCATCATCTCTCATCAGTAACGGTTCAGAAATGAACCATCATCTCACATCAGTAACGGTTCGAAAATGAACCATCATCTCACATCAACTCAGTTTGGTAATGAATCCTAGAGATTGCAGCATCTTGCAGAGATGAACCTTAGGGGGTCGTAGCACCACGTCACTGTAGGACACAGAAATCGGCGATGCTGTTCTAGGCTCGCGGCCTAGTTGGGAGTACGGAATAGCTCGCGGAATAGCTCGAGCCTAGAACAGCGTCGTCAAGTTCTATTGTCTACAGTTTTGACTGTAGGCACTGCATTTTTGCATATAAGTCCCGATGATGAGTCTCACATGGAGACACTACCTTTTAAGTCGCGGAAGTCGCGGGAAACGGACGTCGGAAGGGAAAAGTTGGAAATCAATATTTTCGTTGGATTTAACTCGCTTGTTTCGCTTCGGGTTCGCTTGTTGGACCTCTATTTTAAAACACACCAAACCCATTAAATCACATCTCACAAATTAAATAATTAAAACATTTAAAACACATCTCACAAATTAAATAATTAAAACATTTAAAATACATGTCACAAATTAAATTGAATTAAAAATAATTAAAATTAAATTAAATAACTAAATTGAAATTAAATTAAATAACTAAATTGAAATTAAATTAAATAGCTAATTAAAATCCATTTAAACTAAATCAAATTAAAGTCCAATCCAATTATAACCAATTAAATTAAATTCACAAATTAAATTAAACTAAATCTAATTAAATTAAATTTCAAAATTAAATAAATCACTCACATAATTTAAATAATTTCTTGCCTTAAATAATTAAAATTAAACACACACATAAATTAATTGATTTCTTTCCTTTCAAATAAACCCATGCAGAAACCCTAACCCTACTCTCTCACTATATAAACAACAACAAACCCTAGACATCTTGGACTCTCTCTCTGGCCCCTCTCTCTCACGGCCTCACCAAATAATGAAACCATAACAGCCCTCTGATCTCTCTCTATCCCTTCATCTCGCGGCAGCCAACTCCCCACATCCACACGGAACTTCACCAAGGCAAAACGAATAAACCCTAGTGACTCCAGTTCACGGCCTTCACCCTCACTAACTCAACAATCACAGAGCCACCAACGACAACACTCATCAGCCCTCTTTTCTCCCTCCTCTCTACTCTACACCATCAACAAACTGGGCACAAAAACAAAACCTAAAACACAGGCCACAATCATGCACTACACGTAAACAACAAAAAACCCTAGCAGCCCTCAACGCCACTCTCGACCACAAGCTTACCTCACGCCATCACCCCCTTCATGTAGTCACGCTCAGCAGCAAACACTCAAGCAGCCTCAACCTTCACAGCCGAAACACCACACCACGAAGACAGATTTCACACGGCACACACACAAAATAAGCCCTCTCGCCACTCTCCCACATCGACCAAAAGAGACCCTTGATCACGCTGCCCTATCTTCGACACATCACTGAGCCATTGACTAACCCCCTCACAAACCAACGACAACACTCACCTTGCCTCACCCACGCCTAGCCACCTGCCGCTTCTCACGCCACCTAAAAGCCCACTCACGCCCCACTCACCGACAGCACCCTATTCAACTCCACGCAGCCTTGCTTCTTCACGCAGCTGTGCCCCACCCAACGCTCACCAATTGCCTTAACAAACGCAACCAGCCCCCACAATAATCCACGCCAATAGTCACGCACCATAAACCCCTTGCATACTGCCCCGTCCAGCCGTTCCCCTCACAGCCCAAAACTGCCGCAAACCTCACCTAACTCCACGCCCAAACTGCTCATTGACCAGCCCCCTGCACCACGCGCATACTGACCACTAAACTGTCCAGTTTGTACCCCCCCAAACAGCCCTAAAACTGCACTAAAAACTGCCCAAAATAGTCCCCAAATTAACCCAAAACAGTCCCAAAATAGCCCCTTAAACCCTTAAAACAGTAGCCTAAAAACAGCAGTGAAACGGAGTAAAAACAGCAGCCCGAACAGTAAAACAGCGAGGAAAGACATTGAGTTGGTGAACCGAAAGAGTTGCGGATCATTCACCCTTCCAACGGACGTGTAACGCCCTTTCGTGAGAAGACAAAAGAGGTTAGACCTGAGGGCACCCTTTTATTTATTATCTTTCGTTTATTTTATTTATTTTAGAAATATTATCGCATGAGAGTCGTTTGAGGCATGATGTGATTGTTGGATGAGCGGAATATGTGTTCCCTTTTGTGGTATATAGGATGGAAACCCAGACGTAAATTCCGTAGCCGAATCCGAATGGACGGTAGTGCGGTTTGTACTCGGGATACAACGCCACGTACCACCTAAGAGACACGTATTTCGTCTCATCCAAACTTGTATTTGAGCATGATGTAGTTCGTAGATTATTATTTAAAGCAAGATGTAGTCTAGTTTATTGTTTATTTTCAAGCATGATTATGTTATTTTATGCATGGTATTTTGTTTAGTTTATGATTATGTTTAAATAGTTATTTGTTTATTTTGGTTTAATGGCTTAATGTGCTCATTGTGTGATATTGCGTGTTTGCCGTTTAAAGACTTATTTTCGAACCATGCAAACTTAGATTAGGAGTTATTTGATGAATGCATACTAGACGTAGATTACCCTTGAGCATGAATGTTGAATAGATTCGGTTAGTTTATTGCACAAATCATATCATTACAAGTGACATAAGTAATGGACCATTCCGAACCCAACGGTTTGAGGTCTTCCCTTCCGAGGGGTGAGTGCGGCCTTAAATCTTTGTCCCAGTTCACACTGGGTGGCGACTCCATGTTATTTTGTACTCCCAACTAGGCCGCGAGTCTAGAACAGCGTCGTCAAGTTCTGTTGTCTACAGTCACCAAATCAACTCAGTTGGAAGCATCTCATAAATCAGTAGGTAAGTACGATAGCCGACAAACCAGGTAAGTAAAAAAATGCATGCATAACTTTAATAGGGTTATCACTGCCACACACTGCACAAGCCCTATCAAAGTGGGGGCGACTGTAGACACTGTATTTTTGCATAAAGCCCAAATATAAGCCTCGTATGGAGGCACTACTTGATAAGTCACGGAAGTCGCGGGAAACGGATGTCGGAAGGGAAAATTCTAAAATTAATACCTTGTCAAAATTTATTTCATTTATTTAGCCTCGGGCTCGCTTGATTGATCTCTGTTTTAAATATTAGCCTCGGCCCAAAACCCTGGCAACCTATAAAAGCCCACATACCCATACACACCCATCCAAAACCCATGCAACCCATGCAACCCTTTTAGGCCCACACGCCCAAGCCCAATCCAAGACATTTCAATCACATTTAATCACATGCCAAATCCCTCCCAAATCACCTTCCAAATTAGCCAAGATTGAATCCCTTAATTTGGAAAGAAAATCAAGGCGAAATTAAGAAGAGGGGCTGCCCCACACACACATATGATAAAATGAAACCCTAACATGCACAACCTTAACCCTAGCACACCATTATAAAAGGAGAACACTTCCAAACCCTAGTCTCTTCTCTCTTCCCCCTAAGACTCTCTCGCCTCTCTCCTTTTCCCTTGGACTCTCGGCCAACTCAAAAAAAAAAAAAAAAAAAAAAAAGAAAAACCTAAACACTCCTCTCTCTCACGAGGACTGCATTCTCTCTCGACAAGAAACCCTAAAGCTAATCACATTCTTGTCTCTTCTCGGCATAAACACAAAAGGACCACTCACACATACTGAACCATATGGCAATCCTCTCTCGGCCACTCTCCAAACCCTAAGCTTCACGCCCACTCCCCTTTCCAGACACTTGGCTTTCCTTAACGAAACAAACCCTACTGCCCTCACACCGAACACACATAACCGAACAAATAAGATAGCTTACACACGGCCCACAAACGACCATAACACACACACAAACAGCCTTATTCTTCACAACATTCACATGGCAACAAACCACAAACCCTAACACTCTCTCATCCATTGCTCTTTGTAGCCACACAAGAGAACCCTAATAGCCTCTTCACGCCTCTCTCTTCTCTCTTCTCCTGAACTCTCCTCTCTCTCTTCGCTCAACCCAGACACGTGAAACTTATGCCAAACAAGAAAAAAACCTGCACTCGGCCCTCTCTCTCATTCATCAGAAACAAGCATGCCACCTTCAAGCCCTCTTTCTTCTTCTTCTCCACCAACCGATTGAACAAACCCTATTTAAACAGCAACCTCTCCCTTCTTCTCAAGATGATCACACACACTCTCTCTCTCCATAAAACCCTAGATTCATCTCACGTAAACAACAACAAAAAAACCCTACTCCTCTCGCTCATTTTCTCTCTAAACGCGTATTTTCTAACTCTCTCTTCACAGCATCGAGCCACCAAGCAATCCTAGCAAAGTTGCCCATACACTCGGCTGACCACTCTCAAAACACACATATCTCTCTCGGCACAGACCATATACCTTGCTCACCAAATACAAGCCACGCACGCACACAGCCCGCATCACCGAGAAGAACCAAGCAAAACAATAACCCTAAAACAGTACCGAAAATTAGCCTAACTGACCGCCAAAACCAGTAACAAAAACAACCCCTGAAACAGTCCCTAAAACACCCCGAAATAGTCCATAAAATACCCCAAAATAGTCCAAAAGTCATCCCAAAACCAGCCTAAAAACAGCATCAAAAACAAAGAAAACAACAGCTCAAAATAGTGAAACAGTGAACAAAAGTGTTGAACCAGTGAACCAGAAAAACCGCGGAGTATTAACCCTTCAGGCGATGTCTCAACGCCCTTCCGAGAAGCGACTTAGAAGGTAAGACCTGAGGCCCTCTCTTTAATATTTTTTTTGTTATCCCGAACACGGCATGCTTGTTTGGACGTGGAATGCGTCCAACCGGGCATGCTAGATCCCATACTAACGGCCAAGTCCCTTGGTCACATTTGATTTCTTTAATATTTTTGTTATTTATTTTTTATGTTCATTTACTGTCTGTGTTTATTATTCCGCTATTTACTTTCCGTTTGTTATTCTATTATTTATTCATTTATCACTGATTGTTAGTGCGCATGGCTATTTACATTGGATTGAAGGTCCCCCCATTTGCGGAAAATACCTAAGGGCAGCCTTTACCATGATATTTCGCTGCGCCGGACGAGGTATGCTTAGTTGGATGTAAAATACATCCAATCGGGCATACGAGATCCCATATAGATGTTGGCCAAGTCTCTTGGTCGCATCTCTTTTATTTTATTCCTTCATTCATTTATTGTTGTTCCATTAGTTATCTATTCATCGTTATCATTTAGTGCGCATGGGCTACTTACATCGGATTAAAGGTCACCGTATTTGCGGGAAATGCCTGAAGGCAGCCTTTACCATGATATTTTGCTACGCCGGACGAGGTATGCTTGGTTGGATGTGAAATACGTCCAACCGGGCATACGAGATCACATATAGATGTCGGCCAAGTCTCTTGGTCGCATCTCTTTTCTTTTATTCCGTTATTCTTTTCTTGTTGTTCCGTTAGTTATCTATTCATCATTATCATTTAGCGCGCATGGGCTACTTACATCGAATTAAAGGTCACCCTATTTACGGGAAATGCCTGAAGGTAGCCTTTACCATGATATTTTACTGTGCCGGACAAGGTATGCTTGGTTGGATGTGAAATACATCCAACCAGGCATACGAGATCCCATATAGATGTCGGCCAAGTCTCTTGGTCGCATCTTTTCTCCTTTTATTCTGCCATTATTTTTTCTTTTTTTGTTATTTATTTATTTATCGTATTCGTCATCGCGCATTTCCTTTGTGTTATTTATTTAGTTATACGCCTTTCTATTGTTTTTTTAGTTATCGCTTCAAATCAGTTTGAGTACCCACTCTTCGGAAGTGTGGATATATGAGTCTTGTTTAATTGTGTCCCAGACAACAATGCCACAATTAAGTTTCATCTAATTAAATCAGTTTGAGCTAATTGTTTATCATGTTATATGTTTGAGATATTATTTATATTCAAAATATAAATTTTGTCATTCACATCTAATGTGTTTATCTCAATATCATCTTTATATAATAAAACACTTTAGTGTTCTAAAATATAAAGGTATACTCGCAACGAGTAATACTCGATATAGAGATAATGTTTCTAGTCAAACTAGTTACATTATAACAGTTCCCTAATTTAAGTACACACCCGAGGGTAGTTCCTAAAGTTAGGTATCTACGGTTAAAACAGCGGCATTTGTCCCGTTTCCAATCCGCAGATTAAATCTCAATTGAGGTCAGTATCCTGCTCATAGCAGATTCTGAACATCAATATATATTTATGTACCACACTAAGTATTTAAAATCCAATATCAATACTAGTAGTGAACATATAATGACAAACATATTTGAAGTCAGAGCCTTGCTCGTCTTCAATTCCTTCATGTCTGCTTTGTCCAAACGGCAATCACGCTTCCGTGATCCCGTTTGCCATAATTTAGGCAGATATTTTGGGATATGTCCTGCTTTTTATTCGAAGCCTAAGGTTTCCCTTGCGCTACTTGCCTAATTGTAAATTTTGACCGTCTCCTTGAGAATAGTCATTAACTCTCCAAGAGTTATTTATTGCAATTTAGTACTTCTAAGATTCTAAGAATAGATTCTTTGAAGATCTTTCAATTTCATTATCATACTTTAAGGATCTAATCCTTATTTCTGATTAAGAAATTAATGAGTCTACTGCGACAAGCTTAATGGATTAAGCACTTAAGTTATCATTACATAAATCTTCCAAAGATTATGCTCTACTATTTGCTTAACTTCGGGCTTAGGCCTAATATGTTATTTTATCAAATAAAGTAACTTATTATTTTCCAGGACCATCCTGAAATTTATTCCCAATTTTGAAAATTAAACCATTTAATACATTTTCCCAGGATTATGTTTTAAATGTCAATCTTTCAATTTTATCTTGATTCTATAGTCCAACTATTTAATCAACGATTTCGGTACTATTTATTATAATGATTACAATAGTCCAACTATTTAATCAACTATAATTTAATAGATTAAAATCAATATATTGATTACTATAATCCAATTTAAAATCAACTATAAATGAATAGTTTGAATATAGTCCAACTATTTATTAAAACAACATTTAAATATTAGTCCAACTAACATTTAATTTATTTGACGAATGATATTTGTTTGAGCGCGTATGTCAAGTAATTAAACGAATATTGCAAATTCAATTCTTGCCTCCCACTATTTTTCGGCGAGCCTCTAACCCTCTGTCGAGTACTCGGGAAACCGTGTTTCCTAGCGGGCTAGGATCCCGTTAAATATCACACAATCTTGACTTTGGCCAAAAATTGTATGATAATTAACTAGGTAGATCTCTAAGATCAATTGGATCCAATCCAATTCCTAGATCCAGTAGGGGGACATCCAAGTCCGAAACATATATCTTATATATGCCAATACATCCAATGTATTACCTAACCTTTTTCCTCTGAATCAACTAAGCCTTGGCTTTGGCATAACAAACTTAGTGATCCCAGTTAAGCGCGACCCATTGACCATGGAAAGCTTCGTAATCAATGTCGATGGACAAGAAGTGGTCTTGACTTTGGCCAACAAACCACAACTTGGACAAGACACCAATATGGAACAAAGCCTTCGTGATTCAAATACATCCTCGATGGACAAAGGCCTTGACTTTGGCCAACAAGCCAATGCCAGTCTCGGATCTTGAGTGAGAATCACTCAATGGAAGGAAAAATGCTTAATATTGTTTGAGGGTTTTTCGAGTGCAAATTGGCAACCAATTTATTATCTTTGTTAAGGTCTCATCATCATACACCCTTAAACATGCATTCTAAACACATAATAAAGCGCGTATAAATAAAGTAATAATAATATGCAGATGGATACTTTACACATTGATCCTAGATCAAATCTCTCATTTTCTCTCTCCCGCTAGCACATGTATTTACTTCTACCCGTTACACTAAACTTCTAAAGAAACCTCATTTACATTGAGGGGAATATGTGAGAAGAGAATATAAAGAATATGGAGGTGATAAGGCTGGACACGCAGGTCCAATTAATAAATCAAATTTATTACAACAATTTCTAAAATTGACCCACCCATCTAATATCTATCCGATATACATTATTCATGCATCGCAACCATGTATTCACACAAGCATGCTATCAATCAATCTAATCTAATTAATTAATCTGATAATTAGTGACCATCCAATGTTCAAACAACGATTTGAGTTTGCTCGAGTCAAACTCGTTTTGTGAATAAGTACTCAAAGTAAAAATTCTCGAATTAAATTAAACTACATAATTAAATCCAATTCAATTTGTATTTAATACTAATTCGCTATTTAATTCTAAATTAAATACTACATTTTATTAACGAACCTATACGACTTAAATTCCAAATTTAATCGTTACGGGTCTCAAAGCCCGATTAATATCCAATATTAATTTAATTAAAGTCCAATGGCCTTTTAATTAATTTCTTTAAGGCGTGGACTTTTAGTCAACTCGGGTCGAACCCAATAACCAAAGTCCAATCCGGGAGTTACCCCATAAGCCCATAAATCAATTTAGGCCCAATTAAACTTTAAAGGTTCATTAGTCGCATTTGGGCTTTATGGAAGCGGTTTTGGGCCTAATTGGATCCAACCAATTTTTCCTAAACCCAACTTGGTACAACCAAGCCCAATAAGCCCATTTACAACCCTTAAGCCCAATTTCACAAAATTAGGCCTAATTCAATTAAATTGCAAAATTCCAAATTCCCAATTTAATTACATAAAGTGTATAACATAATTAATTACCCAATTAACATTTCTAAAACATCAATTAGCCTAATTAATCATGCTTATTATCATTAAATCAAGTCCAACACAATTTAACAAAAATCAAACCCAATTACATGCTTCAAGTGTCTCGGCCAAGGGGAAATTTCATGCCCAAATCAAATTCAATCCAATTAAATTCAATTCAACATTAAATCAATATCCCCAAATGATTTCCAACACATCCAATGATCAAAATCAAAAAATCCAAGACAATTTAGGGCACTTAAGAATTCGGCCAAGCCTCCAAAATTGGGGAAATTTATTCCAAACACAATTTCTTCAAATTGTTCTAATCAATCCTCAATTAAACATCAATTAAGCATATTAAATCATCCAATTTCATTATACATGCTCAAAATCAATTTTGCCCAATTTTAACCCTAAATCATTTTCATGCTCAATATTAGCTCTGATACCATTCTTGGTGTTTTCTAAACATCCCAAGATCATTATCAAGCATGAAACAAGTGTAAATACAATCAAAGAAGTCACGGAATACTCACATCGATCGATTGAGAGACGCATTGGACAACAAAAATCTGATTTTCTGCCTCCCTCCAAGCTCAGCAGTGGCAGTTTCTGTCATCCCCATTTTTGGCCATTGATGTCCTCCATGGAAGCTCCAAGCTTGTGTTGATTCCTTACTCATGTAGTGAGTTCCCTATCACCTTTGTATGGACTCATTTGTGTGCTAGCACTTGGTGTTTTTTCCACAAAAACACCATTGGTTTCCCTTCACTTTCTCGGCATTTCTGGAGAAAAAACAGAAGGTGAAAACCGTGTGAGAGAGAAGAAGGTTTTGGCTCCAAAACCGTATGCCAAGAGAGAGAAAATGAAATGTGTAATTGTTAATTAAATTTCCAAAAATCAATTAACATATACCATTTTTCAATTTTTCAAAAGTCAAGCAATGAATGCCCTCAACCACCAACATCAATCAATCAAGTGAAAACTTATCACATCACTCAAAGTGACATGTGATTTGACGCTTGATGCGACTAATGATTTGACGCTTGATTTGACTTACGTGGCGCACTCGAATTCGAAATGCGAATGCGCTCGCAAACAATCTCGGGCTCGGGTTCGCTAATTCTAAATTAACTAATTTTCCGTTGCGACGTAATTAAATGATTTTGCCTAGCGAAATCACTATTCACATCGCTAACGAATTAATTCTAAATTAACTCGTTCGCCCGAATTAAAATCTAATTTTAATTCCGCGTCGAAATCTAATTTCGTTTAATATATCGAATATAGTTATTTTATCGATTAATTCCAAATTAATCGTTATCTCTCTTTAATTGATATTTTATCCCAGATAAAATATCTCTGTAATTAATCCCATATTAATTTTCTCTCTCATCTAATTAATCCCAGATTAATTAAAAGTGCGAGTCATACGTCATCGGTGAATCTTCGGGGAAGCGACCCATGAGATCCCCGGATAGATTGGCAGTAAATTTGGTCGTCGGACTATCCGAACACGTAAGTACCTAGTACTACGTTTGTACCGATTTACAAGACAAGGTTGGCTTCTAGCAAAGCGCCATGCCAACCCAATTCTCCAAAAATATGCTTACATGAATTAGTGATCTATATCAGACGTAGTATACGTAGTATCGTGTATGTCGATCCAGTATCAGATGATCACGTGCTAGGCCTGGGGCTGGAATTGTGTATGTCCCGTACGAAGCATATGTCGGATATCTGGTGACTAGTCTCTATAATCGGATATACATGACCTTGTCATAATATCTCGATAGCTGTAGCATTAAGAAAACCAGTCTCGTATCCTACGTGACCATCATCTCCACTATGACTAGAGTGATACTTCTGTCTTGACATCACACCCAACACACTACGATTCTCGATATACCCATAAGAGGCGTACACAGAAACCGGTTAAAGCCCTGGACGACCAAAACCAAAGTATATTGATTGTCGCAAGTATTAGCGGTGCAAGTCTCAGGTTAAGACCAAATACACCTACCCTGATTTCGGACTTCCATAGACACATGGTCATACTACCAATGGAATTCCGAGAGGGTCTATCCAGAGCGAAGCTGTTTCCCGTACCATCGGTAAAACACAACCTCCTATTACACCTGCATGAGTATCTTATACCCAAATATATGAGAACTATGTCGTTATGCCCTCACAACGCGCACAAGTGTAATACTAGTCTTTTACGCATTTATCGATGTCCAATCTCGATAATGCTCTGACTAGGGATATTTAATGATTAATCCTTCGTGGACTGATACTGTCTCATATCATTCTCAATCCAGGAACTAATCATAGGGACCTCCTATCATTTATACATCTAGGTGATCTAATCACAAATGATAAGAGATCAATCTCTTTTGTCACATAGTTAATTTGTACAACAACACCATGATCTGTACAAATAGTGACGCTATGGGTCATAATTGTCCAACACTCCTCTGTCTGTGATGTGTTCTTTGGGGTGTTTGAATGCAAGTCTGTGTTCGTGTTTATGGCTCGTTCTTCATTCCTTTCGAACATAAGTTTCCAGAGCTCCCGTTCGAGGAGCGTTCTTTAGGTCTTTCGAACGTAAGCTTCTAGAGGGGTCACGTTCATGTTAAGTTCGATGAGCGTTCGAACGCGACAACGATTTTTAGACAAAAAGTTCTCGATTTCTAGCCAATTATAAATAGGCTTATTTAGTTTATTCTTCATGTTGATCCTCAAAATCGTGCCAAAGACATGATTTTTCATGCATTTCCTAGTTCAAGGAAGCTCAAGGAAGCCTCATCATCTATATTCTATCATTTATTTTGCATTTCATCTTGTTAGGGTTTTGACCCATTTCGTTTTTGGCATTATTTCACGTCATTTGGATGATAATCATGCTAAATAGGTTGTTATTAGCAAGTTATATGCATGATTTAGGTTAGTATGCATTGTTTGTTGAGGTTTCCTTAAAACCTATTTTGGACCTATGTTGGATTTTTGGGATTCTTGCATGTTTAGCTAGTTAATCACGCTTAGATAACTGTTTTATGACACGGTATATGCATGTATTAGAAGGTTTGCATAAAATTAGAAAAATGGGTCTCTTTGTTGCCATGGCCAAATGGGTGTGATTGAGAATGATATTGTTGTGTGATGATGGTGGTAATTTGTAATATGGATGAGCTTTATGTTGATTTAGAAGTGATGTGATGTGAATGTAGTGTTATAGCTGAGTATATGGATGTACATAAGCCACGATGTGTGTGCTTATGGTCCTTTTATGAGTGAATATATAATGACTAGTTTAATGTTGGAAGTCTTAATGAGGAATAAAATTAGAGGATGGTCATGTGTGCATGTGTTGGGAAAATTATTGAGTTGATTATGAATGTGCTTTCATGCTTGGAAATGAGAAAATAACATGTTAGAATTGCTTGGGAGCTGTGGCTGATTTATTGAGTTAAATAGAAAAGAGAATGGTTAGATAAATGCATGCTTAGATAGGTTGTTAGTGACCTGATGCATGCATGGTTTTGGCTAATTTGGCCACCAAGGGTTTGGTTTGGTAGTAGCCACGGGATTGGGGTGACTCAGCGTGATTAGCATGGTTTGACAAAATTATGCATATTTTTCATGTTTTGGGTATTTCAAGTAACTATATCGGTTACGGTAAAATATTTATCCTCCATATCATGAACATGTTTAGATTTATCTGTTCAAGTATGCTAATCGTACTTGAACATGTGACAGATGTTGCGTAGGAATCCCTTTGGTCACATTCTGCTTCTGTCACGTCAGCATTTGGTCGTTGATTCAGTGAGTGGACACTATTCCCTCTATTGTGCCACGTTATATGTTTGGGTTCATTATTCTTCTTATGTCTTCGACTATGTTATCGTTTTATGCATTTTGAATATGTTTCAATTTCGGATTTCTTGTCATGAGTTCCTGATTCATGATTTGTATTTTTAGTTTACAAGAAGTCATATATTTAAGTATTTTCGTTGACGTATTTCCGAGTATGTATCGAGCTGTGACTGATACTTGATTGGAAAACACTGGAGAGGGAGAGAGGATTATGTCTCATGTTCCCATTCTCAAACCATGTTTTAACACTATAAAATGGGGCCCCTTTCCCCATCAAAATGACTCCCCCCCAAGCGCTCACTTTTGAAGATCCCAAAATTCTAAAATGCTAAAGTCATCTCCTGATAGAATCTAAAAAGTGATACAAATAGTAAAGAACCCAACAAAATTTTTGGAGTTCCCCTTTCTAGCAAGAGATCCAATAACTGCCCAAGTTTTCAGAGCTACTTCCCTAAGCCAAGCTAAACTTAAGGTACGACCTAAGGGCACCTGATCTAAATTTTTGCACATTTGATTTTACACAGTATCTCCGGCTAGATTTGATAAACATCCACTGGACATGCATACCTGATAAAATAATATCCGGCCTAGAGTAAGAAATTCTTCCAAGCTTCTTTGAAGTCAGGCTGGGAGAACATACATCTTATATTTTTTTATTACTGTTTTCATTACATATATTCGTCGTTTTATCTTTACTGTTGATATTATCTTCATTATCTCATCGTCACCGTTATTTTATGATTCTTTATTTCTGTTTTCTGATTTTAAACACGTCATATCATTATTATTCTGTTATAACTTTTATTATACATGAATTTTTATCTTACTGTTATTTTACGCCATGTCCTGCATGTTTTTTCTTTTGGTTCCATGTAGTACATACGGTCGGACATACATCAAGTCCGGCTGGACATTGACAAAAATACCAAGATATTAAGTACTCTAAAAATACCCGGAAGTATATGTATTTTGGTCTGTTTGATTAGTACTTTATCACTATTTTAACAATTTATGAACATTTATACGGCATTTTATTTGATTACTATTTTTCCATTACTGTAATAACTTCCGAATATTTATTCGCTTTATTTGATGCTTTCATTATCATATTTACGCTATTGTGTGTTGTATAAATTGTTTTGTGTGCTCTTGCATTATAAGATATTAGGATACCTCATTTGAGCGTAAATATTATACTGACATCATTAAGGGACTATTTTGAACCTCAATGGGTTTAAGGTCAGCCCTTGTAAGGGGTGTCCTGCAACCTTAAATTATTCATGTTGTCTCATTTTTAGGATATATGCCCTAGAGCTTCATGTAATGTAAATTATATTATAATTTTATGAAATAAAATGATGCATTATTCATTTATCAAAGTATTTGTTTTAATATCGCATATTGTAAATTATATTATTTACCCTCGATTACTCATGTGCATTCAGACTTAGTGTATGAGCGTCATACACAAGAGGATTTAAGTCTGAAGTTAGTACTATAAAATAGTCCATAGAGAGCAAACAAAGCAAATACTTTGTTTGTGGTTTATCTATAGCCGCTGTCCATTCTATAATTGTATAGCGACCTTGATCTGGGATCGTCCATGTGGAGACATGAGAATGAAGGCACCTTATATGATGTGATCATATAGGACTGGACCTAGATAGAAATGAGTTTCTTATAATATTCATTAAATAAATAAATTTATTTCGATCTACAAGATGGTCATATATAGATTGATCTTAATCCTGAGTGTATTACGAACTCCTGCATGGTAGGCTATGTCCTTTGATTTACAAAGGTGAGGTTGGTGTAGCAATCCCGACCAATAGCTACGTACTTTGGGGACATAGTTTTGTGTGTAGCTGGGGACGTTTTACATAGATATGGAGTTCACTTCTTCTTGCGAGAAGTAGATGAGTATCTTCCTTAAGGATTGATTCGGTACTTGAACGGTTAGAGCGCTCAAGTTTTTCTATTACGAATAAAAAGATTAACATTCATAATGGTTATGAATAAATCGTTCATTATATAATCAATGGTACTTAAAGTTAAAATAATTAGAGGGGTGTAACAGATATTATGACTCGGCTCTAATTACGAGATACTCGTGAAGGGCCAATCCGTATGTATGACTATATCAATGGATACCGACGTGGTTTGACTCAATTTATCTATTTGCGGCAACGAGAGTGCAGCTTCAGATTTTTAATGGAATAACCCGGAGTTAATAATTCAGAATATTTAATTAAGAGCTTAATTAATATTTCGGGATAATTGGAGCTCGGAACCGTATGTCCTTTTGGTCCTCGTGCTAGCTCGATATGCTGTAGCAGATTAAATATAATTGGATAATCCAATTATTTACACGCATATATATATATATTATTAATATGATTAATAATATTATTTTGTCACACTTGAAACTATATATTAAAGTTCAATATATGGTTTTTAATAATTATATGATAATTATTAAATTATATTATATACAATTTAATAAATAAAAAATATTATTTGTATTTCCAAAAATAGTTTTTAGAAGCTTTTGGTTTGAAATGGAAGTTACAACTTAAATAAGGAATTAAATCAATTTAATCTTGTAACATTCCATTTGATTATTGCGACATTGAATACGAGATTTGGTGTCACAAAATTTGAATGAAAAACCCTAGGGTGGCCGAAACTTACATGCTTGGGATGGGAAGAGTTTTGTTAATTTTTGAAATTAATAACCATATGTATAAAAAGAAAATATGATTTTCTTTTGCCTAAGGCAAGCATTCTAAACCCTAGCCACCTCTATTGTTCTTGTAATTCTCTCAAGAGTTGATAAAAAGAAAAAGAACAACAAAAGAAAATCCAAAAGAAAACCAAGTGTGATTTTAATCTCTAAAAGGTTTGGGGATTCATTTTGTGAGTCTAGCCCACACTAGTTTCCGTTGGTTGAGAGACATAACACATAAGTCCTTTTGGTGTTGAACCAAAATCCATCTTCATCCTCTTTCTCTTGACTCATGGCAGTGAGCATTGTTTTTCCTCACTGCCGCACATAGGTTTGGTGTTACAAGGCTCGGTTTGTTTTTGTTTTAATCTAGAAATTTTAGGGAACATTAAGGAGTGTTTTGGGGCTGTGTTAGGGCTGCTTTTAATTGATAAATCATATCTGAAACAAGCAGTAGTTCACGCAAATAGTGGCTGAATTGGGCAGTGAGTTGAGGGGGTTTTCGGGTAAAAAACAGTCCAGATCTCATCCGTGATTCTGGGGATGTTCGGGGGTTGTTCCGGGGCTGAAATTTTGTCTAAAACATAAGCAAAATTTTAGTATTGGTGTTGGTAACTTTCACCTTAAGGAGATAAGGGTAGAAAATTTTTCTAGTCCGATCCTAGGTGCCTAATGTGTTTTCGCTATGCTAGAAAAGTGGTTCCTACACTCATACCGGGTGGTGACTCTCTTATTTTACGATTAGTTCCCCCATGAGAATATTCATACTCTATACGGGCTGCGAGCTCGATAGTGTAGTGGTCACTGACGTCATAGGCAAAGCGGTAAATCCCGCTTCGCTCCGACAATGACACTTGAAAGGCATAAGCTATAAACATGTAACCATGACACGTGGAAAATGTAAACTGTATTAATGAAACATTACTTTAAATCACAAAATATTTGTTGAATACCATGACATGTAACTGCAAAACATGACATGAAAATCGTGAAACATAATTGTAATTCATGACTTGTAAATCATGACATGTAAATTGTGAACTTGGAATAGTAAACAGTGACTGTAACATGTATAACGTGGACTGGAAACATGTAAATATAGACAATAAAACCTGAATTGTATTCACGTAAATCATGAACTGGAAACAAACTGTAAAATAAACTGTGATTTGGAGCTCATGACATGCATGCTGAGAACATATATGTATTCTTGGATCATGAAAGCATAAATTGTAATCATAACTCTAACTGAAGCATGAATCACATGCATGAACTGTAAACATATTAATCATATACTAAAAATATAGAAACTATGAATTAAAAACATGAAAATCTTAAGCTGACTCATGTACTGGTTTGTACAAACAATGCTCATACATAATTCATTACCTATTTTAGAATAGGTATAGATGAATGTCGTCCGAACGAATTTCCTAATCAGTACTCCTACGAAAAAGACACACAACTAAAAACATAAATAGTAGACATGCAACGGGAAAAACTTTAACTGAAAACATGCATACTATATATATATATATATATATATATATATATATATATATATATACATATACTGAATACTTGTGAAACATATACTGTAAATGTGAAACATAACTTGCAAAACATAAGACATAACTTATATAATATAAATCATGCTTTGTAATTCAAAGTTCGTACGTCATAAATAGGGTATATCACAATGTAAATGACATGAAATCATAAATGTGAAGGAATTCACTCACAGAACTGATGTTCTAATATTCGCGTGCTCGAATGGGATCAGAATGATCCTCCTACGTGGAAACCCCAAATTCGAGCCCCTAAACCTGTTTCCAATTTTGTTAGCTCCAACCAGATTCATGCATAAGTCATCTCACAACATCAATTCTAACATGAATAAACCCTTAATTAAACATTAATTCAATAATCCATACAACATGAAATTTAACCTAAATTCTAGGGTTTATTGCCCAACTCAATCCATGCATAAATCATGTCAATAATCTCCTATCTAAGCATGATTAACTTGTTAACTAACCAAAATCACGAAAAATGGGCGTTGGTCATGCATTGGTTTCCCTAAGCTTGAAAAATTCATAGTAAAATGCAAAAAAAAAGCTAAAATAGAAAATAAGAGACTTACTTACTTCAATGGAAATGCATGAAACTCAAGTTTATGGCTTGTTTTGTAGCAAAATGCGGTGTGGAGACGTGAGGGAGAAAGAAAAATTGAAGAACAAAATGAAGAGGAAGTGATTATATATAAATCTTGACTTGACCGGTATGCTAGTATCGACATCAGTATGTCGGTTCCATAAGCCAATTTCGAAGCTTCCAGAAGCCTATTTTGAAGATTCCAAAATACACAGTGACAGATTTAATGACATGTATGGTGAGTGGTATGTTGGCAAGTCTGTTTCAGAATGGATATCACGACATAAGGCCACCAGTATGGCAATTCCAGTGACTATATCGAAGGTTCTTAACCATTGGTATGCCACTATAATGACCGATATACCGGTCCTAGTGCACAAATGAAGGGATAATAATTCTAAATGCTCATGGACTTGAACCGGAAATTATTCTAAATGCTCATGATCCTGGACTGTACTGCCTAATAAATATTATAAAAAATTCTAGGGTTATGGTGTATTTCACGAAAGATAAACCTAACAAATGTTTCGATTTTTTTAAAGGACATTGAAGTAATTTGAAATAGAATAATATACTAATACAAGAAAGCTGATCTCTCAATCTCAGCTCAGAATGAAACTATGTTTTGAAAAACTAGATCAGAACAGTGGTTGAATCGGGAATCGGTCGTGAACTCGATCTGTTTAAATCTTAAAAATCAGATTTTTTAAAAATCAGTCAAAACTGATGAATGGGATGGGATTAGTTCATAATTTTTTAAAAACCAAAAATTAAAAATTAATATATTTTTATATTTTTTAAGTAATTAAAGTTATTTATGACATCATCCAGTTTTACCGATTCAACCGATCGAACCAGTGATCCATTGAACTTTTAGATTTAGCGTTGTTTTTTTTTTGTGTTCAATTCATATAATATTTTATCACACACATATATATAATAATGGATTATTAAAATTTAATTATTTATAAAATTTTATATAATAATTATCAATAATAGTTTATAAAAAAACTCAATAGAAAATTCTATTGAACACTGAATCCAGAATACGCATAGCAGTAGAAGCCTTGAAAAAAAGGTCCATACGTATTGTATAAATACTTAAAAAATGTAAAGCGGATAGTGTAGTAGTTAGGGGTGTTCACGGTTTCGGTTCAAACCGCAACCCGAGCCGACCCGAACCGAATTGCCCGATTGGAAAAATATTTAAAATTATTTCGGTTAGCCTGAACTGAACCATAAATTTTGGGTCGATGTGCGATTCTGACCCGAACAGCGACCCGAATCGCTTAAACCACTGACCCGCATTTAAATTAGACATTATTTTATATTTTTCTTATTTTTTAACCATGAAATTTAAAATATTTAATGACCATGTAAAAATGAAAATTTTGTATTTTCTCTTCAATTATTTTGTGAAAATACATAAAATTTACTTAAAAATTTTTTAATCTTGTTTGCACGAAGAAGAAAGAGAAACGTGTAAGGTTCAAACCTCCTGAGACAAAGTCCCAGCAAGGGGTGTTTGATTAAGTAAATAAGCCTCCAATGGGCGCAAGCACACAAATTACAGTCCTAAAAGTTAGAAAACTAAGAAATAAAAAAATATGCTTGTTTGAGTCTTCATTTGATCGGGACCTCTTCTCTTTGTACGAGTGAGCTTTTATAGTGACTCTTGTAAACTGCTTGGGCAGTTCCCGTATCTCCCTGCAGTTGCTGGATCGTGTCTTCAACCGTTGAGCTGTATGTCTCAACTGCTTGATCGTGGAGGGAAAACTGCTTAACTGATGTAGTCGTGGGCTCAACTGCATTACGTGTTCTAGTTCTAATCGCTGCTTCGGTCGTCCTGGGTTCTTTTCGCTCTAACCTAATGATCGCTCTGATCGCTCTTCCTTTCGTCACCCTTCTTGCCTTCGTCCTTTACTCCTTCGTTCTAGGGTGACTTCGCTCCAGGGTGACGTTTCGTTTTTTATCAACAATTGTCCCCCAAATTCACCTTGATTGAACTGGAAGTGAAAATTAAGGTGAATTTTTTGGCTTTCCATCCAGGTTCGTTCTTTTCACGTTCAGGGAAGACCACCACACCAATCGAGGGCTGGTCCGATGGGTATTCTTTCCTTGCCCTCGACTAGCTAGTCACCCGGCTGATCCCTCAGTCCAGAGAATCTGTGAAGCCGGGGATTTTTACCCTCGACTAGTTAGTCACCCGACCGATCCCCCTATCCAGAGAATCTGTGAAGCCGGAGAGTGCGGCACCCTCCACGGAGAGGAACACGGTCAGCCGCTGTCAACAGGCGTAACCCATCCACAACCAGAAGGTGCAGTACCTTCCACACAGAGGACCTTGGACAACGGTTGCTAACGGATGCAGCCCATCCACAACATTACATTCCATTTCACACCTCACATCGTGTGGATGGCCGTTAGCTAACCTTTTTACATTCCATTTCACACCTCATTAAAGAGAAGCTTTCATTTCCGATGGCCTATGTTTCATGTAGATCTTCTCTTTTTTTCGACTCTGTTCTGCTTCTTCTGTTCTTTCCCCTTTCATCCGTTAACCAAAGAATTTGCTTGGTTATGGAAGACCAAGCTGAGGTGTTTTGAGTAGGATTGGCCCTTGGCTGGGCGGTTGGGAGAGGTTTTTCTTATAAGCTACTTCTTCAACTCTCCTCCTCTTAAATACTCTCAAGACATGATATTGTTCCCATTTGCAATGCTTTTAATGTACTATTTGACCGATTGACAGGTTCTCTGCCCTAAGCCTGACTTTGTCGAAAGTAACCTGCAGTCTGGTGGTATTGTCACATCAACTTTGCTTTTCACGCGTATCAATAATGGTGATAGCCTGGGCGATGCTTCCGGGGAAAGATTTATGCTGACACCTGTATTTGGCCGATCTAATGAAGGCCGATGCTGAGATGCCGAGGTTTGGCCGATCTATTTAAGGCCGATATTGAGGCTTGGCCAATTTAATGGCCGATGCTGAGAGTATGACAAACCTGGGGGAGAAATTCTCGCTCTGTAATTGGTTGGGCCGTCTTTTACAGTCCCATGAGAGCTAGTCACCTCTGCAATAAATACGTGACTCTTCCCAACACGTTTCATCATGAGGCCCATTTAAGAGTCATTTTTTACGTCACTTCCGCGTCTCCTTTCGTCGCACGTCACTTTTGCAGCGAATCGTATTCTAACACCTGTCTAGGGCGATACTTAATCCTTTTCTATTTTCCCGTCGTTTCCATCCCTCGACGATTCGGGTTGCGACAGCTGTCCCAGGTTGAACCCTTCATCTGTTTATATAAAGGTTTAGCGCACTCTAGTTTTTTCTTTACTTTCGACTCGCATTGCAAAACTTGTCTCTATCTTACTCTCGATCTTCTGGTATCAATGGCGTCTTCTTCCTCTGTCCCCAAAACCAGTTCCTATACTTTTGTTGATTATAAGATGGCGCTGGATGATTCTTCCCTGAGCACTTTCGGTGTTCATACCCTTAACGTGAATTGCGGCCAGTGTGCGCTTCGTCCCATTTTTATTGAAGACAACATAATTACTATAGCCCCGCTAGCTCAACAGTTCCCTTCCTCTTCTGGTCTCCCGTTTTCAGAGCCAATTAATATTTCTCATTTGGCTCAATCCAACCCGATTCGTACGTGGCCCAAACATGACACCGCGTTCGAGTCTTGGTTCCAACGTATGCTATTGCATGCAGATACCCGTGCCTTTCTAGAGAATCATGGCTTCATTTCCTTCATCGAGCTCTCATTGGCCTTGCCCTCTTTTGACCGCAGTCTGTTTCCTTCCTCCTTACTCTTTTGGTCCTATGAATACAATGTATTCATTTTCCCTGTTGGTCCCATTACTATCACTCTTTGTGACATCGGTGCTCTCATCGGGCTGGCCCATCTGGGTGCGCCCATCTCGGCTTGTACAACCTTCCGTTTCCCTCCTCCTTCAATGGACCCTTCGTCATTTTCATCATACTCTTCTTTTCTTTGCACATTTTTGAAATCGGACGGTTCTGTTTTGATGTTTGAGTGAATGGCCTTCCGTCCTATTGGCTACATCATTTGTGTGCTGACCGGTGCTTACACACACGTATAACACAAGCGCACGTATCATTCAAGTAGTATAAAAATATTGATCCCATGATGACTTAATATCTAATCTATTAATTTTATGAGGTCAAATGATTACTAGTATCTAACAGGTTGATTGATTGATTTGAACTGGTGACGATTCTAAATTTAAAAGCAAGTAAATAAAATTGTCGAAAATAGGTTTTAAGAAAATTCAATATTAAAAACTATCTAAGGTTGTGATTTCTTCCAATATCATTTTAAAGATGAAGTGGTTATCTTAGAGTTGGGTAATATATTGATTTATTAACCTGGAACACTAAATTATGTAAAAGCCTCTTCCGATGGTCAACTACAAATATCCAGTATAACCCAATTGAACCATATGTCTATGTCAACCAAATTACCTGGATTCATTAAGATTAAGTTCCAATTATGGCTACCCCCGCCCGACAGGTATATTCCTATCCTGTAAGGAAATCTATTAAAGGGTTATCTATCCTCAAGGAAAATCGTGGGCTATTGAGTCTAAGGTCTTAAACTTAAAATCCCTATGTCTAGTTCATTTTAAGTTTACCAGTTCAATTTTATTAATGGCCAGTTAATAAAAAGCATTAAGATTAAGACTCAATAAATAAACCTTTATATTACCCAAACTATAATTTAACCCCTTATAAACCGGTGATATTGGATTTCATCACAACCCCAGATAACTGGTTTAGTTACGACACATATTTACGGGTACTAGAAATTTAAATAAAATAAAAGACATAAAGTAAATTCTGAAAATTAAATACTGAAAAGTAAATTGCTGAAAAGTAAAAAAAAGTAAAAAGTAAAAAGTAAAAAGTAAAAAAAATAAAAGTAAATTACTGAAAAGTAAATTGCTGAAAAGTAAATTACTGAAATTAAATAAAGTAAAAGTACAATAAAAGAAAATGATGGGGTTAGAGGATCAACTTTTATTACTACTATTTTAGATATCTCCCTTAATATAATATATTAACTTTGCGTGATAATTACCAACCAGCCATATAGGCGGTATCCTGATTAAGTCAAATTAATAATTAATTACCAACCGACCAACCAGGCGGTATCCATACTTAGTCAGGTTAAAACCAATTTATAATTAATTTCCAACCGGCCAATATACCGGTATCCTCATTAAGTCAGATTTTAAATAGTTTATATTTTATATTTAAGGGAGATTAATCTAGATAGCAATAATAAAAGCTTTACCTTTTACCCCAGCAAAGGGGAGTTACCTCCTCATTGCTTGAAAAATAAAAACTGCAAAAGTAAAGAAAGAAAAGGTTTGTGCGTAAAAGTAAATTGTGGAAAGTAAAAACTGAAAAGTAAAGAAAAGAAAGTGCGAAAGCGGAAATTAATTATTGGAAGCTGTAAATAAACAAACAAGATACAATCTTCTTATTTATTCATTAGGAATTTCAAAGAAGAAAGTATGAATTTTACAAATGAAATGGCTTGGTATTTATAAACAAAATTTTGCCTATATCAAATCATCCATCAAATTCTCCACCAAATCCATTATTAATTTCTCCACTAATTACTCCACCAAATCCATAATTGCTCCACTAATTGCTTATCTTGTTTGGTGTTGATTTGATAATTTTTATTAATTATTTATTAATTTATATTTTGCTTTGAAAATGATTGATAATGACTTTAATAATTACACATCACACACTTTTGGATGATTCATCACTTTCGGTCATGAACTCTTCATAATTCGAAAATATTTTCTCTTTAAAAGTTTTATATCTTTGAGTCTTCTTTAATTTGGCACTTGAATCAGCTCAATCCGATATCGGAGTAAAAAGTTATGCCCAAAATACGACAGATGCGCAAAATTGGAATTCCCAAAACTACACTTCGTCAAAACGCCCTTTCAAGTTTCCAATCTCCAAAATTAATATATCAAGTCCAATAATTGCCCTTATTTGACCCATATTTCATCCTAAATGATTTCATTGAGACCCGATATTATTTTATCTGCAAAATAAACTAAAACACATCAAAATGTTCATCAAACCTGAGAAACTAAACAAAATATTAAGTTAAAGGGGCGGTAAATATTGATATATTTTCCGTTCATCACACCCCCAAACCTAAAATTTTGCTAGTCCTCGAGGAAAACAACAAAATAAAATACAAGAAACAATTAAAATTAAACTAAGCCACTTTCGTAGGGATCATGGTTGCATTTAGCATATGCAACAAGCCTTTAAACCCCTAGATGTCCCTAGTGGACGAGTTGTAGTCTCGTGAGGGTTTACAGCAATGATACCCACAAACATTTTACAAAAGTAAAAAGGTAGTAAAACTAATGCACACAAAAGCAAAAAGACAAGCGAAAAGAGAATAAAGATGTTAGTGACTAATCAGGTGAAACTTCTACTCCAAGTTACTAGTTGTTTTGTTTTATTCTAAATTACTGAATAAGTAAATTCTCCGATTATTTTTACCATTCTTCATATACATAGCCAATAAAATATTAAACAACTTATTTTTGCCCACAACAGTCATAAGTGCAATTGATAAGAGAGTAATATTTTTGTCCTAAAGTTCTATCAGATTTCACACCTTTTTGTAGCAATGGAATAATTTTCTCATTTTTTTGATTTTTTTCTTTGATTTTACTCTATTTTTTATTTATATACAATATCTTCCATCTATGTAGCAGTGTTGGGTCGGTGACTCCCAAACCAGTTGGCTTTAGGGCACCAGGTGTTAAGACACCCCTACGGACTTAATTACTCAGACTTCAGATATATATATTTTTGCAGCATCTTCGATCCATGTAACGAGCTTTGGGCCAGTGACTCCCAAACCAGTTGGCTTTAGGGCACTAGGTGTTAAAACACCCTTACAGACTTAATAACTCGGATCTCAGACGTTTTTTTTTTTTTTACTCCATTGCTTTTTGAGATGTTTCCTCCAATTAAACTAGAGCACTGAATATTACAAACTTTTCAATTTTAGCTCATGTCTGTATGTTACTATATATGTTGATAATATCTGTCAACTGAGCATATGAAGATCCATTTTAGTCCGTTTTAAGGAGAATTCACAAATTAAATAATTCAAAATGAAATAAACAAAAATTAACTTGTTTCGAAATAGGTCTGAGATACGTCTCAGGAGTGGAAACTCCTTACTCAGCTATCTCTTACCAATTTCACCTTTTTAGTCAAAATAAAAACACACAAAAAAAAAACAAAAAAAACAAAAACAAAATATTTTTGTAATTTTTGAAAAATTTTCAATTTTTTTTGTATTTTTCGAAAAATTTTGGAGTAAAAATAAAAACAACTCACAAACTAAAAACGAGGTACTGATCAACTAATTCTCTCCCCCAAACCTAAATTAGACATTGTCCCCAATGTCTTAAACAGTAGAAGAAGAGTTTAGAAGATAATACCTGATTAGCTGAAATTCTACAAGAAATTAAAGGTTAAGATCCAGATTAATCCTACGCCTCTTACCACGATCGTCCTCTGACCAATTTATCTTTGAAAGGATAGGGTCAACTCGTGGTTCATAGGCTATGAGTTGGTCTATTAGATCCGGAGCAGTTCTGGCAGTAAAGATGAGTTCTTTCAAAGGTTTCGACACGAACCCATTTCTCCGAGCATCATCAAGAAACACACAAAGAAAATCATAAAATCCATCGACGTTGAGCAGTCCAAGCGGTTTCTGGTGTATGTTCAGGTTCGCCCAAGATAGCACAATAAAAATTTCCTCCAATGTACCTAAGCCACCTGGCAAAGCGATAAAAGCATCAGCACGGTTAATCATTTCTACCAGTCGTTCAGACATACCTGGCACGATCAGTTCCTCTCCGTTTGATGATCCAATAAGATTTTCCTCTGCCAAGGGTTTTGGGATGATTCCCAAAACATGACTGCCTCCTTCCTGTACAGCCTTTGAAACGATCCCCATAAGTCCAAGATTTCCTCCGCCATATATTAAGTGCATATTCCTTGCAGCTAAGACTCGACCCAATTCCTGTGCTGCTTCTACGTATTGTGGTTTAGTACCAACACTACTACCGCAAAACACACAGATGTTTTCAACTCGTCTTCTTGAAGTGGCTTCCATGTTTTACTCTGGATGTCTTCAAAAGTGCAATGATGAGTTGAATTTATAATACCTGAAAAGGGTGAGTAAAATAATAGCACTAGTATCTGCCAAATGACAATTATTAGTTAAACAAATCGTGATAGTAAAAAAACGTCTGGATCTTGCCAATCGGACCCGTGCTTCAATTACCCAACGAATATCATTAGGAACACCATGGATTGTTAATAACCTTATCCGTTCCAAGAGAGCTTTGTAGACTTTCATCAGAGATTTTTGAGGGAGAGAAGGAAATTGCTTGTGAAGATTTGCGAGAGCTTCTTCCATCTTGAAATGACTTAATCTGCAAAAACTAAACACATAAAATTAAATCACACCAAATCACAATATATACACAAATTGCATGGGTTGCCTCCCTGCGAGCGCTAAGTTTAAAGTCGTCAGCCAGACTTGACTTCTCGAACGTTAAACTGGATCTGAAAGTGTAACACTTTCTTTTTGTCGCTCAAATGATTCTCCCCAATAGTGCTTGACACGCTTGTTTTTAACCTTGAAAGTTTTGTTAGCGTCAGGATTATGTATCTCAACGGCTCTATTTGGTAAAACTTTGGTGATCACAAATGGATCTGACCACCGTGATTTTGGCTTCCATGGGAAGAATTTCACCCTTGATTTGTTTAACAGTACCTTCTGCCCTGGTTCCAGTTGTATGCGCACTAACTTCTCATCATGTCTCTTCTTGCCCTTTTCTTTGTACAATTTGGCATCATCAAAAGGCTGATTGTGAAATTCCTCCAATTCGTTGAGCTGGTGGAACTTTTTCTCTTTTGTTGCTTGTAGTGCAAGAATTGGCTCCTTCAGTACAAAAGACGCTTTATCTTTAGGCTCCACAGGCAATTGACATGTTTTAAGTTTGTCAGTAGAACTTTGCATTGCATTGGAGTTCTGAATGGTACTGTGTATCACATCGAGTTTGAAACATTCCTCATTCTTTTCATCATCTGGGAAATTCATGGCCTTGAAAACATTGAATGTTATTTCTTAGTCATGTACCCTCTCCTTTTTGTACATCAATAATGGTTCGACCTGTAGCCAAGAATAGTCTCCCAAGGATGATTGGCACGTCTGCGTCTTCCTCCATATCAAGGACAATAAAATCTGCTGGGAAAATGAATTTGTCAACCTTGACCAGCACATCTTGAACTACACCTCTCGGAAATACGAGCGTTCTATCAGCAAGTTGTAGTGAGACTGAAGTTGGCATTGTTTCTCCAATATGTAATTTCCTGAAAATAGAAAAAGGCATCAAGTTAACACTCGCACCTAAATCACACAAAGCCTTACCAAATTTATGTTCTCCTATGACGTAAGGAACAGTGAAACTGTCAGGATCTTTCAACTTCGGGGGAAGTTTCCTCTGAATGATAGCACTACATTCTTCTGTTAATGCTACTGTCTTGTAATCTCCCAATCTCCGTTTTCGTGAAAGAATATCTTTCATGAATTTGGCATAGGTGGGCATTTGTTCCAACGCTTCTGCAAATGGAATGTTGATATGCAGCTTTTTGAAGATCTCCAGGAACCGGGAAAATTGCTTGTCCAATTTGTTCTTTTGAAGACGTTGAGGAAAAGGTGGAGGTAGAGTGATCTGTTCTTTTTCCTTTGTTTCTTTTTCCTCCATCTGTTGCTTTGTTTCTTTTGGAACTTCCTCAGCAGCTGTTTTGGCTCCAATATCTTTGTTGATTTCAGTACCGCTTTTTAACATGATGGCATGACATTGCTCCTTCCCATGTTCCTTGGATTTGGCTCTGTGTTGCTAGGAAGGGTACCTGGCGGTCTGTAACTCTGAGCATTTTCCAGTTGTCCCATTTGATTCTCCAGTGCTTTAATAGAAGCATATTGACTTTGAATTAATGCTGCTTGGGATTGAAACATAGCATCATATCTTGCTGCTTGAGAGTCGTGTTTTGCTTCTATCTTTTTCAAGTGGGTCAACACTTCTGTTATTCCTGGTTCATTTGCCTGCTCCTGGCTTTTGTTCTGTTGCTGGAATTCAGGTGGTGGATAGTTCTGCTGTTGGCCTGAATTGTTGCTCCATGAAAAATTGGGATGATTCCTCCACCCTGGGTTGTAGGTGTTGGAATATGGATTGTTCCCATGTCTGTTGAAATTGGTGACATAATTAACCGTTTCTTCAAGTTGGTTCGACTCTGGTGCTCCTCATATGGTGAACTTGTGGATCCAGTGGTAAGAGTCTCCATGAATTTGCATATCTGATCCAGCTTGGCGTTGACTACTGTATTGGCTCCACTTTCATAAATTCCTGCAATTCTTTGGATCATGCTCCTTTCTGTTGGCCACAAGGAATTATTGTTGGCCATTTCTTCGATTAGGTCCCAGGCTTGATCTTCTCCTTTTTCCATCAAGGCTCCTCCAGCAGCAGCATCGATTGTGTTTCTCATTATTCCAGAAAGCCCATTATATAATGTTTGGACTTGAAGCCATTTTGGAATCGCATGGTGAGGACATTTCTGGAGCAAATCTTTGTACCTTTCCCAAGCTTCGCAGAGGGATTCTGAATCTTGTTGTACAAAGGATGTGATGTCATTCCTCAATTTTCCGATTCTGGCTGGTGGAAAGTACTTTGCAAGAAATTTGGTGGCTAAAGTGTTCCAAGTTGTGATAGAACCTTCTGGTAGTGAATGTAGCCAAGCTTTAGCTCTGTCTTTCAGGGAATATGGAAAAACTCGCAGTCGCATTGCTTCTTCTGATGCTCTGTTGTAGTTAAAAGTGCCGTAAACTTCCAGGAAGTTACTGATGTGGGCATTAGGATCTTCAGTTGTATTCCCCCCGAATTGAACTGACTGTTGAATCATCTGAATGCATGTTTTGATGTCACACGCATTTGCTGGTAAGGGAGGAAGTACAATACAGGAAATGATTCTGTCAACCACCGGAATGGTTCTGTCTCGAATGGGAATTGGTGGTGCAACGTTCAAAGGTTCAAGTTCCATGTTGACTAAAGCTTCTTGGCCTTCTCGCCTTTCCCTTCTCAACTGTCTGATGGTTCTTTCAATTTCTGGGTCAAGCGGTCGTAGTTCAAAACCTCTGGTTTGTCTCATGAAGTTTCTGAAAACCTGAAACACAAGAAAAAAAAAACAATAAGTAAAAAGAAAATTAGATACAAGTAAAGGTATCTAACCCCTAAACTAATAGTAAAAGATAAATAAGTCCCCGACAACGGCGCCAAAAACTTGACCGGTGCTTACACACACGTATAACGCAAGCGCACGTATCGTTCAAGTAGTATAAAAATATCGATCCCACGAGGACTTAATATCTAATCTATTAATTTTATGAGGTCAAATGATTACTAGTATCTAACAGGTTGATTGATTGATTTGAACTGGTGACGATTCTAAATTTAAAAGCAAGAATAAAATTGTCGAAAATAGGTTTTAAGAAAATTCAATATTAAAAACTATCTAGGGTTGTGATTTCTTCCAATATCATTTTAAAGATGAAGTGGTTATCTTAGAGTTGGGTAATATATTGATTTATTAACCTGGAACACTAAATTATGTAAAAGCCTCTTCCGATGGTCAACTACAAATATCCAGTATAACCCATTGAACCATATGTCTATGTCAACCAAATTACCTGGATTCATTAAGATTAAGTTCCAATTATGGCTACCCCCGCCCGACAGGTATATTCCTATCCTGTAAGGAAATCTATTAAAGGGTTATCTATCCTCAAGGAAGATCGTGGGCTATTGAGTCTAAGGTCTTAAACTTAAAATCCCTATGTCTAGTTCATTTTAAGTTTACCAGTGCAATTTTATTAATGGCCAATTAATACAAACATTAAGATTAAGACTCAATAAATAAACCTTTATATTACCCAACTATATTTAAATAACCCCTTATAAACCGGTGATATTGGATTTCATCACAACCCCAGATAACTGGCTTAGTTACGACACATATTTACGGGTAGTAAAAATTTAAATAAAATAAAAGGGATAAAGTAAATTCTGAAAATTAAATACTGAAAAGTAAATTGCTGAAAAATAAAAAAAAGTAAAAAGTGAAAGTAAAAAGTAAAAAGTAAAAAAAAAAAAAGTAAATTACTGAAAGTAAATTGCTGAAAAGTAAATTACTGAAATTAAATAAAGTAAAAGTACAATAAAAGAAAATGCTGGGGTTAGAGGATCAACTTTTATTACTACTATTTTAGATATCTCCCTTAATATAATATATTAACTTTGCGTGATAATTACCAACCAGCCATATAGGCGGTATCCTGATTAAGTCAAATTAATAATTAATTACCAACCGACCAACCAGGCGGTATCCATACTTAGTCAGGTTAAAACCAATTTATAATTAATTTCCAACCGGCCAATATAGCGGTATCCTCATTAAGTCAGATTTTAAATAGTTTATATTTTATATTTAAGGGAGATTAATCTAGATAGCAATAATAAAAGCTTTACCTTTTACCCTAGCAAAGGGGAGTTACCTCCTCATTGCTTGAAAAATAAAAACTGCAAAAGTAAAGAAAGAAAAGGTTTGTGCGTAAAAGTAAATTGCGGAAAGTAAAAACTGAAAAGTAAAGAAAAGAAAGTGCGAAAGCGGAAATTAATTACTGGAAGCTGTAAATAAACAAACAAGATACAATCTTCTTATTTATTCATTAGGAATTTCAAAGAAGAAAGTATGAATTTTACAAATGAAATGGCTTGGTATTTATAGACAAAATTTTGCCTATATCAAATCATCCATCAAATTCTCCACCAACTCCATTATTAATTTCTCCACTAATTACTCCACCAAATACATAATTGCTCCACTAATTTCTTATCTTGTTTGGTATTGATTTGATAATTTTTATTAATTATTTATTAATTTATATTTTGCTTTGAAAATGATTGATAATGACTTTAATAATTACACATCACACACTTCTGGATGGTTCATCAATTTCGGTCATGAACTCTTCATAATTCGAAAATATTTTCTCTTTCAAAGTTGTAGATCTTTGAGTCTTCTTTAATCTAGCACTTGAATCAGCTCAATCCGATATCTGAGTAAAAGGTTATGCCCAAAATACGACAGATGCGTAAAATTGGAATTCCCAAAACTGCACTTCGTCAAAACGCCCTATCAAGTTTCCAATCTCCAAAATTAATATATCAAGTCCAATAATTGCCCTTATTTGACCCATATTTCATCCTAAATGATTTCATTGAGACCCGATATTATTTTATCTGCAAAATAAACTAAAACACATCAAAACGTTCATCAAACCCGAGAAACTAAACAAAATATTAAGTTAAAGGGGCGGTAAATATTGATATATTTTCCGCTCATCATGTGCCTAGCCAAAATCCTGTGGCGGGCTACCTCCCCATCTCTTCAGACCTTGACAATTGTCGTCGTTTGGACCTGGCATCCTTCTTGCTACCGCTATTTATCGGGGATTGGTCGTCCTCCAAAAACAACTTCGGTCGGGGGCCTCGCCCATTGCCCTGGCCCTCTGTGGCTCTTTCAGCTTTGGCTGAGAGCCTATTTCCCTGTTTTCGGCACCATTGATTCCAATCATTCTTATCCTTGTGCCGGTCTTCTTTTTTCCCAACTTCGGCCATCTACTTTCCTCCCTCGCACTGTTTTTGAATATTTCTATACTCTTTTCTCGGGTTCCTTCTTTTTTCCCTTTTTTGTGGTGGACAACCCATCATTTGTTCATGATATTCCTCAGTCGGAAGAGGACGAGTCAGGTCTTCGCATATGGCGAAGGTTTTTATGCAGTCGCGACCTGATTCATGACATCCTGACCGGGGCCAATGGCAAGGCTATAGTGGAGGTGTATTCGCCCAATTTCGTTGCCCGCCAGTTTGATCTCGTTCAAGGATGGCCTCTTCCATTCTTCCATACTCGCTCCGCTTCATTAGATCGTTTTAGAGTCTTTTCGATCTCTGACATAGAGCAATCATTGTCGGAGACTCGTTCTTTGATTTCTTCTTTTGTGAAAGTTCCCTTTGCTTTTTGCACATCGGTTCATTCTTCTTTTGATCGTTTTTGGCCATCTGGCCGTGAAAGATTCTTTTCTTTGCCTTCTATGAGGGTGTTTTCTACTATCTCGTTGTCCCCCAAGTCTTCTGAGCCGGCGGGGTCAAAGAAGGCAGCTGAGACAGCCAAACCCAAGAAAATAAAGCACACCAAAAGGAAGCAACCTTCCCCAAGATGTAGCTCGGATTCAGACGTGCCACTTGTGCATCGTTCTAAGGTACGAGCTCGACGCCTGTCTTTTTTTGTACATAAGTTTGATGTAAATCACGGTTTTAACATTTTATACTTTATACAGGCGCTTCAGATCGAACCCCTCTCTGCACTGCCCGAAACGTCTCAAATTTCGGGGCCCGACGCACCTATATCTGAAGGTCTCGATGAAGTGGGACCTACTGAGGTGCCGATTGTTCAGCTTCCATCGGATGAGGACGAAGCAGCCGAGGCTCCAATCGTGGAGCAAACGCCAGAAGAGGGCGGAACAGCTGTTACCGGTGATTCGTTCGGAGCCGATCCCTAAGGTACGGAGCCACATATAGAATCTGGTCGTTCGCGCCTAATGGTTAAGGAAATTCCAAGAAACCATCCCTTATTTGAACGTCCCTATTCGGACGATCCTGTACCAATTGTGCAGGATCCGGACGACGAGGCTGAAGTGCCAGAGCCTACTTGGCCAGATGGGCCTCTTTGGCGTCATCTCAAGCGGTTTTACCCCTTAGTACGCAGGATGTCTGCCACAGGACTTAGGGGGAGTTATAGGGATGTAGACGAACTTTATAGTTTGACCGAATTGGAGTTATTAGAGGAGGCTCGGTCCATGTACAAGGACGACGTGCTTCATCGTATTTATGAAGAAGAGGTCATTTATATTTCTGATTCTTCCGATTCTAATTTTCTTGCAGATGTTCAGCCCACCGCTGCGCCGCAACACTCAACGCCACAAGGAGCATCTCTGGGTTCTTCAGTACACCAGACTTTGGCCTTCGCACTGCCGTCGTCCTCGGCTTTTTCGCCCTCTCCTCCGCGAGTGGAGTCTCTTGTCTCGTCAGCGTAAAATCTTTATGTGCTTGAACAACCATCATCTTCGGCTCCCCAATCTTCGATTCCTCTGCCTGTAGCTCCTGCTACATCAGCTCAATTATCTGCGGCTTCTGAACGATCATTGCCCCTTCGGGCTGAGTCTCTCATCATGCAACAACATTCTCCTGCTCGGTTGTCGCCTCCTCGGTCTGCGTCTCCTGAACGGTCGTCAGTTCCTGTCCCCTAGCAGCCGTCATCCTCAGATCCTTTGCTTCAACAAAAACCTGTGCAGCCGCAAGTTAATATTTTTGAGGCATCGGCGGAGAGGCCATCTAGCTCTGGTCATGGGTGGTAAGTCTTTTTTCCTCTTCCTCTAGTTTATGACTTCAGTTTACTTCTGCTAATTTCTTCTTTGTACACAGGCATCCGACCCGCTGCTGCAATCGGTCCAGAACATTTTGGATCGTCTTGGACGATTGTCTTCTGCTCCACTTCGGCCTTCTTCACCTTCGGCTGGGGCCAGTACGGAACTGGAGGTCCTTCGGGAGGTCATCGGCCAATATGTTTCTTTTAATACGTTGGAGATTGGCCAAGTCGTTCTGCCAGAAAACATTATTCAATTGGACAGAAGTTCCTCCGAATTAAGCCGACTACTAGCCCTCTATGCCTTGCCTATATCAGTAGATGATCGGCTCTTCCTCCAAGAACTGCAGGATGATGTAACGGCCCTTATCTCTCGGTATCGCAATATACACAGTCATATATTGAAGAAATATATGAAGAAAGAAAGAAAGAAACGCTCTAGCATATATCGCAATATCTCTCGCCCTTATCTCTCATTCCTCTATATTGAAGAAAGAAACGCTTCGCGGTTCTCTCGATGCCCTTCAATAGGCCCTGAGGGAGACCACAAATGAAATGGTGACTGAGGAATCAGTTCTCCTGGAACTAGAGCGAAAATTACAGGAAATCTAGTGTCTTATTGAGGATATCCGTATGAGGAAAGAGGCTAAGAGGAGGACCATTGCCGCTCAAGTAACGGAGATGGATGAATCTTTGGCAGAGTATGAAGGTCTGGCCCGTATCGATTTGGAGACAGCGGGTTTGGAGGTGCGGAAGGAATGGCGTCTGAGGAGGGAGATGTTTTCGGCCATAAAGGAATTGCCCGGGGATTTACGGCGGTCTTCGGGCCAAAGCCAATGATGCATTGTAGGACGTTACATCGTCCAATCTTTATACTTTTGAGGACGTTTTCGTCCTGAATTAATGAAAATACATTATTATATTACTGCATTTTATTTTTATTGCAAAGACATTATATTTTCATGCTCCCATAGTGAGGGCATATATTTTTTCAAGTATTTGCCATTTATCGCCCTAGCATGTGCCCTTCGATTTAAATCTTTTAAATGATATGCCCCATTTGGTAACACATCTTTTACCTCGAATGGGCCTTCCCAATTAGGCGACCATTTGCCATATGCCGGATCTTTAGCACCAAGTGGCAATATAGTTTTCCATACTAATTCGCCTTTTCTGAATGATTTAGCCATGACCCTGAGATTATATTCCTAGGCTATTTTCTTCTTTTGTGCTTCCAAACGATTTAACACATCGCATTTCATATCGTCCAATTCCAATAAATTCTGGATCATTGTTTCGTTGTAATCTTCCTTCGTCAACTCTTTTTGCAACATCACCCTAGTGGATTCGATATTCATTTCTATAGGTAGTATGGCCTCTTTACCATATACTAACTGAAATGGTGTGACCGAGGTACTCGTCCGTGGTGAGTCCTATAGGCCCGGAGAGCCTGACTCAAACATTCGTCCCATCGCCTAACATTATTTGTCACCATCTTCCGAATCAACCTTTTAAGGGTTTTATTGGACGACTCTGCCTGACCGTTTGACTGAGGGTAATACGGGGTGGTGTTTACTAGCCGAACTCCATATTCGGCCAGGAATTTTTTTACTCTCTCGTTATTTAACGAAGTACTATGATCCACCATTATCATTTGTGGTATAATGAACCGGTGAATGGTGTTTTCTTTTATGAACTTGATGATTTGCTCTTGAGAGATCTCTACTACCGGAATGGATTCCACCCATTTGGTAAAGAAGTCGGTGGCAACGATAATGAAAGTATGCCTCTTACTTGATGCATGATAGATTTTTCCTATCAAATCTATCGCCCATCCTATGAATGGCCATGGTTTAATGACGGGGATCATTTCGGTTACCGGTGCCCTCTGAATAGGCCCATGCTTCTGACAAGCAATACATCATTTGGCATACGAGATGCATGATTCTCCCATCTTCGGCCAATAATAGCCGCTCCGTATAATCAGCCATCTCATCTTTATTCCGGCCTGGTGAGCCCCACAAACACCTTCATGTATCTCGGTCATGACGGTCTTGGACTCTGATGGCCCTACACATTTCAACAACAGTCCGTCTTGGCGTTTCTTATACAATACATCCCTTAATACCACGTAATTCAAGGCTTTGAGTTTCAGCCTCCGATCTTTTCCACTTTCGGGCTGCTCTAGAAATTCTTTGATCTTGCTTCTCCAATCGTCCTCCTTTTCAACTTCGATGGTCATGACATCCGTCTCTCTCTTTCGTCTCATCAAGGCTGGCTTAACTTCTTCGTTTCTATATATACCATCTATGTTTGTTTGTTTGTGTCCGGAAGCTGCTTGGGCCAAATTGTTGGCCATTTCATTCTTCGCCCTCGGAACGTGTTCTAATTCTGCATGGTCAAATTGACCTACCAACTCTTTAGCCACATCCGATAGCGCCATGACTGATGGGCTTTGGCATTTAAAGGTCCCTATTATCTGTTGGATCACTAGTTGTGAATCTCCTTTAATAGACACATGTGTTAATCCCATATTGAGAAGTATTTCCAACCCAAATATCAAGGCTTCGTACTCGGCCTGGTTGTTAGTGCAATATTCGTTCAACCTGATTAAAAAACGGAATGATTCTCCCAATGGGCTGACTAGGACTATCCCAATTCCCGCTCATTTTGTTGTGCTAGGCCCATCAAAATACAGTGTCCACAGTTTCAGACTGCATTCGTCTAGTTCCATTTCTATCTCTCTAATGGTGCTCAAACATGGGTGGTCAGCTAAGAAATCGGCTAAGGCTTGTTTTTTTACAGCCTTTTGGGGCTCATGCCGTATATCAAATTCTGAAAGTGATAATGACCAGAAACCAACTCTTTGATGCAAGATGGGACGAGAAAACATGTACTTTATTATAATAACTTTAGTGATCAAGTACACTATATTCGGCCTAAGGTAGGCACGTAGTTTAGTACATGTAAAATACAAAGACAAACATAATTTCTCCATTGGAGAATAATTACATTCATAATTCAGCAATTGTCTACTTATATAATAATTGGCTCTTTCGACATCCGTGTCATCGTCTTGCGCGATCATCCCAGCTATGGACCGTTCTTCGGCCGATATGTACAACTTCATAGGCCATCCTAGCATAGGGGGTACCAACACTGGCGGCTGCGATAAATATTTCTTCAGGCTGTCGAAAGCCTTTTGATGTTCTTCGGTCCAGACGAATTCGTCCCTGTCTTTTAACCTCAATAGAGAGGAGAACACTTTAGTTTTTCATGCACAATTAGAGATAAATCGTCTTAAGAAATTAATTTGCCCTAAAAATCTCTGCAACTCTTTCTTATTTCTGGGAGGTTTAGCTTCGGTGATTGCCCGAAATTTATTAGTGTCAATCTCAATCCCCCGTTGGTGTACTAGAAAACCTAGGAAATTTCCCGCACACACCTCGAAAGCACATTTGGCAAGGTTCAATTTCAGTTTAAATTTTCTCATTCGCTCAAAAGCCGTCGCTAACTGGCTAAAATATTCTTCCATGGTCAAAGATTTAGCCACTATATCGTCCACATAGACCTCTACAAATTTTCCGATCATGTCATGAAAGATTAAATTCATGGCCCGCTGGTAAGTGGCCCCAGCATTTTTTAGGCCGAACGGTATTACTACCCACTCATAACACCCTAAAGAACCTGGGCACCTAAAAGCCATTTTATGTATATCATTTTCGGCAATGTAGATCTGATTATAACCCGCATATCCATCTATAAAAGAATATACTTGATACCCTGCCGTGGAATCTACCAGGGAATCTACCGTCGACATGGGGTATTGATCTTTGGGTGTTGCTAGATTTAAATTCCTAAAGTCTATACAGATTCTTATTTTTCCATTCTTTTTCATGACCGGGACGATATTTGAAAACCATTCTACATATCTGGTCGTCCTAATAAATTTCGCTTCCAAAAGGCGCTCAACCTCTTTCTTAATATCAGGCATGACATTAGGTGCAAACCTCCGTGGAGGCTGTTTATGTGGTTTGTGGCTTGGCATGATTGGCAACCTATGCTCTACTAACGTCCTATCTAAACCAGGTATTTCATTCTAATCCCAAGCAAAATAGTCTTTATATTTCCGTAATAAATGGATCAGGTTTTCACGTACCTGGGCCTCTAGTTCCTTACTGATGTAGGTGATGCGTTTATCGTCCTTGCTTCCCAAATTTACCTCGTCCAATACATCTTGTGCCCATGAAACGTTCGCCTTATGTCGTCCGTTCAGAGCATATTCTTCTTCTTCCAGCCTTCTCTTGTGACTTCATTCCAGCAAACAATCTACCCCAAATGCCTCTCTTATCATGTCTTCTGTCTGGTGTGCTAACAATTTATCCCTTAAGGCCGAAATCGCAGCCTGAGCTTCAGCCTCATTCTCTCGTTCCGTCACATAGGCCATTAGATTTTCCTTGGTAGTCGCGAGTGCGGCTTGTTCTTTATTCTGTTTGTTCTTCTTCATTTGAGATGATGTGCGTCGACTCTCCAAAGACCACTGTGATTGGCCTTGTTTGTGCGAACAAATCATTTAGCAGACCTGCGGGATATGGCTCGTCATTTTGAGCCACAATGGTCGAGCTTTCCTCTTCATTCAGAACTCTGGTCGGCCCATAATTCCCTTCGTACATGAAATATTCGGCCGAATTTGTCTCCGCAGCGAAAGGCTTATTGTCGGCATGCACTATTTCCACTTCATCTTTCTGGTTCCAGAAAACTAAGCACTGATGAAGAGATTAAGGAACGCATCGGTTGTCGTGTATCCAATCTCATCCTAGGAGCATGTTATATGTTGTTGGCCCGTCTATAACAAAGAATACTACTGTTTTTGTAGTACTCCCCACTTGCAAGTCTAATGGGACGACCTCTTTGGTCGTTGTCGCCCTTCCATTGAAACTTGTTAGCACCACTTCCGTAGGGATGAGGTCCTCCTCTGACTTTGCTAAACGCCCTAGCATCCTAACCGGAATTGCATTGATGGCTGCTCCATTGTCAATCAATACTTTGGTGATGGGTATCCCATTGGCTTTTGCTTTTACATACAATGGCCGCAAGTGCTTGGTCATCTGCGATGGTGGTTTCGGGAATATCACTTTCCCTGATAGGCCTATCTGCTCACTATCGATGTTAGTCTGAGGCATTTCTCCTTTCGTGTCCAATCCCGAAGGTGGTAACGTGACTAGTGTATTGTGAGAGACATTATTGACAGTCATTCTTCGCTTTTCCACCCTGGTAACGGTCCGTTTTATTTTGGGCGTTCCATACAGGACAAGGTATGGAGATCGTCCCAAGTCCTCTCCTAACGTTCCAACCGTAGGGTTGCCGGCCTCATACAATTCTTTGAGAAGCTGATTCTGTGATATTTCAATTCTTCGTGCCTCGGTCCTGATGTCTATTTCTTCTTCTATGTCTGTCGTTTCTTCGTCTGATGCTTCTCTATCTGTTATTGAGAGTGCCGCAAATTCAGTTTCATCACCATCGTAAACATCTTCGTTATTTCCGGATCCTCCACTGTTGTCCCCCTTGAATTTTTCGGACAATTGGTAATGATTAGCCACAACCGGTGGCATATTACCGAATTGAATGACGATTGGGGGGCTCTTCATTGTCTGTCTCGTCTCGCTTTTGTCTATCAAAATCGGTACGCTCTTCGCTGTTCGTCGTTGTCCCTCATCGGTCTTCATTCTCTTTACTATTTTCACCTGGTTTCTTTCCTGCCCAAGCATTACAGTCTGCGGCGACCTTCATTTCACCTTGTTGGCGCATCATACGGCCATAATTTCGCTGGTGTCGCCTCAGTTGCGTCCTTGTCATTTCGTCTACAGGAGGGTAATTCTTTCCTGGATGCTGTCCCGGATACGGCCTGCCGAACGAATGCCACACGTTGGGCCGATGAATCTTTGGCCTAAATGTCCTCATATTTTGGACGAAGTTCGAATTCTCGTCGTAGAACCTTGGTGCGAAGGTTCGTGGCTGTCATGTTATTGGCTCTTTCTTTACAGGCCTTTCGCAGGTATCTTCTGACCCTCTCATCCATCCTATATTGTTCTTGCACCGTACATAAAGGTTTTGCTGATCCTTCTGTTCTTGGGGTGTTTTAATCCTTACCAGGGCGCTTGGACGATGGCGGTCCTGCTCTTCATCTAGAACCAATTTGACCTTTGGCAGACTCATCTTGGTAAGATCAGAGTTGATCATGTTTAATTCCACTGGCTTCGGAAATGGGTTGTCGTCCACTGCCATTTTTTTTCGAACGTTATTCGTCCAGATTCTATGGCATCCTGCAAAACATTACGAAAAACGAGACAATTATTAGTTGAATGGGACCATACGTTATGCCACTTACAATATTTTTTCCCGCCGATTTGCTCGGCGCTTGGCAACGTGTGGCGATCGCTAAAGCTAATCTGCTTGTCCTTATATAACTGATCGAATATGGCATCGACTTTCGTGATATCAAAAGAGAAGTCCCTACTCTTTTTGTCGTTCTTTTCTTTGGCTAGGGGTTCGGCCCACGTTTTACAAACGTACGGCTTCATTTTAACCAATTCGGCCAAACACAAGTCGGCCGATTCAATGTCCATTTCACATACTTCATAATCGATGTTCCTGTAATACATTCATTTGCTAGAATTTTTCATTTGCTCTTCTTCCCTTAGTAATCGTTCATAACGCACCACACTAGTGATGAGTTAGGGGAGGTCCCAAAATTCACGATTTTGAAATTTCTTTTTCATATCGAAATTGAGACAACCTTGAGCGATTCTCACAAATTCCTTTTCTGGCAAAGGCACGTAGCATCGGCCTCGAGCCACTTTAAATTTCTGTAAGAATGTCTTGGCCCACTCTCCTGGTAACTGTTTCAGGTTTGCCAGATCGGCCAAAGCCACTTCGGATTCGGCTTTATAGAATTGCGCATGGAACAACTGTTCCATTTGTTGCCAATTTTCTACTGAGTTGGCCGGCAGACTGACATACCAGGAGAAAGCTACTCCTGACAGTGAGCCGTGGAATAACCTCAATTTATGGAAGTCAGTGACCTCTCCACACTGAATGGTAAATCGCCATATGTGTTCCATGGTAGAAACTTCCCCAGACCCCGTAAACAGAGAAAAATCTGGTATTTTGTAGTTTCTAGGCCATGGATACGCCACATCGATCTAATCTGGATATGGCTTCCGATACCTTGGCCGAATTGGCCGTACTCCCAGACCGAATTGATTTTGGAGGATCTCGGTCATCTGTTCCCTTAACATGTCATTGCCATTAAATGGCATTGCTATGGGCGGCGGTTGTGGTCCTCTCACAAGCAGGACATAATCATGATTCTGTCCCTAAGAAACCGGGACGCCTTGGAGCAACACCACTTCGTGTTGTGCCATATTTGGCCCTTGGTGTAGATTTGGCCCTAAATATAGGCCATTTTCCCCAAGACTTGTTCCTCCCTTGAAAGTCGTATGGACCGTGATTCCTTGTGGGGGAACATTGCTCGGACCAGCCTCCTGACTGCTCGGTGCAGGGGAAGATATAGTCCACGACAGGGCTGTTCCCCCACTTACACATTTGGCCATCAATTCGTTTAATGAGCTTAAGTGTCTGGCCATGTTTTCATAATGTGAATTGCTAGTCGAGATAAATTTATCTATGACATGAGCATTTTGCAGCATAACATGTTCGACAACATCCTGTGTGAATTCACCGAACAATGCACGAACCGTATTAGGGCTGAATTCTCGCATAGGTTCGTATCGACTAGCGTCTTCCAGACCCTCGAAATGACCCACTACGGCTGGAACGTGGGGCTGGTTGGTTTGCTCCAGTCCTCCTTCCTCCGTACTTGAGCCAGTTTGAGTGTTTCTTTTCGGAGGCATCTCCACTTCTTACACCAATTCTCCCACTGTGGTCGCCAAAAAACTGTTTGCGCGATTTTTATGCGCGAAGAAGAAAGAGAAACGTGTAAGGTTCAAATCACCTGAGACAAAGTCCCAACAAGGGGTGTTTGATTAAGTGAATAAGCCTCCAAGGGGCGCAAGCACACAAATTACAGTCCTAAAAGTTATAAAACTAAGAAATAAAAAAATATGCTCGTTTGAGTCTTCATTTGATCGGGACCTCTTCTCTTTGTACGAGTGAGCTTTTATAGTGACGCTTGTAAACCGCTTGGGCAGTTCTCGTATCTCCCTGCAGCTGCTGGATCGTGTCTTCAACCGTTGAGCTGTGTGTCTCAACTGCTTGATCGTGGAGGGAAAATTGCTTAACTGCCGTAGTCGTGGGCTCGACTGCATTACGTGTTCTCGTTCTAATCGCCGCTTCGGTCGTCCTGGGTTCTTTTCGCTCTAACCTAGTGATCGCTCTGATCGCTCTTCCTTTCGTCGCTTGCCTTCGTCTTTTACTCATTCGTTCTAAGGTGACTTCGCTCCAGGGTGACATATCTTTTTTTGTCAACAAATCCAAACCGCCAACTCAAAACGCACAAATCGCTGAACCGCCGACTCGAACCGCCGCGATTTTCCTTATTAAATTTGCGGTTTCGATTTCTAATTTCCTAAACCGCCAACCCATACAGTTTGAAGTGTAAAACGAAAAACGACTCGAACCGTACCACGAACACCCGTAACAGCAGCACTGTAGATAGCTTAATAATGGTCAAAGAATACCCCACCACCTGTTATTTCTACTGTATCCATCTGCCGTATGCTTCTCTTTTGTATTAATTGAGAGAGAGAGGGAGTGCTTTTAATCTAAGTGATTTGCCAGATTTGTAGCTTTTATTTTCTCATCTGATCAGTCTGACTCTCATGAAGGACAACGACTTTTCCTCTTACTTCTCTTCCGTTATTTTTGCACTTCTTTTTTCTACTTCTACTTTTCATTTTTTACTTTTCTCAAGTTCTGCGCTTGTTTTCTTTTTCAGATAACAGTGTGCAACTCTTTATCATCACCAGATTTAGGGTTTTGAAGATGTACAGATGTGCAAGTGAAAAGACAATATTGTTCAAGACTAGCGCCTACAACAAAATCGGCAGTAAGTGAACTCCAAATTTCTATTTTCATTTTAATAATCTTAGTCTGTTCTGCTGCTTGACTCGGTCCACATAACTCACTGCTCCTTGTTCTTTTGATCTCCATAGCTACTATTACACGAAATTAATTATTGATCCATTAATTTATTTTTGGTTGGTTTATTAGGTTGTGTGATGTTTGATCTGATTTTGAATGAGTGGCGTTCCATCACCTTGTCTAATCAACTCTCTTACATTTTTTTTTCTAGGGTTTGATGCAAGCATTAGCATTTCCCTTTGAAATTTGAATAGGCTATGTATGTAAAATATCCTTCAAAAATGATTATAATATCTTGATTCCCCATTAAATTAATTTAAAATTTCCCAAAAATTAAATCGCTTTTGAATTAATGAATTTTTTTTAACTTATGGATCTATTTCAAGTGCACTTTAAAATAAATGAATTAAGAGAGCTTTCTTCAGTCCACTCATAGATAAGGTAAGGGTTTGGATTAGCTGCCGACTCATTCATTCAAACACGGTAGAAGAAGAGAGAAATTGGTTCTTATTGTGAATGTCTGAATGATGCGGGAGATAAAATTCATCCTTTCTTCCCTGTGTTTGGACTGAAGGGAGCTCCCTTTTCCTTGCTTAATTTTGTTCATCATCAATTATTGCCTCTAATCACCGATTAAAAGACACTAATCAAGAATTGTGTTTGTTAGTTACATGCCATTAGGTAATGAATTAGACAACCCTGTTAAATTTTAGACTAAGTTAGGCTCATGAATTACAATATGATATTAGGGCCAGACTCATGCACGAGTGGACCCATATTAACTATCCACGTTATAAGACCGGTCTATACATGACGGGGAATGTTAGAGGAAAATATCTTACATTGGTGGAGATGAATGAAAGAATTTAAAATATAAACATCGGATAATCCTTTAATCTTAAGTTAATTTTTTTGGATTGAATTAAGCAGTGTTTTCAAAACTGGATTGGAGCGGTCGGTTGAATCAGGAACCGACCATGAGTTTAGTTTGGAAAACCCCTAAAAATCGGACATGTAAAATACCGGTCAAAATCGGCGAACCAAACCGGTTTTGAACTCTCTTATCTTTTCTTCCAAATAATTTTTTAGTCCAAATCACTTTATTTTGATGTTAGAAATTGAAAAAATTAGGTTTTTTTATTTTTTTTATTTTGTGTTATGTAATATATAAATTTAATTGTTAATTAAATAAAATTTTTAATGACGTCAGCCAGTCCTAATCATTTTTTAGTCCAAATCACTTTGTTTTGAGGTTAGAAATTGTTATAATAAATGATTGTATTTTTTTATGTGTTATGTAATTTTTAAATTTTTATAATTTTTAATTAAATAAAATTTTTATGTTGTCAACCGATTCTATCAGTTCAATCGGCTCATTGATCCTTTTTTATTACCGGTTCAATCACCGGTCCGGTTTTTAGAAGAATGAAATTAAGCACGTAGATTTTGACATAAGAGAATACTATTAAGTGACTGCCACAGCTAGAGCTTTCCGCAATGGAGGATCCTTCTAAAACGTCTCTCTTTAGATTTCAAGTTTCTGTCTATGCATATGATAAATACTGAGAAATTTATCATCCTCGGCCATTTTTAAAAATTTCTTGAGTTGTTTATAGTTAATTCACTCTTGTGCCCTACAGATTACTTGCTACATGATGAGTGCTACACTTTTTCTTTCTTCCTACACATTTTATGTTAATTAATATTTCTTTTTGAATTTTGTTGGGTGAAAAGAGGCTTCATTTGTTTGAATCATATCATAATCTGGACTGCATATTTTTTGCGTTGTTAACTTTTACCTGAAATTTCGCTAGCATATATCAATAATAAAAATAATAAACTTATAAAATTTTGTACTTAAACTCGTACAATTTTTTTTTTTTTGTCAAAGTAGTTAGATTATTTTTATCTTTGTAGTGATATTTTTTTAACTTTTAACGTTTCTGTATATTTTTTTTGTGTAATTTTTTTATATCAATATCATTACTCTATCAAAATGATATTCCTTGTCTTTTGTCGGTGTCCTTTGCCTGCACCAACTCTTCTTTCATTTTTTTAAAAATAAATTTGCCACGAGGAATCGAGGTAATATTTTGAAAAATAAAAGAAAAGGATTACACCAATAGCAAAAAGGGAAGGACGTAAAGCCTAACCCCTGAAAAGAAATATAAGAGCTAATAGCAGCTATGAAGTAAAATCGAAAACAACCAGCATTATTTAAAAAAAAAAATTGAAGAATCAAACTTTAGCAAGATTACCCCTGCCTGGCGTGGAAAAAGACTTGTGTAGAATCAACACATACGACCAGTCATTAATGATTGAAAAGTATACACCAAATTTATAATTATTCAATAACGATTGTGGAAGAATTTATTTATTGACATATTGAATATTCTCATAGTACACGACTCATGAAAATTTTCCCCCCTCAAGTGAGAGTAAGCTGAGCCATTTTCTTTTTATTATTCTTGTGTTTTATTTTTGAGCTACTGATCACTCTCTCAAAATCACGTTTGCCGAAACCATGACAGTATTAGGGCCCTTGCTGATTTCTTTCCCAATTAAGCTTAACTCAAATTCGGGGAGGGTTTGTTTTGGCTTGCCAATATTTCAATGGCACACAAAAAAATGGTGGCTCAACACTCAACAGAAGCCACTTCAACTAAATTAGAACTCATAAACGAAACAATATAAGACTCACCTCTTTCCATAGTGAGAGCAGGCCCAGTATTAGAAACACCCTCAACAGTATGAGCATCAGTATCAGGTTTTGAAATCTTATTTGAACCTGAATCAAATGCATGCTGGGAGTCCAATCTCTTCTTACTATTAGCTACCTTATGACATTGGGCCCTTGAGTGGCCTATGATTCCGCATCCACTGCATTTCGCAATGAGGTTCTCGTTAATCTCATTAACCAAAATCCCATCATCCCGGAATTGAACCATAACCGAGCTTGGCCTAGGGCCAGAAAGATGAACTTCAGCAAGGGTTCTAGCATAGCAACCATCGACGTCGTTCTTTTCTTTGGTGTTTATGTCGAGTTAAAGGGGAAAGGCAATACCATTAGCAATTCCCATGAGAATTTTGGGATGCCAGAGAATTCCAAGTTAAGACCATAGTGGCTGCGAATCCAAACTTGGGAGTGTGTCAAAGAGCAAAGCAGAGCATTCACAAGTCGCCAACTGTTTTGGGGCTTCCACAGATTATGGAGGCATGTTTTGAGATCATGCAATTTCATATGTCTAACTTAATCTACAAAATAACTTGAAAATCGCTCAATCATATGCGAAGTGACACTAATAGAATTATAATGCCATGCATTCACCAAGTGTTGCCAAACTTGGTCTGTAAATTGAGGAGAGAGCTGAGAGCACAGCTGCTTTGTCCTTTTTCCTTTGGTCAGGTTCAGGCATCGCTTTCCCACGCATTCAAAATAAAATAATAACATGCTGCCCCACCGTCACTCTGAGTCTAGTTGGAACTTGAACCTAGCACTTTATTTTTTTTTTATTGTTTTGTTGACATTCGTGATTACAATCTTTATCTCTATGTTAATTATTCAATTATCTTAACCCTAGAATTAGGGTTGTTCTTGCAGCTTAATATTATCAACTTTTACAATTAATTAATTAATCAATACCCTAGGTTAGGCTACGGATCAATCTTCATTGAATTTCATTGCCGGGTTCACTTCCCAAAAAGAACATAAAATAAAGTCTTGAAATTACATAAAATGAGCCAGTTTCTTGCTGCGCCATTCCAGGTTGAAAGTACACTTGAACTTGATTTTTAAATATATATTTTTTCAAGTAATGGGCCTTACATACACTATATATATATATATTCTTATTCAAAAAACATGAATTTTGATACATTAAAATATATAAAATAAAAAATATATTAGAGTTCTTATTTTTTTTATCTTTTAATTTCATTGTTATCTTGATAATATATAGACTTGATTGTGCGAGAAAGGATAGCAAAACAACATGGTGAGGAGGCTCTCAGTCGTGTATGTTCAACCTACATTCTATTTACAATTTGTGTATCTTATTTATCTCACCCACCCAACATATGGAAGTCTTTATAGATCAGTTTTCACTTGTCATTGTTTCTATTCATTTATACCCTATGGTAAGCTTTGTATGCTAATTTAGATTCTGTAATTACTGTGGTTTTGCATTTGCACTTCACATTTTATTAGTATAGGTTGTAGTTACTGTATATGTCAATTTTTCTCTTTCTGTTGGCTTCACTTCTGTATTTGAGGTTTTATATACGAAACTTGGCGAATCACCAACGAGGAAGAGCTTTCTTTAGATGCTGCCACAGCTTAAGATATGTTACCTGAGCACAAGTTTTTGTGTTAGAACTTAGCCACTTGGCGTTTTTTAATGTGTTGCATTACCTATGTTTATCTTTCTTCTGTTATATATATATATATCGCTCTTAAATTTATCTTCAGTCTCTGCTAATTGAAAAATAAAATAAGGATATTTAAGGTAATTTAACTCTTAAAAAAGATCTACAATCTCTATTCCCAAAAATTCAATAATTGAGTGTCTCTCAATAGAGATGAAAAAACTTTTTTAAATATCACCAAAAACTTTATTTAAGTTATAACTAAATAACATATTATATATATATATATATATATATATATATATATATATATATATATATAACACATAATTCAAATTAGTAAAATCCTTAACTTTTTAGCTTGAGACGACAATCCTCAACTATTTAGCTAGCTTTTGAACATGAGTTAGACCAATAGATTTCTATATAACTATGCAAGGATAATCCAGTGTCAATAAATATTACCTTACTTGATCAATGCACCCCTACCTCATATAGCAGGCCTTAAGTTTAATTCCTCACATTGGTATACGAGGATAAAAAATTCATGTAATTATTATCATTCAAGCCTTATTCTCATAACTTTCAGGCATGGTTCTATAAGCCTATAAGCCTTGTTCTCATAATGGTGATTTGTCAAATGAAAACTAGTCTCTATAGAAACAATATGAGTATTCAAATTCTCCTATTATTTGTAATGATAAATTTATATATTTATAAGAAAAAGATTTAAGCCTTCGCTAAACTGCTAAACTTATAAAAAAAAAAACCAAGCTAATCATATCCTGAATATTGATTCAACGTGAGTAAAATTTGATTTTCAGAAAAAAAAAAAAATGATAAATACTTTTCATTTTAGTGGAATAAAATAAAAAAACTTATTAATAAATCAGATATTTCAATTAATTTATAAAATATATTTTAATAAATTCCGAAATTCGCTCCAATTCACCTCTCAGCAGCTTTGTTACTGAGCTAATCAAATTGGTTTGCTTTCTAAGTTAACTGTGTCAAATAACAGCTTAAGCCTCAGAGTCATGTTGATAACAATAATATCGGGCCGCGTTGATGATTGTCAATAATAATTAGAGTGTCAATAATAATAAGAGTGTTATGTTTCATTTTTCTCACATTGACAAGTATGGGATTGACTAGTATTTTATAATCCTATGAACTTCCTCTATTTACAAGTCGGTTTTTAAGGATTAATTCTACTCATTGATGGGTTATAAGTGGTATCATAACAAACACCATGCCTCATAATTACAATTGTGCAGTACAATGGTTAATGCTTATACTATAGTGTTCGGTCAGGACTAGGTGGATTAGTACAAAAGCTAACCTACATGGGCACCGGAACTGCAGAGCGTGTGAAATGTTATGTTGCGTTTGCCTCACATTGGCTATGTAACACCCCATCAGAGGCAGGATGATGCCAGTAGGAGACATGATTAACCCATCTCCATAAGCCTCCAAATTAACAGAAATCGGGAATGATGTATCCTAAATCTGGACAACTTGGATCACAGTCTAGCATCAAAATGAAATCTAAGAAAAACATCAAACAAACAAAAGGACCTCAGGGCCACCAACACATATCAAATCAACACTTAAGGATTCCGTACCCAAAACATCAAACCAAACCAAAACAATTTACTTAATACAAACAACGTGCTCAGCGCGACAAACAAAACAATAACCAAATATCCTAAACTTCTAAAACTTCTCCCAGGACACTTGTGAGTGTGATTGGTGCTTGGGTGATCCGCGTATCAAGCATGACTTTCAAAGTTGAAGTGGTTGACCCATCTGGTAGTCAACATGTAAAACTAGTAAACTGGTTTGGTGTGAGTTATAAAAACTCATTAAGTAACCATGACAGTACTACAACAATACATACAAGTCAATCACATTAGAAGTTTTTCAGAATTATCAAGTTATTACGAGTTTTAGAATTATCAGCTTTCTATTATCCTTTATACTTTACCCATGTCAAATTTTCATATTTACATATTTACATGTTGTCAATATAATGGCCAGACATTCAAAGCACACAAAACATGAATTTGGAATCACAAAGTACGTCATAGAACATCGAAACCATAAAGTCACATATTAATACTTATCACAAGTAAACATCTTTGAAATATCATAAAATCGGTAAATCTAATAAACTTTCTTTTACTTAGTTACAAACTATCTTTAATACCAAAACAACTTACTTCAATACCAAAATAATCTTTCTTTAACCTTCCTTAACCACGATAACCTTACAATAGCTTAATATTTGAGGTTCATATGCATTCACACATACCGTAGCACACTTCTCTTATACACATGCAAATGAAATTTCAAAATTCTTACACATATACGTACATACAATACAACTTAGCAAATACGCTTTATAATCTCTAATATTCGCAACCTTAAACCGTTGTAAAAATGTCTCGGCCCACTCTCCTAGCAATTGTCTTAGGTTGCCAAATCGGCTAAGGCCACTTCAGATTCAGCCTTGTAAAATTGCGCATGAAACAGTTGCTCCATCTGCTGCCAACTTTCTACCGAATTGGCCGGCAGAATGACATACCAGGAGAAAGCTACCCCTGACAGTGATCCGTGAAATAATCTCAGTTTGTGGAAATCATTGACTTCCCCACACTGTAGGGTAAATCATCTTACGTGTTCCATGGTAGAAACTTCCACAAACCTCGTAAATAGGGAAAAATATGGTATCTTGTAGTTTCTAGGTCATGGATAGGCCACATCGACCCAATCAGGATACAGTTTCCGATATCTTGGCCGAATTGGCCGTATGCCTAGACCAAATTGGTTTTGAAGGATCTCGGTCATTTGCTCCCTTAGCATATCATTGCCATTAAATGGCATAGCTATGGGCGGTGGCTGCGGTCCTCTAAAAAATGGGACATAATCATGATTCCGCCCCTGAGAAACCTGGACACCCTGAGGCAACACCACTTCATTTTGTGCCATATTTGGCCCTTGGTGTATATTCGGCCCTAATTGTGGGCCATTGCCTCCAAGACTTATTCCTCCCTTGAGAACCATAGGGATGTTGGTCCCCTGTGGAGGAACATTACTAGGACCAGCCTCCTGACTGCTAGCCGCAAGGAGGGGCGTAGTCCACGGCACCGCCGTCCCGCCGTTTACACATTTGGCCATTAATTCATTCATCGAGCTTAGATGTTTAGCCATGTTTTCATAATGCGAATTGGTAGTTGATAAGAATTTATCTATGACATGCGCATTTTGAAGCCTAACCTGTTCGACAACATCCTGTGTGAATTCACCGAACAATGCGTGCACCGCGTTAGGGCTGAATTCTCTCATAGATTCGTACCGATTAGCATCTGCCAGACCCTCGAATTGACCCACTATGGCTGGAACGTTGGGCTGGTTGGTTTGCTCCAGTCCTCCTTCCTCCGCAGTTGAGCCAGTTTGAGCGTTTCTTTTCGGAGGCATCTTCACTCTTTACACCAAATCTCCAACTGTGGTCGCCAAAAACTGTTTGCGTAATTTTTAATGCTTGAAGAAAGAAGAGCGTGTAAGGTTCAAACCTCCTGAGACAATGTCCCAGTAATGGGTGTTTGATTAAGTGAATAAGCCTAAGGCTACTGCGGAGTTCAAACCTCCTGAGACAAGGGGCGCAAGCACATAAGTTACAGTCCTAAGATTACAATCTAAGAAATGAAAAATAAAAATATGCCCATTTGAGTCTTCATTTGATCGGGGTTTCTCTCTTAGTATAAATAAGCTTTTGTAGTGAAGTTTGTCAACCGTTTTTAAGCAGTTCCAGTATCTCCCTTGATCGTGCCTGTAACCGCTGAGCTGCTGATAAGTGCATGAAAATGTACTTTGAAACATCGTTTATTCGGGTTTATTGTTCAGTATTTAGTTATATATTTCATATTTCAGTATATATTTTTATCATTATATTAATTTAGAAAATATTTATTATTTAAGTTAATTTAGTAATTTTTGTTTCTTTTTATTATTTTAGGAAATGGAAAGAACAAGACTTTAAATAAGAAGGAAGAAAAGTGGCGTGAATAAGTAATTCAAAAGAGAGAACAAAGATAACCACAATTGTTTACCAAGTCAAAAGCAAATTGAAATAAAGAAGGAAGTGGGCCCATGATAGAATTAGGTTTGCTGAGAAAGTGAGAGATGCAGGCGTGAATATAAAACGGGTGTAGCAGCCTAGGGCTACTGCGGAGAGAACAAGGACTGGCGAGCTGCGCAAGAACTGAAAGAGAGAGAGTGCGCTTAATTGAAGAAAGAAGGCAGCTCTGCCAAGAAGAAAAAGCAGAATCTGTAGTGCCCAAAAGCCGTGAGAGTGGCTGCGCAGTCCAGGAAGCAGAAGATTATTTTACCGAGAGCAGTTCGTGAACCAGAAGCAATCAGTGAGTGAATTACACAATGTTTCTCGGACCCATCTTTGCTATTTCTTCATTCGGCATGCGGAACTAACCTCCTAAGGCGAAACTAAGGGCGATCTCTTGTACTATATTCTCTTATTTTGTTATTTTATTCGTGGATGATTTTAATTGTTTAATATAATTATTATCTTATTCTTCTCGTTATTCTTTTGAGTATTTTAATTTGAAAACTTATTTTATTAATCAACATATAGATTAAGTCACGCTTTTTCTATGTGTTGTTGGTAAAATTGGTTGTGATTGGTTAAGGTTGTTTTGCGAGTTCATCATTTGCTGCAGTATTGCCCGAGGGTATATTGTCGTTGTTGGATAGGTTGTAACGATAACCTTGTGAGTTGTAAACGTAGAGAAGATAAAATAATAATTACCTTAGAACTTTAATTTGAGTAGAATTGAATATCCTCCGATTGGGGGTTTGGGACGTGAAATCCCCAATTGTGTAATAAAACGAATCAATAACGGAATAGAAGTAATAGGTACAAGAGGGGACCCAGACGCTTTGCTATTTCTCTCCATTGATAAAATCTCTGAAATTTTCGTAATCTTTTATTTACATCGCAATTCAATCTTTTCTTTAATTTAGTTATTGCTAAACATTTTTTGTTAAATGAATTAGTTCTATTGTAACATTCTCTCTGAGGAATCGACACCCCCAGCTATACTGCGATAACCGCGAGTCATATTTGGGCGTAATCAAAATTTGGCGCCGTTGCCGGGGAGACGGTTTACAAGCAAAAGGACCAGGTTTGCTTAGTCAATAACGAAGCGGTAACTTCGTTCCTTTTTTATTTATTTTTCGTTCATTTATTTTCTTTTAGTAATTTAGTTTTTATTCTTAATTAGTTCTTTTTATCTTAGTATTTATTTTAGTTGTTTTATTTTTGTTTTAGTTTTACTTAGATTTTAAATTTTAGTCTATTCTTTTTATTTATTCATTTTTTTATTTTCTCGTATTATTTGAACTTAAATTGCATGCCTAGACGTAGGGATAGATTTGGTAGGTTCATTAGAACTGAGGAGAGAATTCTGATTCAGCGAGTTTGTTTGACAATCTCTTTGCCACACCCTCCACATCTAGTGCACACACCATGAGTGATTACGAGAGACCACCTAGGAGGACTCTTGAAGAGTACCTCCACCCAACTCGCACAGCTACACCTTCGTGTATCATGTTTCCTCCAAATGCACCACCCGTAGATTTTAAACCTGGGATGATACAGTATCTCCCAACCTTCCATGGTTTTGAGAACAAAAATCCCTATGTGCATATTAGAGAATTTGAAGAGGTAGTAGCGACTTTCCATGACAGATTTGGAACCACGGACACAATCAGACTTAAGTTTTTTCCCTTTTCCCTTAAGGACAAATCTAAGAGTTGGTTGTACTCTCTAAGACCTCGGTCAATAGGATCGTGGGGCGAGATGACCCGGGCATTCTTTGACAAATATTTCCCACACCACAAGATGGATGCCCTTAAAAAACAAATCTCCACATTTTCCCAGAAAGACAGTGAGACCCTTTATCAAACATGGGAGAGGTATAATGAGTTGTTAGCTAGTTGCCCTCACCATGGATTTGAGAGTTGGCGTTTAGTCAGTTACTTCTATGATGGATTGACACCTAGGGAGCGTCAATTCGTGGAGACGATGTGTAATGGTGAGTTTATCCAAAAGGACCCTAATGAGGCCCTTGAATACCTAGATGACCTAGCTAAGAAGTCTCATACCTGGACTGGACCTAATTCCATGGATAGCACTGATAGGACACACCTCACTCCTCCTATTAGAAGCGTACACCACTTGAGAGAAGATGACAGCCTTAAGGCGAAAGTTGAACTATTAGCTAGGCAAATGGGAACCTTACTAGCCAAAGACAGTAAGTCTATGCATACAGTAGCCCACTTAGAGCCTCAAGAAGTTTGTGCTGTGTGTGGCAGGACCGACCATTTAACACAAGAGTGCCCTACAACTAGAGAAACATATGAGGATCAATGCAATGCATTAGGGACGTATAGGAAGCCCTACGCCCCGTACTCAGACACTTATAACCCTGGCTGGAGAAACCATCCCAACTTTAGTTGGAAACAAGAGTCTCATCAATCGAGTCAGACACCCCAACCTAGAGGTTATAGTACTCCCCAATATGCCACACTTGTCGTCTCTAGGAACTCCGTAGAGGACACTCTGCAAGCCTTTATAGAGACTCAAAGTAAGACCAATAAGAGATTTGAATCATTGATAGCTCAGCTAGCGGAAGACAATAAGGAGATACAATAAGGAGATAAAAAGCCAAATCTCTAAGATAAATAACGTCTTGAGTGTGAATGAACAAGGAAATTCCCTTCCCAAGCTCAACCTAATCCACAAGGGCAACACATGGCACAGGCTGATCAGGGAGGTACAAATGTAAAAGGTGTCAATGTCATAACTATTAGGAATGGTAAAGAGGTAGGAGTAAAAGACACCCCAAACACATCAGATCCGACCAAGGATAATAGTGTACATTCTCCTCAGGAAGACCTAGAACCACATCTCCCAGTTAGAGTACCATTTCCTCAAGCCCTTAGGCCAGCCACCAAAGCTGCAGACCCGAACGGTGAGATCTTAAAACACCTTAGGCAAGTAAAGATAAACCTGCCCTTGTTACATGTAATCAAATAGGTTCCCACATACACTAAGGTTTTAAAAGATCTATGTACCATGAAAAGAAAGCACCATGTGAAGAAAACTGCATTCCTAACGGAACAAGCTAGTGCAGTGATTGAACAAAAGACCCCACCGAAATATAAAGACCCGGGATGTCCCACCATCACTTGCCATATTGGTACATGCGAGTTTGGTCAGACATTACTAGACTTGGACGCGAGTGTGAATCTCATGCCGTATTCCATATATACGTAGTTAGGTCTTGGAGAGATCAAGCATGCATCAGTAGTCTTGCAGTTAGCAGATCGTTCTGTCAGAACCCCACGAGGGGTAATAGAGGATGTCTTACTCCAGATTGACAAATTCTATTATCCCGTTGACTTCTTGATCTTAGACACCCAATCCGTAGTTAAGACCGAATCCAAAATTCCTCTTATCCTGGGTAGATCTTTCCTTGTTACAACAAATGCTCTTATCAATTGTAGGAATGATCTCATGAAATTGTCATTTGGAAACATGACACAGGAAGTGAACATTTTTCACATCGGGAAACAACCACAAGATGACGATGAATGTCATCAGACATTCCTCATAGATACAATTGTGCCAGAATTGGCTCCCATTCTACATGAGTCTGACCCTTCCGATCATCTTCTTCCGGATTCGAACCTTTTAGACACCCTTGAAATAACCAAACCCTCTGGACTTTGCTACAGGTTACTCTGTTTGGCAAAAACATGGACCAACAGTATGACAGCCGCAGTTTGAGGCTTTGCTAGAGGAAAGGGATAGACCAAAACCCTCTTCGGTCGCAACACCGAAAATTGAATTAAAGCCCTTACCAGAAGGACTTCAACATGCGTTCCTTGGATCAGGGGATACATTCCCTGTTATCATTTCCTCAGAGCTTAGTGCATCGCAGAGTAAGAGATTGCTTGAGATGTTGAGTGAGCATAAATCCGCACTTGGCTGGACCATAGGAGACATTAAAGGTATTGGCCCCTTGATTTGTTCCCATAAAATTCACCTAGAAGATGGAGCTACCCCTCGTAGAGATCCTCAACGTAGACTTAACCCCACTATAAAAGAAGTAGTGCGAAATGAAGTTATAAAGTTACTAGATGCGGGTATTATATACCCAATTACTGATAGTAAATGGGTTAGTCCTACGCAGGTTGTCCCTAAAAAGTCAGGAGTCAATGTAGTGAAGAATGAGTCAGGAGAACTGGTTCCTACCAATGTAGTCACAGGTTGACGTATGTGTATCGACTACCGAAAGTTGAATGCTACCACCCGAAAAGACCACTTCCCACTTCCATTTATCGATCAAATTCTCGAGCGGGTAGCTGGCCACCCATTTTACTGTTTCCTAGATGGATATTCAGGGTATTACCAAATTGAGATCTCCTTGGAAGATCAAGAGAAAATCACATTCACTTGCCCTTTCGGAACTTATGCTTTTCGCCACATGCCATTTGGTTTATGCAATGCCCCTGCCACTTTTCAAAGATGCATGCTGAGTATTTTTAGTGATATGATTGAAAAGTGTATGGAGGTGTTTATGGATGATTTAACAGGGTTTGGCGACTCCTTTGATACATGTTTGCTTAACCTGAAAGCAATGTTAAGTCGATGTCAAGAAAAAGGCCTCGTTCTGAACTGGGAAAAAGGTCACTTTATGGTCTCTTCAGGAATCGTTCTAGGTCATATTGTTTCATCCAAAGGCATTGAAGTCAACAAATCAAAGATTGAGTTGATATCCAAGCTGCCAACACCCAAAACTGTTAAAGATGTGCGATCATTTCTCGGGCATGCTGGTTTCTATAGGAGATTCATACAAAACTTATCTTCTGTCTCTAGACCACTGTGTAACCTTCTCGCTAAAGATTCTTCATTTGAATGGCACAGGAGTGTGAAGGTTCCTTCAGGGTGATAATAATAAAACTAACCTCTGCCCCAATCATGCAACCACCCGATTGGAATTTACCATTCGAAATTATGTGTGATGCTAGTGACTACGCAGTCGGGGCGGTTTTAGGACAAAGACGAGAAGGAAACCTTTTGTCGTGTATTATGCTAGCAGAACTCTAAACAGTGCTCAAATGAACTATTCCACAACTGAAAAAGAACTGTTGGCGTAGTCTTTGCCTTAGATAAATTTCGTACATACTTAATTGGCTCCTCCATCACCATTTTCACACACCCACCGACCATCCCTAAGTACCTCCTTTCGAAGAAAGATGCTAAGGCCATATTGATTAGGTGGATCCTGCTGCTACAGGAATTCGACCTGACAATCAAGGATAAAAAGGGTGTTGAAAATGTGGTAGCAGATCACTTGTCTCGCTTGGAGTTTAACGACTCCGCTGAAGGCCCACCAATTCGCGATGACTTCCCTGATGAACATCTTTTCGCGGTCACACGAGCACCATGGTATGCACACATTGTCAACTTTTTAGTTTATGGCGAGTGCCCGTCCACTTGGAATTCACAAGATAAGCGTAAATTCTTGGTCGAGGTACGTAATTTTTATTGGGATGACCCATACTTATTCAAATGCTGCCCCGACCAAATATTGAGACGTTGCATCCCTGAAAATAAAGTTCTCAGTGTGTTGACCTTTTGTCATGCCAACGCTTGCGGAGGCCATTTTTCTGTAAAGAAAACTGCTGCAAAAATCCTGCAGTGTGGTTTCTATTGGCCCACTCTATTTAAGGATACTAACAGATTCTGCCGCTTCTGTGAAAGATGTCAGAAATTAGGAGCCTTGTCCCGTCGTCATATGATGCCCCTTAACCCTATTCTTGTGATTGAAGTATTTGATTATTGGGGCATTGATTTTATGGGACCCTTTCCACCCTCATTTAGTTATCTCTACATTCTTCTCGCAGTTGATTATGTGTCTAAATGGGTTGAGGCAATAGCTTGTCGAACCAATGACAATGCTACTGTAGTCAAATTCTTAAAGGAACATGTATTGTCACGTTTCGGTACCCCACGCGTCATCATCAATGATCAAGGAACACACTTTTGCAATCGATCTTTTAAAGCCTTGATGTGCAAATATGGTGTGGTGCACAAGATCTCTACTGCCTATCACCCACAGACAAATGGGCAAGCTGAATTAGTAAATAGAGAGATCAAACATATATTAGAGAAAACGGTAAACCCCGACCGCAAGGATTGGTCTTTACGGCTTTCGGATGCGCTTTGGGCATACCGTACTACTTACAAGTCCCTAATTGGAATGTCTCCCTATAGGCTTGTATTTGGCAAGGCTTGTCATTTACCTGTTGAGTTAGAACATAAAGCCTATTGGGCTATTAAAAATCTTAACTTTGATCTGAGTGTTGCAGGTACACAGTGAAAACTTCAGATAACGGAGCTCGAAGAACTCCGGAATGATGCTTATGACAATGCCCGCCTCTACAAAGCCAAGATTAAGCTGCCAATGACAGACATATAATAAGGAAAACTTTTGAGCCTAACCAGAAGGTTCATCTTTATGATTCCAGACTCCATCTTCACCCAGGCAAGCTACGATCCAGATCGACCGGACCCTTCATTGTAAAACAAGTTTTTCCCTATGGAGCTGTAGAAGTAGAAGATCCCCAGGACGACAAAGTGTTTAAAGTAAATGGACAGAGGCTGAAACCGTTCCTGGACAATCTGATTCCCGCAGCAGAGGATACACCTCTAGCTGACCCCACCTATGCATATTGAGATTTCTTTTTTTTTTTCATTGTTGTACTTTATTTATTTATGTCTTTATTATTTCCTAGCTATTTTTAATCTTTTGTCCTTTTTCCTTTTGTTTTGTTTTGTTTTCCTTTCTTTTGCAGGATAATTCAATTTTTCATCCAGGCTCACCACATCTCTAATCAGGTGAACTCATTCCTTGTATTTACCTTCTCGGTTGTTACATTGAGGACAATGTTTCATTTAGGTTGGGGTGGTTGTATTATCATGTGTTTCACCTGGATGGATATGTTTTATTCATATTGTCTTTTGTTATTCTATTTAAAAAAAAAAAATTATTGTTTGTTTTGTTTGTTTTTAGTCTCTGATAGTTAAACATAGTTTCTATGATGATATTGTTTGTGTTAGGATGAAATCTTAGAAACGATAAGTCCTTTAATGCACTTTTATTTGATGATTTGAGTAGTTTATCTATGTTAGACTCGCAAGCACTTAATTATAGGTTTTTAGCAGTGGAAGCCTGAGTAGTTAGCAAGATGACTAATTGAATAAATTGTATGTCGATGAATGACCGTTTGCATAGATATCTATCATGATTTGCTTATGTTATGACGTATGGTATGGTTGTAAATAAAAGAAAAAGTCTCTGAAGAAAGAAAATGAACCACCTATAGCCGATAAGCGTGAAGCTACCCATGGGCGAGCATTAGGACCACAATGAGGAGAAATGCTACCTTAAATGGTAGGTGTGTTGAAAGAAAAAAATGGCAAAAGAGAAAGAAAAGAAAAATTCAAAAGAAAAAAAAAGCAACAAGAGACAAGAAAGAAAAGAAAAAAAATCATCATCATACCATATTGAGCACTCATAAAAGCAACTACAGAGCTTAATTGAGATATCTAGGTTGGTTTGACCCATCGATCCCGATTTTTAAACGAAATCATTGAGCTGGCTTACTTGGGAATCAAGCTGTGTATAACCTTTACACACACACACACACTGTGAGTCTGGCTTAGATGACTTATTCAAAGACTTAGATTTGAGTTACATTGAGTACTTTGAAGGTTCTTTGGTTTCATTACTAAGCATTCTTTGAGGACAAAAATTATGTGAAACTATTGGGACTATTTAATTTTTGTTTTTGCATGATTGTGTGTTTTGAATGACGTTTGTGGGTGTCGTCGATGTAAGCCCTCACGAGACTATAACTCGTCCACTAGGGACACCTAGGGGTTTAAAGGCTTGTTGCATATGCTAAATGCAATCGTGATCCCTACGAAAGTGGCTTAGATAGTTTTATTGATTTCAGTTTAGTTTTTATTTTATTTTTACGCTTGAATTGCTAGGGACTAGCAATAAGCTGGTTGGGGGTTGTGATAAGTGCATGAAAATGTACTTTGAAACATCGTTTATTCGGGTTTATTGTTCAGTATTTAGTTATATATTTCATATTTCAGTATATATTTTTATCATTATATTAATTTAGAAAATATTTATTATTTAAGTTAATTTAGTAATTTTTGTTTCTTTTTATTATTTTAGGAAATGGAAAGAACAAGACTTTAAATAAGAAGGAAGAAAAGTGGCGTGAATAAGTAATTCAAAAGAGAGAACAAAGATAACCACAATTGTTTACCAAGTCAAAAGCAAATTGAAATAAAGAAGGAAGTGGGCCCATGATAGAATTAGGTTTGCTGAGAAAGTGAGAGATGCAGGCGTGAATATAAAACGGGTGTAGCAGCCTAGGGCTACTGCGGAGAGAACAAGGACTGGCGAGCTGCGCAAGAACTGAAAGAGAGAGAGTGCGCTTAATTGAAGAAAGAAGGCAGCTCTGCCAAGAAGAAAAAGCAGAATCTGTAGTGCCCAAAAGCCGTGAGAGTGGCTGCGCAGTCCAGGAAGCAGAAGATTATTTTACCGAGAGCAGTTCGTGAACCAGAAGCAATCAGTGAGTGAATTACACAATGTTTCTCGGACCCATCTTTGCTATTTCTTCATTCGGCATGCGGAACTAACCTCCTAAGGCGAAGCTAAGGGCGATCTCTTGTAATATATTCTCTTATTTTGTTATTTGATTCGTGGATGATTTTAATTGTTTAATATAATTATTATCTTATTCTTCTCGTTATTCTTGAGTATTTTAATTTGAAAACTTATTTTATTAATCAACATATAGATTCAGTCACGCTTTTTCTATGTGTTGTTGGTAAAATTGGTTGTGATTGGTTAAGGTTGTTTTTGTAGGGGTTTTAGGGGCTAAATCCGGTAACGCAGCGGAAGCGGTGGAAAATCGTATTTTCCGATTTCAAAACTTTTTCTCGGATGAATTAAATAAACATATTTATTTAATATTCCAATAATCAAATTATGAAATAAAATTCAATAAATCATATTTAGGTGAATTTACCAAATTACCCTTACTTTAGTATTTTGTCCATTTTAGTCCGAAATTGATCTAATCAATTTTGAATGATTCTAAATCATTTCTAAGATGAACTTAGCATGTTCAAAACATCAAAACACCAAAAGCAACCAAATCCCCAAATTTTATCCATTTGGCCGAATGCCTCCCAAAGGTGCCAATTTGTGCACTTTGTCATTTCATGCTTCAAAACACATCAAGATGTAATCCAATCAACATGAAACTTTATATGCATCATATACACATCCAAATACACAACATAAATGAAAAGCCCCAAATTTGGAATTGGTCATGAACCCTAATTTTTCAATTTCTTCAAATTGGACAAATTAGACCAAATTGGTTAAATCAATTACTTTAATCATCTTTCTTCCATCCAATCAAAGTCTCAACACAATGAAACAACTCAAGATCAAATCTAGGTCATCTAAGAGTGGGTCAAAAACTCTAGATTAGCAACATGGTTTCCAAAACCTTAAAAGAAAGCTTATAACTACAATAGTCACAACCTTCCTTCATCATACATGCACAACACTTCCATCAAAACTTCCATCAACAAAAACACAAGGAATAAAGAAAGAAATAACCTAAGAACATCATATGTTAAAGCCTAGATCCTAAGGAACATTTTCCTTTCTAATAGCAAGTTGGAAAAACTCACTAAAATCCAAGCTTTCTTTGATTTCTTCTTTCTTTCTCACAGCTTCATTTGCTTCCATTAATGGAGTTTTTCTTTAAAGTGTATTAGGTTAACAATGAAATGAAATGAAAAACAATATATACTTGTATCAAAGATGCCTTGGCCGAAATTCACCAAACCAAATACAAGTTAATTAATTTCAATTTCATTTCACCTTACATTTGATCAACTTGATAAAATATCTTAATAACACTTTATAGATATTTAATTAAGTCAACAAATGCAACTAAGAAAAATATATCTCTTATATATTAAGTGTATTGGCCGAAATTAAAAGAAAATAAAGGAAAAAGATATTTTTATTTTTCAAACAATTTTGAACAAATATCTTAAGAAGTCAAAATCAATTTGACAACCTTTTCCTTTAATGTAAAGTCAAACATTTACACTTATTATCATTTCCTAACTTTATCATTTGGTGATATATTTATATTTTAATTATATTAATCATTTAACAATTAAATAATTAAATAATTAATTAAATACAAATATATCAAATATATGTATTATATTTACTTTAAATATCTCAAATACATATATTGATGATATATGTCAAATACCTTTATTTGACTATTTATTAATGTGTATTTAATAATATCATATATTAAATACAAATACACATTAATTAGGAAATGACGGTTCGGCCCCGTTCGCATGTATTTTTCGTTTAACGATTAAACGATTTATAAATAATCATCATTATTCATAAATGTTGCTCTAGTGCTCTACGAGTATGTTTCATTATTGAGACTCTCTAGATTCAGGTATATCCGTCACGAAATCCAATTTCATGTCCATAATCTATCCACCCTTAGATTATGACGATCACGGATAAACTAGCTGAATCATACAGGTCGAGGTCATTGCATACGTATAATCCCTCCGTCACAGGTATCCGGATAATCCCAGAGATATAGATGTAAACGTCAAATCTCTATAGGTATTATCCCGTCGACGTATCTATTAGCAATCTCTAAATAACACTCGGAACTTACTTCCGATGTATACTGTGGCCACAGATTTAACAGACTGCTAAATATATATGGACTACCTATGCTCTGTACACAGAACTGACGGATCCTATCTTGACACACACAGGATATCCTGAGGATCGATCCACACCCAACGAACAGGCGGAGGTCTGATCTAAATAGATCGGTGACGTGACTGCCATCTAAGTGTGGAGGATGTCTCATACATCCACAGTGGTGTCTCAAGTCGAAGGACCACTATGCTACTCAACCCGAGAAGATTCTTATTGACGTTGGCGTACCATCCATTAAGAATCTTCGGTGAGCCGTTCAGTGTTTATCCACTATAACACCTACACGTCTATACGAGTCTCCCTAGACTCATGGTTCATTGGGATAAACCATTGGACCAAGTCTCGATATACGACATGTACTGGTCTCAACGGATTTGACTAACCGACCCGTGTTAGCAAATCTTGACCAGGAACTATGTTTGATAATATACATATAGCAGTGACACTTCCCAATGTCAATTACAAACTAACTTTGTAACTGTGTACTGCATTATATATTATCGGGCCTTTGTCTAATATATACATATCACTAAACCATATTTAGTTTCAATCTAATCGTAATCAGATCGAATATGTATATAAGAACAAGAGGTGCAACCATAAATAAGTAATATTATGGAATAAGGGGATGTTTGTATTCATGAATCAGACATAAATACGGCCCGGATTGGCGCTCTGAGCACCAACCCCAACAGTTTTGCGAGTTCATCCTTTGCTGCAGTATTGCCCGAGGATATATTGTCGTCGTTGGATAGGTTGTAACGATAACCTTGTGAGTTGTAAACGTAGAGAAGATAAAATAATAATTACCTTAGAACTTTAATTTGAGTAGAATTGAATATCCTCCGATTTGGGGTTTGGGACGTGAAATCCTCAATTGTGTAATAAAACGAATCAATAACGGAATAGAAGTAATAGGTACAAGAGGGGACCCGGACGCTTTGCTATTTCTCTCCATTGATAAAATCTCTTAAATTTTCGTAATCTTTTATTTATATCGCAATTTAATCTTTTCTTTAATTTAGTTATTGCTAAACATTTTTGTTTAAGTGAATTAGTTCTTGATAGAAACCTGCCTGGAACAAAGCCAAGCCAACCTCTCCACGTGTTCTAAGCCCCAAGAACCGCGAATCTTGATTTTTGTAAGAACAAAATCCTTCCAAGATCAAGTCCAACCCTTAAGGAACATTGCCCTTAAAAACTTTTCTTTATTTCTTTGGAGAATCCTGAACAGCGATACAGCGCCACAACGCTTGCCACACGTTGATAAGCTTTTGTTCCTTAAAACCAAGGAAGAATCCACTCCCTCAAGATGACACAAGTCAATTGGTTTTGTAAAAAGATATATTATTGGTTAATTATCCATTACAATGAATAATGCCCCTTTAAATAGGTGGCTAACCCTAATTCTACCAAAATATAATAAAACCCTAATAAAATACTTGAAAATTTCATCCATGAGCTTTTTAATTTAATTAATGTTCAGCCCAACACTTAAACAACACATAACTTAAAAAAATATAAAATATAAAAACTATATGGATACATTGCGTCCTCATTTAGACCATGAAGGAATCCGAACTGGACTTTGATGAAAACTTCAAAGTTGTAGAGCTACGAGTTCTCTTTTCAATGAAACTTGAATCACCAAAATCGAACATCGGACGAGAAAGTTATGTCCAAAATACAAAGACTGCGTAAATCATGCCACTGCTAATGCACCATTCGGAAATAAAGCCCAAAATCAATCAAGGCAGCCCATGCACGTCCTATACCCATTCCAATATTGCTTTAGACATAATAAAGCATTCACATAATGTCTCATGCATGGACCAAACTCCAGAACCCAATGAATCTTCCAAATCCACCAAAATGGCCCAAATACACCATTCCATGCAATCAGCCACAACTTCAAGTTAACTTGGCCCAACAAACAAAGCTCATTCTGGATCACATCATTCTCCCTCTCTTGAAAAGGATTCGACCTCGAATCCGAACCCGGGTCATAGATAAAAATGACAAGATCAATGGGACGAGAATCCTGGAATAAAAGAAAATCACATGGAAAAAATGGTTAAGGTGAGCAAAAGTAAATAAGGCGAATGAATGACTTTTTGTCAATACTTTTCCACTCTCAATCTCTTCATTGCTACTCTCATTCTTAACGCCACTTGCAACAGCAAAGAGATTCCCATATGGATTCACATTTGAAATCTCATTTAAAACAAACTCAACATGCCCATGTCGCTTTCTCAAACAATCAACACTCTCATCCACGATCTGATCACACTCTACATATTCAGCCACATGTATTTTTTTCACACCATAACTCATGTCCTCACAACCAACATCAGATTGCTCCATATGATATTCACCCTTAACAGTAATGTCAAGCACCTCATTGGAATCATGAACAACCAAATCATGATAACTAATGTTATCGCTCACATATTTATGTGATTCCCTATATTAATAATCATACTACACACTTTACTATTGATAGAGCATCTCGTGCGAAAGATAAATACTCTTTTATCCATCAAATTATTTATATAAATCAACTCTTACTGGAAAGACGCCAGTAATGAGGAAAGACTCAAAGAATCACTAAGAAAATATGAAAACAAACACAAAGAAACGGACTAAAAAAAAAAGTAAATAAGAAGACAAACTGAACTGAAACTGGACAGAATTCGTAACTTTGAAAGAGATTTTGAGACTCGAAAATTAAGCAGACTGCGTGCGTCCAGTGACTAATGAATTCGTCTACTCGAGTACTTATAAATTGATATATTATGGGTCTCGTAACTCTTTATAAATCAAAAGTTACAGCCGTTTTAAATTCAGTGCGCGGCTGAAAAATTCTGACCGAACTGATCCGAAAATTATATACAATTTCGACTCGAATTGACTCAAAACTCCAAGAATTGAATCCTAAATGCTATTACCATGAAAGAACATTATAAAGAGTCAGACCTGAAATCTAGCTCTGATACCAATTGATACGAAATAGGATACGAAACAGACGAAATCCGATCCAAGATCCCGTAGACCCCCAAAGAACCTGTCCTTGAAAACCCTTGGAGATAGCCTCAGATGAATTTTGCCGGCAAATAGGACGCCACAAAGGATGCCAACCCTTTGATAAGTCTTTGTTCAATCACTGAACGATGATAAAATTTTCTCAATCTCAAGAAAAGGTTACTATTCACGCACAAATAATATGGTTCCTCATTAAGAGTTGTTTTTTTAGTTTAAATAGTAACATACTCAAACCCTAAGAGAGCTAAAAAGACTAATATAGCCCTAAACTACTCATTATCAACTAAAAGCCCATAATTCCTAATTTCTAACCCATTTTGAATCCATAAATAAATAAAATAAACTAACTCAAAAAATAAATAAAAACAGACATTCACGTTGGTTCCATATATGAAAATAAATAATAAATAAGCCTAAACAAACGAAATCAATCCATGCTGCTAGGATCCCATCAGTTCTATTGTAACCTTCTCTCTGAGGAATCGACACCCCAGCTATACTGCGATAACCGCGAGTCATATTTGGGTGTAATCAGCTGCGCGTCTCAACTGCTTAGTTGTGGAGGAAAACTGTCCAACTGCCATGATCGTGGAAGTAACCGTATCATGAGTTTTCATCCTAAACGTAACTGCATCATGGGTTTTCGTCCTAAACGCTGGTCTGATCGCCCACTCTCATTGTCGCCCTTTGGTCCATCGCCCTTCTTCCCTTCGCTATTTCTTTAGTCCCAGGGCGATTTCGACCTATGGTGGAGATTTTTGTCTGTTAACATATCCTTTGTGATTTTTTCTTCGGAATATTTACCGAAATCTCTCATCTCTTGATATAGAGTGAAATCTCTGGATTATAATATTGTAAACTAACTTGCTTGGCTTAGAACGACATCTAGTCTCGTAAACATTAAATGTTGTTTTCTCAATCCATATTTTCATTTTTGCTTATCCCGTTGCATCATAATAATTATTATCACTTCATAACTTTAGAAATTAGGAAATAACAAATGAAAGTATTGAGGTATAAAGTTTTACTACTATATCTTTACAAATTTTTATATTTTACTATAAAATGTTCCATTTTAATACAAGACGTAATTGAAAAATTAACAAATAGGTATAAGAAATATTAAGATTTAATATTTTACTATTGAATAAAATATTATATTTTTTAAAAATATAATAATAAAATATAAGGTTTTATCGAAAATGTAATATTTGTAAAAATATAATAGTAAAATTTTGCACTCGATATTTTTTATATTCATTTATTATTTCTTATTTTCTAAAATAGTGAAATTTTAATAACTTTTTAAAGAATTAATAGCACTTTTATGGCGTGGATCGTGTGAGCAAGGAAAAAAAAAACATTATTGTTTTATAATATATGATTGCATAATATTTTGTTAATAGAGCACTTTATGATATGTAAGAGCATAGGAAATTGCCACACTTTCCTTGGACAAACAGATATGGGGCAGCTCGACATGTAATGTTAGAAAGTCCAACTTTGTGTTGTTATTTTGTATACACAAAGACATAAAAGCACATGCATACTCTATTCCTTTGAAATCTATTTTTTTCCATTAGATTCCCACGGAGAGGACATTCATATTCCTCTTTGTTTCTTTGTTTCTTTCTTTTCTCTTATTGAGAAAATGAAAGCTTTAGCCTTTAGGACAATCATGTAATTGTATTATTTGAAGGAATTTTCAAAATATATCTTGATTTTCTATTTTGTGATAATCATTACAATATATTCTATAGATAAAACTAAATAAATATATTTATAGTGCTGCTCATATATATACCGACACGAAATCAGAAGTCTATTTATTTTAATATCTCTTGATTAAAAAGCCTTATTAGGTAAAATTTCAGACCTAGTTAATGGGTAGTTTTACAATATCAAACTAATAAGGCACATCTCTTGATTAAAAAACTTTTTTCATCAACTAAAGCATCATACCACCAGAACAGAGTCCCACCATGTAAAATTCACACAGTTACGTTGAGGGAGACATTGGCTAAATCATGAGCAACAGTGTTGAAATAGAGAAGACATACGTACTTTTTAATCATGTAAAAGAAAATTTAAAAATAGTTAAAACGACTAGGTTTAATTGTAAACATCTTAAATATAAGGGCCAAAGTAGTAATTTCCTTATCTAATATATATGAGTAAAAATATACAAAATAGTGTAATGTGATGTGCTTATATCTAAGGGCACAATGGTCGTTTTTCTTTTTCGAAAACCCTAAATAATGAGATTTGGCTTAATTCGTCTCTTGATTTTCTATCATAAATATATGGAAGGCAAGAAATCGATTGTGGTTTAATTATATTAGTTTCACAGCCGAAATCTACATTAATTTCTAAGGTTAACCAAAGGATTACCAAGTAATTAGGATTACCAAGATGTTAACATACCAGAATTATATTAGTTTCACAGTTTCGCATGATATTATATTAGTTTTCACAATTTGGATTTTATGTCATTCACAGTAATTGCTAAACTGTTATGAGTTATTCTAAGGTTAACCAAAGGATTACCAAGAGTGAGCAGTATTGCCTCTCCGCAATTGCCTTTTCTCCATGGCTTCCCAAATTCATCTCAATCAATGTCAGATGTGCTTGAATGTAACGGCTGTTGGAATTTATGACCTTCGCAGTTACTACTAAGCTGTTACAAGTTTCTAATGGGGCTATCTTATTTTAGTATGCCATCTTCGACTCCAACTTCCTTAGTGTCATCCTGCATCCTCACTATTTGGATATGGTGCCTCACCCTAAATGTCAATATGTCATCATAATATTTTTTTGTTCAATTTTGGTTTTTTTTTTTTTGACTTTCTCATGCTTCTTTTGTTTGAGTGTATGTCCTAAAACCAATTATACATGTTATGATTTAAGTTATGATATTTATTTTACAGTTTATTATTTATTAATAAAAGACATTTGTTCTCTACACATTGTTGTATCCATATTTCATGTGTATGTCCCGAGACGTTATGTCAAATAAATATCGTTAATCCAAATGAGTTTGTGATTATGAGAGTCAATGATATTTATACGAATAAGTTTCATTTCCCTTTACACAATGCAATTGTAGACTCACATACTTATAATGGTGACCTATTACGTTCGATCCTAATTCAGACATAGAATTGATCATGATAGATTAAATCCACATAATCTATCCTCCGATGAAGATCATCATGTGATTATCATATTCCAATGATCATGACTATCACCTAATAGTGTATTGTGAGCCCCAAATAAATATTCCACCAGTATTCTACCAATGACTTGGAATAAGGAATGTGTCTATTCTAATAGTCATTGATTTAGTGTTGATCATAATTCTAATGATATGGAATTTGTCTATTCTAATGATATGCAATATGAGAATTTCCCCAATTGGAATTCTTCCATCATTGCCATGGATTTGCATAATCATTTATTTCAATTATGTAATGGAATAAACTCACTAAACATATGTTTATCCTGAGTTTGGAAATCCTTTACTATGTCTTTCATAATCTTCATATGTTTGTTATGTAACCCAATCACTCTCTTATAGGTAGTCCTTAAAGGACGAATCGGGTCAGTGTCAAAGTTACATAATTCCCATATAAGATTCATGAAGACCTCAAGTCTTATGATTAGTTCATACATCGTTATTAAGAGTTTTCCATAGACACGTGGGATAAATATCTCCATCTGAAAACTCATTGAAGCCAGTTCAGTATAATTATTAATTTCCAAAAACGCCTATGTGTTACACCAAGCATTCAGACTTTGCTAGTAGCTTATAAGATCAACTACCCCATAAATGGGTGATAATAATATCATGCTAATATATCCGAATTATCAATATAATTGTTATTGATAATCCCTCAATTATGAATATTTTTGGAGTGATAATCTCTCATATATCAAAGTTATGTTTGGTTCCTATGTAAATCATTATAAAAACTTTATTATACAATTTATCTAAGAAGAGATAAATGACAAAGTGTATAACAAATAAATGTCATTTTATTTTATTCAAAATCAAATTACAAAGTGATCATTATAGTTCTAATCCAATGAATTTACGACATAATACCAATATCAATACCTCTTGTGGAGTAATTTTTAGTAGATTAATAGAGCATTTAAAGGTTATTTGGTTTAGTCTTGTGGATGCAACGATATTTGCAATAATCACTACGAGAATTATGGCTTTTAGCGTCCAACACTTTAGCGTCGACATAATATTCGACGCCAAAACTCACTTTTAGCGTCGAATATAATATTCGACGCTAATTGTCACTTTTTTAGCGACGGAACAAAATTTCGACGCCAAAATTTGAATGTTTGGCGTCGAAAACAGTTTCCGACGCTAAAATTATGACTATAGCGTCGAATATTATTCGACGCTAAATAATTTTACTATTGCAATACTTTTTGGCGCCAAATATTAAACTTTTAGCGTCCAAAATCTGTGTCAACGCCAAAAACTAGATATTTAACGTCGACTATATAGCGTCGTTAAAGGTTTATGAAGTTTCCACCGACAATCTTTGAATCTTTAGCGTCTAAATTTATGTCGACGCTAAATGTCGGACATTTAGCGCCGAAATTATTGTTTCGACGCTAAAAACTACAACAATTAGCGTCGAATAATCAGCTTCGACGCTAAAGGTTTATGAAGTTTCCACCGACAATCCTTGAATCTTTAGCGTCTAAATTTATGTCGACGCCAAAAACCAGACATTTAGCGTCGAAATATTTGTTTCGACGCTAAAAACAGTAACAATTAGCGTCGAATTATCAGATGCGACGCTAAATATAGATTAAAATACAGAATGCCACCAACCTTCTCCCCCTCCGTTTTTTCTCTCATTCTCTTCATTTTCATCCTCTGAAATCTGAGAATTTCTCCTCTACAGCCTCACAACTCTCCTAAAAATATTCAATAAAATTGTAATCAATTTCCGATAAGGTAAATCTTCTTTCATATTTCTTTATTATTTTCAATTTTTATGATTATATATGTTGTTTATATGCTGTTTGTTAGTGATTTATGATTCATATATGTATAGTAAGTATATTAATTAACAAAATAGAATTTTTCTGTAAACTATTTAATTATTTTATCAACCAAATATATATATATATATATATGCTTAAATAAAGTATTAATGAATTAGTAATGTTGATTACTGTAATATGATATCTAATAATTATATTATTATATTTAGGTATTCTGCTGAAATGAATAGAAATTGGATGAGCTCTCTGGATAGATTGAGTGTTGAATATCGTAATGGAGTGTATGAGTTTATGGAAGTCGCAAAGCAACACATTGATGCTGAAGGTCGTGTTCGTTGTCCATGTGTAAATTGTTTGAATATGAAAAGGAAGCGGTTAGATGAAGTTCATAATCATTTATACATGCCAGGAATATCACCAACTTACCGTACATGGATTTATCACGGTGAGCAGTATAATTCTCAGTCACAGTTTTTTGATTCCGGCGAAGGGAGCAATAGTTACAATCAACCTGCAAACGATGAGATCACTGATATTTTGCATGACTTACAAGGTCCACAACTTAGTCATAGTGTTAGTGGTGACATGCCAGTGTTAAGTGGAAATGATCAAAATTTATTTAGTGAACTACTTGATGAGGCAAAAAAAATTCCATTTGAAGGTGCTGGAATGTCGATCTTGAATTTCGTTGTGAAATTATTACACATTAAAGTGATCAACAGAATGACCAACAAAAGTATCGATATGATGTTAGAGTTACTAGCCCAAATGTTACCGGTTGGAAGCGAATTGCCTAAGTCGTACTACGAGGCAAAGAAAATGTTGCATGATCTGGGAATGGGGTATGAATCCATTCATGCTTGTAAGTTTGATTTTGTATTATTTCGTGTCGAGTATGAATCACTTGAACATTGTCCGATATATGGTGAAAGTCGGTACAAAGTCCGTGGTATGGGGAAGAAAGTGCCTCAAAAGATATTACGATATTTCCCTTTAACGCCCAGGCTGCAGAGATTATTCATGTCACGACACACAGCGACTGATATGATGTGGCATCATGAAAAGAGGATCGGTGCGGAGGGCATACTTAGACATCCTGCGGATGGAACCGAATGGAAGGAATTTGATGACATGTACCTCTGTTTCGCTGAGGACCCCCGTAATGTCAGGCTAGGTTTTGCCTCTGATGGTTTTAACCCATTTGGGAATATGTACAACTCTTATAGCATATGGCCCGTTATTGTCATTCCATATAACTTACCTCCATGGAAATGTATGAAGGATCCGTTCATGTTTATGTCATTGCTTATCCCTGGTCCACGTTCATCTGGTAAAGATATAAATATTTACTTGAGACCATTGATCGAGGAGTTACAAACATTATGGAATGTGGGTGTGTATACCTATGATGCAGCTTCAGAGCAGTATTTTCAGATGCATGCCGCATTATTATGGACCATTAATGATTTTCCAGCTTATGCTTCATTATCTGGATGTAGCACTAAGGGATACATGGCATGTCCAGTTTGTCTGGATTCGACATACTTTGCCAACATCAACATCTCAGAGACAGCACACCAGGTAAACATCCTAATAATAGAGATAAAAATCCAAAACGCTTACCTGAAGAGTTGAATTGGACAGGAAAGAGTATTTTCTTTGAGTTAGAATATTGGGGGACTCTGAGTTTGCGACATAATTTGGATGTAATGCATATAGAAAAAAACATTTGTGAGAGTTTAGTGGGTACACTATTCAATATTCCGGGTAAGACAAAAGACACTGTAAATGCTAGATTGGACCTACAAGATCTTAGAATTCGCAGTGAATTGCATTTACAAGTCACCTCTCGAGGTCTTATTAAGCCTCCTACTAGTTATGTGCTCAATCAATCGGAGAGAAAATCATTCTGTGATTGGCTGAAAATGGTTAAATTCCCTGATAATTATGCATCGAATATTGGGCGTTGGGTCAGAGATGATACAATAACGGGATTAAAGAGTCACGATTGTCATGTGCTTCTCGAGATTCTCCTTCCTGTTGGCATTCGACCTTATCTCCCCCCGAATGTATGCGACGTCGTACTTGATCTATGTGGCTTCTTTAAACAATTATGTCAGAGGACATTAAGCACATCTGTTATTGACGACCTTGAGCGAGGAATCGTGATAATCCTATGCAAGCTGGAGCGAATTTTGCCACCCGCTTTTTTTGATGTCATGGTACATTTGGCTGTGCATTTACGGGCTGAAGCTAGAAAGGGAGGTCTTGTCCATTACAGATGGATGTATCCCATTGAGAGGTACTATATATATATATATATATATATACAGTTTTATATAAGAAAACTCTTAACTTTTTTCATGTGCATAGAATTTAGTATTAATGCAAACTTGTTGTCATATCTACAGGGCTTTGGGAGATTACAAACAATATGTGAAAAACAAGGCACGTCCTGAAGGGTCAATAGCTGAAGCTGTTATAATCAACAAAGCAATAACATTTTGTTCGATGTACATACAGAATATTGAAACTCATTTTAATCTTCGGCCACGAAACTATGATGGAGATGCAAGTAATAACCAAGATATCACAGTGTTCCATCAAAATTGCAGACCAATTGGAGCAGTAGGTGTCAAATTACTATCCCTTCAGGAAGTTGAACGTGCGCATTGGTTTATATTGAGTAATTGTGATGAAGTGCAACCGTATATAACGTAAGTTTTTCTGGTGCATAACTACTGTATTTTTTGCCATACATTAACCGTGATAATTTATTGTAGGCAACATCTAACAATGCTACAATGTCGTGGTGACCACAATGTTGATGGAACATGATGAGTGGTATTTATATCACTATTTCCCACTCATTTAACTTAATATTTTGTATAGTTTCTTGAGTTTTATGAACGTTTTGATGTGTTTTATTGTTATCTTGCAGATAAATAAAGTTTGGACAGCACTGGAGGCAATTTGGGGCAAAACCGGACAAAAATGCGTCAACAGGGATATTTTGGTCTTCTTCTCGTCGCGACGCTGAAGCACAGAGCGCCGCGACGCCCAGCGTGTGCCGGTTCTGCTAAAATGCGCCATGGTCAACGGGTCAACAATTTGAAAAGTTTGACTTTGCTAAAATGCGCCGTGCCACGTGTCACCATCACATACGATCTGCTAACGTGCGCCGTGACACGTGTCAACATCATATGCTGCCGACACTCTGACATGACACGTGTCGCCTCGTCATCAGCCATGTCATCGGTCAACGAGTCAACCATGCCACGTGTCATGCCACGTCATCAGACACGTCAGCAAGTCAACCGAGTCAACATGCCACGTCAGCCTCAGCCAATCAGAATTTGACACGTGTCGCCACGTGTCGCCATCCCATTGTGCCGACAGTTGTACAGTCAGCCACGTCACGCCACGTCATCGCCACGTCATCAATGACGTCATCACAATAATTGAGAATTAGCCGCCTTGACACGTGTCAGTTGTACAGTTAGCCGCCTCGCCACGTGTCGCCGTCTCATTGTGCCACGTCGACAAACTAGCGTCGCGACGGCAACGCCTTAGCGTCGCGACGCGCGCACAGTGACCAAACAGTGAATTTATTTTACTATAAATAGAGGCCGAATTTTCAGTTTTTAGTACACCTTTTCTCTCACTCCTTCTATGTAATTAGGGAGTTTCTCTCTCTAGAATTTTCATTTTTATTTTTACTTTTTACTTTTGTAATAATTTTAATTACGTTCTGTAATAATAGTAATCTACTTTCTTATTTTACAGTTTTTACTATTCACTATGCGGAGGTAACTTCCCTATGCTAGGGTGAAAGGTAATTATTTACTATTGCTATTTAGATTATTAATCTCCCTTAAAAATAATATATTTACTATTTAAAATTCTGATTAATAAAGGAATACCGCTATATTGGTCGGTTGGTAATTTAATTTTAATCTGGTTTAAACCTGACTAATCAAGGAATACCGCTATATTGGTCGGTGGTAAATTTATTTTCTGTTGGTTTGAACCTGATTAATAAAGGAATACCGCTATATTGGTCGGTTGGTAAATTTCTTTTGGTACCCCCTTATGGTTGGATTATGGACAAATATTACCACCTATATGGCTGTTGGACTTAATTTACTTAATCAGGATACCGCCAGATTGGTCGGTTGGTAAAATATATTATCACAAGTTTATATATTATTTTATGGGAGATATCTAAATTAGTAGTAGTAAAAGTAATTCCTTTTGCCTTAGCATTTTTATTTCATTTGTAATTTACTTTTTAGCATTTTCATTCACCGCAATTACTTTTCAACATTTTCATTTTATGTCTTTTAAGTTTTTAATAGCCCTAGCTATGTGTTCATAACTAAGTTAGTAATCTAGGGTTGTGATGAAATCCAGTATCACCAGTTTATAAGGGTTAAATTATAATTTGGGTAATTATAAAGATTTATTTATTGAGTCTTAATCTTAATGCTTTTTATTAATTGGCCACTAATAAAATTGATAAGGTAAACTTAAAATGAACTAGACATAGGGATTTTAGGTTTAAGACCTCAGACTCAATAACCCACGATCTTCCTTGAGGATAGATAACCCTTTAATAGATTTCCTTACAGGATAGGAATATACCTGTTGGGGGGGGGGGTAGCCATAATTGGAACTTAATATTAATGAATCCAGTTAATTTGATTAACATAGACATATGGTTTAATTAAGTTAAATTGGATATTTGTAATTGACCATCGGAAGAGGCTTTTACATAATTTAGTGTTCCAGGTTAATAAATCAATATTTTACCCAATTATAAGATAACAACTTCATCTTTAAATAATATTGGAATAAATCACAACCCTAGATAGTTTTAATATTGAATTTTCTCAAAATATTTTCAACCAATTTTAGTTACTTGCCTTTAAATTTAGAATCGTCACCTTTTCAAATCAATCAAACAAACCTGTTAGATACTGGTAATCATTTGGCCCAATAAATTGATAACAAAAAGGTTTAAGTCCTCGTGGGATCGATACTTTTATACTACTGAACGATACGTGTACGCTTGCGTTATACGTGTGTGTTTACGCCGGTCAGAACACACAGAAAAGAATTTCCTAAATGGTTTCAGACACTGTGTAAGTTAGAATATTTTATATTTATTTTTATCCTAACATATTGTGCATTTCAGTTTGTTATATTAACACATATATTTCTCTCATTGTCAGATTAATAACCAAGTTCAAAATGGTCAATTGGACTCGCAATCCTCATTGGTTTCTTTGCTTATGGGCCTCAAAAGCAGGCTTATGAGTACAGTGGATGCATTGTCAACGGAGTTAGATTTCATACCGAACAGCGAGATGTTACTCATGTGACTCAAAATTCTGGAATTGTAGTCCAAGGAGAACACAGCTCAGATCTAATTGACTTCTACGGCGTATTGCAGTCGGTCATTGAGTTGATATACCGACCCAGACGACATATTGTGCTATTCGACTTGTAAGTGGTTTGACACAAATGCCAGAAAGATGAGAATTCAAGTTCGTAATCATCTAACGTCAATTAATGTTCAACGTTTTTTGTACAAGAATGATCCATACATTTTTTATACCCAAGCACGTTCAGTGATATACATATCGATCCCAAGTTAGGAACTGGATGGATGGTGGTAGAAAATTTACAACATAGGGCCATCTGGGACACGTAGGAGAAAGATAGAGTTGACATATCAGATGAAACAGAAGAAGTCTCCGGCAACTTTGAAGATACTGTACAAATATATTATGGACAACTGTCACCTTCCTGAAAATATCACTTAACCTTGAGCTAGTACAGACGTTGAGATAATTCCTCATGCTGAAGTGAGCGTTAAGTAGCAAGTGAAGAACAATTTGACACTGAAGATGACTTCGATTCCAGTCACGAATCCTCAAATACCGACGACAATAGTGATTAATGAAGTTACTGTATTTTGTGATTGATGAATAATTTTCTGGTTATTATATGTATGGTTGTTGATTTTAATTACTCTTTAGATATGGTTGAAATATTATCGTAATTATTAATAGTATAACTATCTATATTTATTTTTATTATTTTTAATGGTAGACATCTAGCGTCGAAAAACATATTCGACGCTAATATGTGTACATTTAGCGTCGACTAGAAGTCGACGCTAAATGTCTGTCATTTAGCGTCGACTGTAGTCGACGCTAATGTCTGTCATTTAGCGTCGAAAATTGTATTTCGACGCTAAATATATAAAATTAAATTTCCCGGAAAAAATAACCCTAAATTTTAATAAACCGCCTATTTTTTGGTGTCGAAATAGTCGACGCTTAAAATGAAATTAATTTGACACTAAATGTACAATTAGCGTCAAAAATTGTGTTTCGACGCTAAATAAAAAATTTTAAATTTCCCGGAAAAAATAACCCTAAATTTTAATAAACCGCCTACTTTTTGGCGTCGAATTATTCGACGCTAAAATGAAATTAATTCGACGCTAAATGTCGTTTAAATCCCTAAAACCAGAGACCTCTTATTCTTGTCTCAAACGAGCAAAATTCTCCCATTAACTCTCTTCTTCTGCATTCTCAGCTTCTAGACATCTACTGCAACGAATTTAAGGTAAGTCTCACTTTTTTATTTAATTGATGATGATGATGATGATGGTGATGGTGGTTGTCAATAAGATTGATGAATTTTGATGATGATGATTGTTGAAGTTGATGATGAATTTGCATGATGACATATCATGGTTGTTGATGTATGATGATGATTTGTATGATGATGATTGTTCATAGAGTGGAAATCATTGGTGATGATGATGATGATTGTTGATGAATGATGATGATGATTGTTGATGAATGATGATGATGATGATTGTTGATGAATGATGATGATTGACGCTAATGAATGATGAATGATGAATGATGATGATTGACGCTAATATGAATGGCGATGACACATGCTGTTCCGCCCAGAACAACTGCTGTTCTGGGCTGTTCTGGGTAGAACAGCAGCTGTTCTGGGCAGAACAGCAGCTGTTCTGGGCAGAACAGCAAGTGTCGTCGTCATTCGTATATCAAATGTTTGGATATAGTATGTATTTGTATATACATATGATGTTAAGAGACGTATAGGTTGGATATGTTTATTTTGAATGTTTGTATGTGTTTTGGAATTCCAAAGTTCATATAGTATAGTATGTGTTTTGGAATGTTGTTATGGTTATGCGTGTACATGAGAAGTCGTGTGATGAGTTTGGTGTGTCGTGATATGTATGTATTGTTTGATTGTGTGCCTTGTGATGTATGGTTGTTAAATGTTGCTTTGTGGTTGGTTGATGATGATTGTGTGTGTGACTGTGTGTATGTACGTGTATGATGGAACTCGTAGATTATATGGATAATGAATGCATATGTGAAATGAATAAATGAATGAATGAATTTGAAAACGAAAGTGAGCATTCGATGTTATAAGCGCTTTTGTTAAGTTTGTATTACTTGTATGGATATGTATATGTATAAGAACTTTGGAATTTGATGACGCTAATGCGACGGTTTTTGCAGATGGCACCGGGCAATCGCAAACGGGCTAACGCGACTCCATCTACATCAGCAAGGGCAATTGGCCCTGGTGGTTCCTCTGATAACACAGGTGAGTCCAGTACAGTGAAGGGTCGAGGACGCACCCGTGGCCTAGGGTTGGCTAAGTACGTTAAGGCTCACGGCCGTATCCGAATAGAGATATCAGATGATGGACACACTCAAGTCGGACAACATAATTCAGCGTTTAATACAGCCATAGGAGCTACAGCTCGATATGAAGCTCCCCAAAACTACGTATCTTGGAGAAAGATACCGTGGGAGATGAAAATGAACCAGCTATTCCCTTCGCTACTTGTAAGTTTTCGATATTGTTTGTTATTTAACATTTTTATTTTATACTTATTTTTACTCGAATTTTCATGTAGGAATGGTTCGACTTCGATCTGACCCAAGTGAATGTCCAACAATATATTGACTACCACATGGGGAAAAGTTATAAAGATTATAGAACAAAAGTCCTGAAACCAATATTCGACGAACATGGACCTTCAAATTGTTGGTTTCTATTATTTGTCCCAAGGAAAGATTAAGCATATGAAATACAACAAATGAATATATATTAAACTTGAAGCATGGCGGAATCATACTTACAAAGCTTTTGTGATGAAGAAGATGAACAAAGGTTGAAGCTCCAAGTTCCTTGTAGATTCGGACAAGGGAAGAAAATGGGTGAAAGCTCCAAGCTTTGTGTATTCCAAGCTCTTTGATGGTTTCCCTATCACCTCCTTTGATCCTTGAATGTGCTAGCAAAAGGAGAAAATGAAAATCAAATCTTCTTTGCCCTAATGGAAGTCACGGCATTGAGAGAGAGAGGAAGAGGGAGAGAGTTTTTGTTTTTGTTATTTCTTTTCTAAAAAGCAATAATTGAAAACTAATACCAAAAGTTTTGGTATATCACCTTTTCCAAAAAGTTGAAAAAAAATCTCCCTCCAAAAGCCATTAAATGGCTCCACCAACTTGCATCATGAATAGTGACTAGATGTCACTTTAATAAAGTGACTTGTGACATCTATCACCAAGTCATGTCAAGTGATGTGACATCGCGATGTGACTTGCGGGTCCCACTCGTTTCGAAATACGAATGCGTCCGCAAACACTTTCGGGCTCGGTTTCGCTAATTCCGAATTAACGAATTTCCGTCGCGACGTAAATTAAATAATTATGCCTAGCGAAATCACTATTCACGTCGCTAACTAATTAATTCTAAATTAATTCGTTTGCCCGAATTAAAATCCGATTTTAATTCCGCGTCGAAATCTAATTTCGTTTAATATATCGAATATATTATTTTATCGATTAATTCCAAATTAATCGTTCTCTCTCAAAATAAGGCATTTTATCCAAAATAAAGTTTCTCCGTAATTAATCCAAGATTAATAAAGTTCGAATCAAATATCATAGGTGAATCTTCAGGAAGCGACCCGAGAGATCTCCGGATATGTTGGCAGTAAATACGGCTGTCGGATAATCCGAACACGTACGTACCTTGTACTACGTTTTTACCGATTTACAAGACAAGGTTGGCTTCTAGCAAAGCGCGATGCCTACCCATTCTCCAGAAATATTCTTATTGGAATATTAGATCTATATCAAGCGTAGTATACCGTAGTATTATGTGATCGTCCGATACTGGATCGATGTACACAATACTACGGTATACTACGCTTGATATAGATCTAATATTCCAATAAGAATATTTCTGGAGAATTGGGTAGGCATCGCGCTTTGCTAGAAGCCAACCTTGTCTTGTAAATCGGTAAAAACGTAGTACAAGGTACGTACGTGTTCGGATTATCCGACAGCCGTATTTACTGCCAACATATCCGGAGATCTCTCGGGTCGCTTCCTGAAGATTCACCTATGATATTTGATTCGAACTTTATTAATCTTGGATTAATTACGGAGAAACTTTATCTTGGATAAAATGCCTTATTTTGAGAGAGAACGATTAATTTGGAATTAATCGATAAAATAATATATTCGATATATTAAACGAAATTAGATTTCGACGCGGAATTAAAATCGGATTTTAATTCGGGCAAACGAATTAATTTAGAATTAATTAGTTAGCGACGTGAATAGTGATTTCGCTAGGCATAATTATTTAATTTACGTCGCGACGGAAATTCGTTAATTCGGAATTAGCGAAACCGAGCCCGAAAGTGTTTGCGGACGCATTCGTATTTTGAAACGAGTAGGACCCGCAAGTCACATCGCGATGTCACATCACTTGACATGACTTGGTGATAAATGTCACAAGTCACTTTATTAAAGTGACATCTAGTCACTATTCATGATGCAAGTTGGTGGAGCCATTTAATGGCTTTTGGAGGGAGATTTTTTTTCAACTTTTTGGAAAAGGTGATATACCAAAACTTTTGGTATTAGTTTTCAATTATTGCTTTTTAGAAAAGAAATAACAAAAATAAAAAACTCTCTCCCTCTTCCTCTCTCTCTCAATGCCGTGACTTCCATTAGGGCAAAGAAGATTTGATTTTCATTTTCTCCTTTTGCTAGCACATTCAAGGATCAAAGGAGGTGATAGGGAAACCATCAAAGAGCTTGGAATACACAAAGCTTGGAGCTTTCACCCATTTTCTTCCCTTGGCCGAATCTACAAGGAACTTGGAGCTTCAACCTTTGTTCATCTTCTTCATCACAAAAGCTTTGTAAGTATGATTCCGCCATGCTTCAAGTTTAATATATATTCATTTGTTGTATTTCATATGCTTAATCTTTCCTTGGGACAAATAATAGAAACCAACAATGGTATCAGAGCTATGTTTAAGCATGAAATACATTAGGTTAAAATTTGGATAAAATTGATTGAAGCATGTTCTTGTGAAATTTGATGAATGAGTATGCTTACATGTATATAGAATGATATTATATGGAATCAATTTTGAGAAAAATGCATTGGATGATTTTTCCCCAAAAATTTAACCTTGGCCGAATGGGTATGAACATTGAATGTGTTGGAATTTTTTTGTGTACAAGATCATTGGATGACTTAAAACGTATACGGGACGTAGATTAGTGATTCAATCGGATTGAAAAACAAATCGACACAAAAATTCTCACTTGGCCGAATACTAATGGACATGAAAATGGACTTGATTTTTGTTCAAATTAATGTTGGACATATGTTTTGAACAATAGATGATTAATAATTAAATTGGTATTTTGAAATATTTGGTTTAATGTATTAATCTTGGTTTTACACTTTAATTAATTGAATTTTAAAATTTGGAATATTGAAATTTAAATTAATGGGCTTAATTGTAAAATTGGGCTTGTAATATTATATTTGGGCATAATGGGCTTGGTTGGGCCAAGTAAATTTGGGCCAAAAGGATTGGATCCAATTTGGGCCTAAATCACTCCATTAAGTCCAAATGTATTATAATGGGCTTTAAAGTTTAATTGGGCCTTATGGGCTTGAAATTGATTTTGTGGCATTTAAGGGTGATTCCTTATTTGGGCTTGGTAATTGGGTTTGACCCACATTGACCAAAGCCCAAGCCTTAATAAATCAATTGAAAGCCCATCGGACTTTAATTAAACGAACATTGGATGTTAGTTGGGCTTTGAGACCCAATTAGATTAGATTTAGAATCTAAGTCTTTAAAGCACATTAAAAGTGTAAACATTTAATTTGGAATTAAATAATTGAATTAGTATTGAATACGAATTAAATTAGATTTAATAAGTAGTTCGATATATTCGCGAATTCGTACCTTATGTACTTATTCTCAAACGAGTTGGACTCGCGCCAAAATCAAACGTTGTTTGAACATATGGATGATCACTTTAACAAAGACTAATTAATTGGATTAGATTGGTTGTAAAAGCATGTCTTGTTTGAATATATATGTATGTGATGTATGAATAGTGTATATCGGATGGATATTAGAAGGGAAAGGGTAATTTTAGAAATTATTGTAAATTTAGAATTTATAAATTGGACCTGCGCGTCCAGCCTTATCTCTTTTATCTATTTGTATTCTCTTCTCACCTAATTCCCCTCAATGCAAATGAGGTTTCTCTTATTGTATTATGTAATTGGGTAGAAGTAGAATAGTGCTAGCGGGGAGTTGAAAGGGAGTGATTTGTTCTAGGAACAAGTTGTGTTATATATCCATCCGTATATCACTATTAATTTACTTTACGCGCTTTATGATGTTTTAGAAGCATGCTTAAGGGTGTATGTTGATGAGACCTAACAAAGATAATAAATTGGTTGCCAATTACGCAAAAATCCCTCAATCTATATTAAGCGATTATCCTTCCATTGAATGATTCTTGTTCAAGATCCAATTGGCATTGGTTTGTTGGCCAAAGTCAAGACCTTGTCAATTAGGATGTACTTGAATCATGAGAGTTTTGTTCCACATCGGTGTCTTGTCCAAGTTGTGATTTGTTGGCCAAAGTCAAGATCACTTCTTGTCCAACGACATTGATTACGAAACTATCCTTGTCAATGGGTCCCGCTTAACTGGAATCATTAGGTTTGTTGTGCCAAAGCCAAGGCCTAGATGATTCGGAGGATATGGTTAGAAAATGTATTAGATACATTGGCATAGGAAATATGTTTAGGACTTGGATGTCCACCTAACCGGACCTAGGAATTGGATTGGATCCAATTGATCTGTGAGATCTACCTAGTTAAATAGCATACAGCTTGTTGGCCAAAGTCAAGGTTGTGTGTTATTTAACGGGATCCTAGCCCACTAGGAAATAGGATTTCCCGAGTTCTCAACAGAGGGTTAGAGACTTGATGAAAATAGTGGGAGGCTAGTATGTGAATTTGCAGTTTCATTCAGATACTTTGCCTTACGCGTTCTTCAAAATTATTTCCTCTATTTATTATAATTAGTTGGACTAATACATTGTTATTTTTTTGTAACAGTTTGACTGTACCTATATTATCGTTAACTAGATAGTTGGACTATCGTAGTTAAGATGGCAGGCAAAGGAAATGTTCGAGACATCATCATGGGTGACAATGTCTTTAAGGGCACAAACTTTGCTGACTGGGAAATGAACCTGAGGATAGTCCTTGGGGCTGAGAGGATGCTGTACACTATACAGATACCTCTCCCGCCTAAGCCCACTGACCCACTTGAGCTGCAGTTATGGAAAACTCACAGTGATGATTGTGACACAGCTCAGGCTGTTATGTTAGCTTCGATGACTCAGCACTTTCGTCGCCAGAATATGGACTTGGATCCTTATAACATGATGGCTAGACTGCAAGATCTCCACCGCACCAATAAGCGGATGGAGAGGTATGAGTTGGTGAAGAAACTCTTCCGCGCTCGAATGACTGATGGCGCATCAGTTGAGGCCCACGGGACTCAAATGATCGCCGATATTGATGAGTTGGCCAATATGGGAATAGTCTTGGAGGCTGAGCTGACTGGGATTTGATCTTACAATCGCTTCCCGATACTTGGAAACAAATCATAATCAACTATAAGTTGATGGACACGGATGACTCTCTTGGAGAGCTGTTATCCGTCTTGAAGGAGTCTGAAAAAGGACTCCTAAAAGGGGGGCAAGCGCGAGGCGCACTATGCATCGACCTCTCAGGGCCCAAAGGCTGGGCTTAAGGCAACTGGAGGGGTGAGGAAGAGGAAACATAAGAACAAGGGCAAGGCAAGTTGACAAAGGCTTCTGGGAAGCCAAGGGACAGGTCTCAAGATGTCTGCCTCAAGTGCGGCAAAAAGGGTCACTGGAAACGTGACTGCCGAGTGGGCAAGGGACACAAGGAGGATATCAAGGCAGGCAAGGCACCAGCCTCTGGTATGTTTGTTATTGAAATAATATGACTACTTCTAGTCTTAAAAATTGGATTTTTGATTCTGGTTGTGTTGCTCATATTTGTACTGATTTGCAGGATCTGCAGAATAGCAGGATGCTGGCTTCAGGGGAGGTTGACCTACGAGTCGGAAACGGAACACCAGTTGCTGTTTTGGCTGTAGGGACTTTTGTTTTGGAACTGCCCTCAGGGCATGTACTTAAACTTTTGAACTGTTATTATATACCTAGTTTAACTATGAATATTATATCTGTATCTTTGTTAACCCAGCATGGGTACACTTTTGTATTTAGAAACACTGGGTGTTATTTATATAAAAATGATGCAGAAATTTGCACTGTTGTTGCAAATAATGGTCTTTATATTTTGAATGTAAATGAATCTCCTAAACACAAAATGACAAACAAAAGGCTCAAAAGGAGTAATCTAAAAGATGAAGCTTACATGTGGCATTGTCGTCTAGGACACATTAACAAGACTCGCATATCCACACTTTCGAAGAGTGGGTACTTGGACGGATTTGATCCTAATTCATATGATGTCTGCGAATCTTGTCTTTTAGGCGAAATGCCTAAATCACCTTTTAGCGGAAAAGGTGAACGTGCCACAGAACTGTTAGCCCTCGTTCATAGTGACGTATGTGGGCCCATGTCTAGCCAGGCTAGAGGTGGATATCGATACTTCGTAACCTTTACGGATGATGCATCACGTTACGGTTATGTGTATCTAATGATGCACAAGTCAGAAACTTTTGAGAAATTCAAAGAGTTTCGACACGAAGTTGAAAAACAAACAGGCAAGAGTATTAAGACATTACGGTCATACCGTGGTGGCGAATACTTAAGTTATGAGTTTCAAGATTACTTGAAAGAACATGGTATTCTTTCACAATGGACTCCTCCTGGAACACCGCAATTAAACGGTGTGTCTGAACGGAGAAACCGTACCTTGTTAGACATGGTAAGGTCGATGATGAGTCGCACTAAGCTACCAATATCCTTCTGGGGATATGCATTAAGCAGTGCAATACTTATTTTGAATAAGGTTCTGTCAAAGTCTGTTGAAAAGACTCCATACGAGATATGGACAGGAAGGAAACCAGGTTTCTCTTCCTGAAGATTTGGGGTTCTGGGCATATGTTAAACGTTTGGAAGGTACCAAATTAGAACCCAAATCAGATAAATGCCTTTTCGTAGGATATCCTAGGGAAACCAAAGGATATTACTTCTATCACCCACAAGAGAACAAAGTATTTGTTGCTCTACATGCATTTTTCCTTGAAAAGGAATTCCTAGATGCAGTGGTAAGTGGGAGGAAAGTGGAGCTCGATGAAAATCGTAGTGATACTGTTCCTGGCAATGAATCAACAAAGGAACATGAACAGACCATCCAGGATGAGTCTGTACCACAATCTTCATATACACAAGGACCGCGTAGGTCGGAGAGAGTCAGGACAGTACCTGAGAGGTATGGGTACCTGATCTCGCCTCATGTAGATATTAATCTTATTGAGGATAATGAACCGTCTACGTATGTGGAAGCAATACAGGATATTGATTCCGCTTTATGGCAAGAAGCCATGAAGTCCGAGAAGGATTCCATGTATGCCAACCAAGTTTGGACACTGGTTGATGCATCAGAAGGTGTAAAGCCTATTGGATGCAGATGGATCTTCAAGAAGAAGACCGACATGGATGGCAACGTGCAAACATACAAAGCTAGGCTTGTAGCAAAGGGGTATCGTCAACAATATGGTGTTGATTATGACGAAACTTTCTCACCCGTTGCCATGATTAAATCCATTCGGATAATGCTTGCAATAGCTGCATATTTCGATTACGAGATATGGCAGATGGACGTTAAAACCGCTTTCCTTAACGGAAACCTTTTGGAGGATGTTTATATGCAACAGCCTGACGGTTTTATCGTACCAAGACTTGCAAACAAGGTTTGTAAGTTAAATCGATCCATTTATGGATTGAAGCAAGCAGCACGGTCATGGAATCAGCGTTTTGATGAAATCATAAAAGAATATAATTTCGTGCAAAACGAAGATGACCCTTGTGTATACAAGAAGGTTAGTGGGAGAGCACTGACTTTTATTGTCCTTTATGTCGACGATGTATTGCTTATAGGCAATGACATTCCCATGCTAACGTCGGTGAAAGCTTGGCTTTCATTAAAATTCTCCATGAAAGATCTGGGAGAAGCAGCCTTTATTCTGGGAATAAAGATCTACCGGGATAGATCTAGAAAGCTGCTTGGACTCTCCCAGAGTACATATATTGACAAAGTGTTGAAGCGATTCAGCATGGATCAATCCAAGAAGGGATTGATGCCAATGTTACGTGGTACCTCTCTGTCTAAGGACATGTGTCCTAAGACTCAAGAAGAGAGAGATAACATGAGTCGGATACCGTTCGCCTCGGCAGTCGGATCGATCATGTATGCCATGATATGTACGCGACCTGATGTGTCATATGCTTTGAGCATGTGCAGTCGCTATCAGGCCGATCCAGGTGAAGGTCACTGGATGGCAGTTAAGAATATCCTTAAGTATCTTAGACGAACTAAGGATGTTTTCTTAATTTACGGAGAATGAGAACTTGTGGTATCTGGGTATGCCGATGCAAGTTTCCAAACCGACAAGGACGACTTCAAGTCGCAATCCGGGTACATTTTTTGTTTGAATAACGGAGCAGTGAGCTGGAAATCTTCCAAGCAAGATACTGTTGCCGATTCAACGACAGAAGCGGAGTATATTGCTGCGTCGGAAGCAGCAAAGGAGGCAGTTTGGATCCGAAAGTTCCTAATCGGATTAGGAGTAGTTTTCGTTAGCAGCTGAGCCCGTTCCATTGTATTGTGACAATAACGGGGCTATAGCACAAGCTAAGGAACCAAGGTCTCATCAAAGATCCAAGCATGTTCTTCGGCGCTACCATCTGATTCGGGAGATTATACATCGTGGCGATGTAAAGGTCGAGAAGGTCGCATCAAATAACAATATTGCAGATCCGCTGACGAAGGCTGTTTATCCGCATGTTTTTGAACGACATATACATAGTTCAGGTATTAGATGCTTGAGTGACTGACTATAGGCCAAGTGGGAGATTGTTAGACATTATGACCCATAGCGTCACTGTTTGTAAATGATATTGTATTATTGTACAAAATTAACTATGTAATAATGAAATTGCCTTTTGCCGTTTTGTAATTTATTTACTTTGACATATAAATGGCAAAAGTCCATATGATTAGTTCCGTATTGAGATGATATGAGACAGTATCAATACATAAAGGTTTAATCGTTAAATATCCCTAGTCGGAGTATTATCGAGATCAGACATCGATAATGCGGAATAGACTAGTATTGCACTTGTGCACGTTGTGAGGGCACAACGGCATAGTTTTCATATATTTAAGTATAGGATACTTATGCAAGTGCGATAGGAGTTGTGTTTTACCGATAGTACGGAAAATAGCTTCGCTCTGGATAGACCCCGCGGAATCCCATTGGTAGTATGTCTGCGTGTCTATGGGAGGCCGCATCAGGGTAGGTGTATATGGTCTTAACCTGAGACTTGCATCGCTAGTACTTGCGACAATCGGTAAACTTTGGTTTTGGTGGTTGGGGGACCTTAACTGGTTCTGTGTTCACCTCTTCTGGGTTTATCAGGAATCGTAGTGCACTGGGTGTGATGTCAAGATGGAAGTGTCACTTCAGACATATGGAGTTGATGATCACGCAGGATACAGAACTAGTGCTCTATAAAAGGTTGCAACCATCGGGACAATATGACTAGGTCAGTATTGCCCGATTTAAAGAGACTAGTTGCTTGATGTCCGATATATATTTCGTACGGGGCAGACACATTTCCAGCCCCAGGTAAAACACAACCTCCTATCGCACTTGCATAAGTATCCTATACTTAAATATATGAGAACTATGCCGTTGTGCCCTCACAACGTGCACAAGTGCAATACTAGTCTATTCCGCATTATCGATGTCCGATCTCGATAATACTCCGACTAGGGATATTTAACGATTAAACCTTTATGTATTGATACTGTCTCATATCATCTCAATACGGAACTAATCATATGGACTTTTGCCATTTATATGTCAAAGTAAATAAATTACAAAACGGCAAAAGGCAATTTCATTATTACATAGTTAATTTTGTACAATAATACAATATCATTTACAAAACAGTGACGCTATGGGTCATAATGTCTAACAATCTCCCACTTGGCCTATAGCCAGTCACTCAAGCATCTAATACCTGAACTATGTATATGTCGTTCAAAAACATGCGGATAAACAGCCTTCGTCAGCGGATCTGCAATGTTGTTATCTGATGCGACCTTCTCGACCTTTACTCGCCACGATGTATAATCTCCAGAAGGTCGCATCAGATAACAACATTGCAGATCCGCTGACGAAGGCTTGTTTATCCACATGTTTTTGAACGACATATACATAGTTCAGGTATTAGATGCTTGAGTGACTGGCTATAGGCCAAGTGGGAGATTGTTAGACATTATGACCCATAGCGTCACTGTTTTGTAAATGATATTGTATTATTGTACAAAATTAACTATGTAATAATGTCTAACACAAATGCTCCACAACACAAGCCTGATTTTATAGAGGAACAAGATTGGACATTCTTATATGAGCTTTGGTCTAGAAAAAAACACGAGGTAAATTTTGAAATAACGGAAATTTATAATTGTCTTTGTTTTCGGTACTTACAATGTTGGTAAATGCAGGATAAATGTCACGCAAATGCGGAAAATCGAAGTCACTTGCCTTTTAACCACCGTGGAGGTTCGAAGCCATTTATCCAACATCGTGCCGAACATTCTGAGGTAAATATATCCTAACGTAAAATTTAACAGTTAATTGTTTTTACTAATCTGGAATAATATTGAATTTATTTTCTGTTTATAACAGAGTAGCACAGGTGAGGTGCAATCATTTCCAGATTTTTTCCGTGTGACGCATTACAATAAGAGGAACAAATGGATAAATGAAGAAGCCGAATGCTGCTATGTAAGTTTCAGTTTTTAAAATAAAATAATTAATATTATATATGTTAATTTTTTTTCTCAAATTCTAATATTAACTTATTTTTTGAAACAGAACGAAATGATGGAACTCCAACATCAAACTCAGGAGACATGGTTCGACCCCATACCAGATAAGCAACTGTCGCAATTGGTTTTCAAGAATCAGACAGCTTACAACGTTGGCCTTGGCACTCGTAAAAAGCCAACGTCATCTGCACGCAATAGTGTTAATTCGGACAATGTCTCTCTTCGAGACGAGTTAGTCACCACCAGAGACGAGCTAGCCAGCACCCGAGACGAGCTGCAGCAGACTAAGGAGAAGCTACAACAGGTCACGGTGGACCACGAGAAGAAGATGGTGGACCACGAGAAGAAGATGGAGCAGTTGGAACAGCAAATGCTGGTTTTCCGTCAGATGTTTGAGGCCTCAGTCAGTCAGGGTGCATCGGGCTCGAGCGTCCCCCCATCACAGTAGCAATTAATTTTATATTTGGTTTTGTATAAACATTTTGAACAAATAGATTTAATATAATATATTTTTTTTCTAAAACAAATTTCAATATAATATTTATTATAATATTTCATAATTCTGTTATTAATTACATTTTTTTCAACTAAATTAAATATTAAATTAAATATTTTAGACCAAAAAAAAATAATTTTTTAAAAAATAAATTTTTGAACTATTAGCGACGAAATAATTCGACGCAAAAAGTCAACTTTTGGCGTCGAATATTTCGACGCTAATAGTAACAAAAAATGGCCGCTATAAGCGTACATATATTAATTTCTTAATATAATTTAGCGTCGACACGTTTCGACGCTACAATTTTACTTTTGGCGTCGAATAATTTCGTCGCCAAATATAACCTATAGCGTCGGAAAATTTACTTTAGCGTCGACATAAATTGGACGCAGAATATAGTTTTTAGCGTCGTATTTAATAATTTCGACGCTAAAATTGATTCTCGTCGACATTTCAGCGTCCATTTTTTGCGTCTAATTTCTTCGACGCTGATTGTCTTTTGCGTCGAAAATGTGGCTTATGGCGTCGAAATAATTCGACGCCAAATGGTCTAATTTTTGTAGTGAATCTTGGCAACTGAACATACTAATATTCGAAGATAGAAGAAAAATATGAACTGAGAGTGATTCAAAAACTATAATTTCATGTTTGCAAAATTCATCTTAATAATCCTCAGTCCCTCAAAAATTATTCTTTTAACTACAAAGCAATGATTAAGAAAATGGATTTCCGCTGCACTCATACTTTTAGAGAAGAAAATATAGTGGCGGACTATTTAGTTAATATAGGTAGACCGGCCGGCGGTTCGGTTCGATTCCGGTTAATTCCGGTTCAGTTCGGTTCCGGTTCCACACTAAAGTGGAACCGGAACCGGAACCGGAATCGAACCATTCGGTTCCGGTTTCGGTTCCATCCGGTTTTTTTTTTTTTTTGCTTTATTGAAAATAAAAAAAAATTGAGATTGATAAATCAATATAATTTAAAATTATGAATTTGAATTTATTACATTACATAATTACATTAAATTACAAATAAAATTCTTATCTAAAAAATAAAAAAATTCATTATATAAATTCAAACGGAACCTTACGGTTCCGCTTGGAACCGCTGGAACGGTTCAAGCGATTGCTAGGGTAGGAACCCTAACCAAACCGGTTAGGTTCCGGTTCCGAACCAAAACCTTAGCCGGGTCTAAATATAGGATTGGCTTTGCCTCTCTTCAATTGGTGGAATTCACCATCTAAAGATTTTATTTGAGGATACTTGCGGATTTCTCAAATATTGATTTATTACTAAGTAATATGTCCATTATTAAATACACTCTTCCTTTTTCTTATTAATAAATTTTATCATTCAGATAAAAAAAAGGTTCAAAGCAGTAATGATGGTCATCTGTTATGGTTAGAGTGTTTTATAGGCAAAAATAACAAAAATTACCCGAAATTTGGTGAAATTAAATGAAATCCTCATATGTTTTAAAATTAAACGAAATCTTTATGCAGTTGAATACGCTATAGATATTTTTATTCTTATTGTAAAATATAAAAACGTTTTTGCTAAATTTTAAATTAGGAGGAGAATTACAATTAATTCTGAAATTACCTACAAGCAATAGCGACAAGCAATCTCTATACCCAAGAGGGGGTGAATTGGGTTATCCCTATAAATGCGGAATTAATAAATCTTTGTCGATTTTTAGCTCTTATTACCAAGTGGGCACTTATGTTGATATTTCTCTATTTCAATTAATAACTTATATGCAAGTTTTCTATTCAATGAATGTAAACATAAATAAACTTGCAAATAATAAAAAGTATAGGGAAAGAGAAATACAACACCGCGATTTATAGTGGTTCGTCCAAACGTCCCTACGTCCACTCCCCCAAGCCTCGCTTGAAGATTTCCACTAAAATCGAGTTTACTTGGTTCACTCGCAACCAAGAGTTTTCTGCCAAGGTGCACTCCGAACCTTTTACACTTTTGAGTTTTTTCCGTAGGTGCACTCACAACCTTTACAATTACCCAACGGATGGGATTTCACAATCAAAAGTGTTTTTGTTTAAGAAGGTTTGAAACACACTTGGGCACTCACAAATATAATGAAGATTGTGTGAGTTGCAAACCCAAGTGTTCTAAGCTCACTAAATGATATGAAGGTGAGTGTGTGAGCTTGAGAGTGTTTGAGATTAAGAAGGTTTAAAACACTCTTATTTTTGCCTTAGAGAATGTATGAAGATGTATTATGATATCTCTAACCAAGGCAAATGAGTTGGGGTTCATTTATATAGAAAATGAAAATCAGTCCTAACTTTCTCTACTGAGACCGGTATGGTAACCGGTATGGGACCGGTATGCCGGTCTCCAATGGATATATTACCGTTGGGAGAAACTAGCCGTTAGACCGGTATGTTAACCGGTATTGGGACCGGTATGGTCCGTGCCGGTTCCAGTGAGTGTGCAGTGTGAAGGCTTGACCGGTTTGTTCACCGGTATGTAGACCGGTTTAGGTCATGCCGGTTCCAGAAATGGAACTAGTCGTTGGGCTTATCGTTATGGGATCGGTATGGAGACCTATTTGGTTTGTGCCGGTTCCAGTAGCCATGCGTTCCTTAGGTTCACCGGTTTGGTGACCGGTATGGGACCGGTATGCCGGTGTCAGTACCAAAAATGCAAATATGAAGATTTTAATGCATTTTGTATAAGAACCTAATGCATCCAAGTGAATGTGTATGATCCATATGAGCTTAGGCACTTGAATATTACAATTCACATTACAATTAGAGCCCTAAGCTAAGATTTCACAAGATTATCTCGATTTGCCGCAAGTCTTCACATTCTCGCTCTTCACCACATTGCGCTTCGACATCTTTTTTTATTACCTTGTATTTGTTCATCGAAGACTTCATTCTCGTTGCTTCATCAAAATCCAATTACGCGACCAAGTCGCCAACAATCTCCCATTTTTTGATGATGGCAACCCCTTAAAACTTGTTTAGACTTGTGAGCTTATAGTAGTCCAAATATTGACGATTTTGCTCCTCCTCAAAATAAGCTCCCCCTCAATGTGTGATTGTCTTCAAGATATCACTATAAAACTTGACAAACACATTAGTACAATTACTCCCCTTTAAACCAAGAGTGAGGGTAAAATAAGTTTTTATCTCATTCTAATGATTTCTCCCCATTTGACATTATCAAAAAGTGGAGAAGCAAAAATTTAGTGCTAAATGAGATACCAATTACATATGTGCATAAATAATTATACCAAAATTTAAAAATTGCACATTTGGCATTTCCCCCTTTGCCATTCATTTTTTAAATCATGCATAGTGTGTTTCTAAAAATTTATACCAAAGATACCAAAAAAGAATTGTCAATGATTTCAATTGACTAAATATCATCTTAAGCATAGATTCTTCCAAAAATTTGATACCAATTAAAATAACTCAATACATTTCATGATACCAATTTGTTAAATATCAAAAATCCATGCTTTTCATTTATGTCAATATGCATACACTTCATTCAATCATGTTACATGACAAAAATATTTTTAATGCAAATCAACTAAGTATTCACACACAAGAAATTTAACTCAATAAATTCAATGTGATACCAATTGATTTAAAAAAAGGGTTTAAATGTATGATTTAGGCAATTGATGATATCAAATGAACAATTGATAACAATAGAAAGTTAAATACATTGCCTAATCACTTTGTATGCTTCAAAAATAAGTTAATCAATTTGAAATATGCATACACTTATGATTTAGAGGAAACGGTACCAATGTTTCCGTGAATACGGATTTTACCTTTACCGTTGCGATTACTCATCTCTTTGAGCCTTTGGGATCAATTTTACAATTCTCTTTAAGGATCCATTCCCAAAGCTCCCCCTACAAATTTATCAATTGCACTTTGGTACCCAAACTTTCTTGGGTTAATTGGGGTTAATTTTGATTCCTTGAGGAATCCATGCATTCTTAATCACATTCTTATGCATGCATTCAAAAATTTTATGTCACTTTTTATTACATGCATGACATGTGACATTTTCATTGATAGCAATATTTTTATCATGAGAATCGGATGCCTTAACAAAGTAGTTCTTCAAAAATTTTCTTTTCACATAAGACTTATATCCTAATCCTTCTCTTTTAAATGCACATTTTTGGGATCCAATAAGCATATTAAAATTTTTATGTCCCAATGTGAATTTACTAAGTATGTTTTGCAAATCTATAACCTTTGTGTTTAATAAAACATTTTCATTCAAAATTGATTCGCAATCACATGTCTTAGAGCTAGATGGCATATTAGATATGACATTTTCAAGTTCTAGCTTTTTAACCTTTAAACATGCATTTTTATCATTTAAACATGCAATATCTTTTTCATGTTTGGCCTTTAAGCATGTAATCTCATTATCTAAAACATGAATTTTATCCATACAACATGCATGATCATTTTTAAGTGTAGCATGCTCATTTTTGATCAATTTTAATTTCTTTTTAAGCACATCACACAATTCTTGCAAGCCATTAAATGCATTAAGTAAATCATTATAATTTTTTGAATTATGTACCTCTTCTTCTTCTTCTTCTTTTTCGCTTTCAAAGAAGAGATCCTCATCCTCGATGGCCATAAGTGCTAGGTCATTCTCGATGGCCATGAATGCTAAATTTGTTTTCTCTTGGGCTTGGACCTCTTCCTCATTGGATGAACTAGAATCGCTATCACTCCAAGTTGAAGTAGCTTTCATTGCCTTTTTCTTTGATTTGCCTTTCATTTTCTTCAATGGACAATCCATAGCTATATGACCCGATTTGTTGCATTCATAACACACAATTTTCTTGTTCTTCCGCGGCCATTTTTCTTCTTTCTTATCATCCGCTTTTGATTTTCCTTTTTGCTTTACGGATTTGAGGAGCTTCTTGAAGTTCTTGTTTATTTGAGCTAACTCATCATCACTATCACTATCACTATCACTTGAGCTTGAGTCGTCTCTTTTTCTTGCTTTCAATGCCAAAGACTTCATTGTCCTTTTCTCATCTTCCTCATTTTTATCCATCTTGATCTCTAATTCATATTCAAGTAATTTACCGACTAAATCATCCATCTTCAAGGTATTCATGTCGTTTGCTTCTTTGATGGAGGCAGTATAGCTTCTATATTCTTTAGGGAGTGATCTCAAGATTTTCTTCACTTGATCGGATGACCCAATGACTTTTCCCAAGGCGCCCAAATGATTGATGATGACCGTGAACCTCGAAATCATGTGATCAATTTCTTCCCTGGATTCCATCTTGAAATTGTCCAATTCGCACATAAACCGGTTGATCTTGGATTCCTTCACTTGGCTTGTGCCATCGTTGATCATTTCCAAAGACTTCCATAAATCATATGCATTTCCACATTCCGGAAGCTTGCTTACTTGATCCCGATCAATGGCACATAGAAGTTGGTTGAGTGCCTTAGCATTTTGTGAGGCTTGCTTTAAATCCTCAATATCCCATTCTAAACATGGCTTCAGAATCTCAACCCCATTACTATCCTTTTTCGTTGGTCCTTTTGCACCTCGTGTAATAACCAAATAAGATTGCGGATCAACGACAATGAGATAATTCAACATTCTCATCTTCCAATAGTTGTAGTCCGTTCCGGTGTGAAACAGAGGTCTAGTTGTTGAAAAACCTTCGGCAAGATTTGACGAGTTGCTTGTAGATGCCATGATCTATTCTTGGACGGTTAAGTCTTGTAGAGAATACCTCGCTCTGATACCAACTGAAATTACATACAAGCAATAGCGACAAGCAATCTCTATACCCAAGAGGGGGGTGAATTGGGTTATCGCTATACATGCGGAATTAATAAATCTTTGCCGATTTTTAGCTCTTATTACCAAGTGGGCACTTATGTTGATATTTCTCTATTTCAATTAATAACCTATATGCAAGTTTTCTATTCAATGAATGTAAACATAAATAAACTTGAAAATAATAAAAAGTATATGGAAAGAGAAATACGACACCGCGATTTATAATGGTTCGGCCAAACGTGCCTACGTCCACTCCCCCAAGCCTCGCTTGAAGATTTCCACTAAAATCGAGTTTACTTGGTTCACTCGCAACCAAGAGTTTTCCACCAAGGTGCACTACGAACCTTTTACACTTTTGAGTTTTGTTCGTAGGTGCACTCACAACCTTTACAATTACCCAACGGATGGGATTTCACAACCACAAGTGTTTTTGTTTAAGAAGGTTTGAAACACACTTGGACACTCACAAATATAATGAAGACTGTGTGAGTTGCAAACCCAAGTGTTCTAAGCTCACTGAATGATATGAAGGTGAGTGTGTGAGCTTGAGAGTGTTTGAGATTAAGAATGTTTAAAACAATCTTATTTTTGCCTTAGAGAATGTATGAAGATGTATTATGATATCTCTAACCAAGGCAAATGAGTTGGGGTTCATTTATATAGAAAATGAAAAGCAGTCCCAACTTTCTCTACTGAGACCGGTATGGTAACCAGTATGGGACCGGTATGCCGGTCTCCAACGGATATATTACCGTTGGGAGAAACTAGCCGTTAGATCGGTATATTAACAGGTATAGGGACCGGTATGGTAACCAGTATGGGACCGGTATGCCGGTCTCCACGGATATATTACCGTTGGGAGAAACTAGCCGTTAGACCGGTATATTAACAGGTATGGGGACCGGTATGGTCCGTGCCGGTTCCAGTGAGTGTTCAGTGTGAAGGCTTGACCAGTTTCTTCACCGGTATGTAGACCGGTTTAGGTCATGCCGGTTCCAGAAGTGGAACTAGTCGTTGGGCTTACCGATATGGGACCGATATGGAGACCGGTTTGGTTTGTGCCGGTTCCAGTAGCCTTGCATTCCTTAGGTTCACCGGTTTGGTGACCGGTATGCCGGTCTCAGTACCAAAAATACAGATATGAAGATTTTAATGCATTTTGTACATGAACTTAATGCATCTAAGTGAATGTGTATGATCCATATGAGCTTAGGCACTTGAATATTACAATTCACATTACAATTAGAGCCCTAAGCTAAGATTTCGCAAGATTATCTCGATTTGCCGCAAGTCTTCACATTCTCACTCTACACCACGTTGCGCTTCGACATCTTTTTGTATTACCTCATATTTGTTCGTCAAAGTCTATATTCTCGTTGCATCATCAAAATCCAATTACACGACCAAGTCGCCAACAAATTCCACCAAACATAAAAAGATTTTACTCGTTTTCCATATGAATATTCTATTCTGTAATGCTAATTGATCATATGAATCTTCTATTGTGCAGAGGTAATGTTGTACTCTAAATTTTGTTTCGTCGGGGAAAAAACAATTAACAGTAGCCGATGAAATGGCTTTAGTAAATATATCATTACTAGATTAATCTCAACTCTCAAATTTGAGCATATTCAATAATGATACTTGTATATCCTTATGTATATCATTGTACTCATAATCATAAAAGGAAAAAAATTTTAAGTATAAGACAAAAAAATTCACTATAAAACAAATATATATATATATATATATATATATATATATATATTTGTGTTTTATAATTATGTATAGAATAATGTGCGTTTATTAATTTCCTAACTTATTTTAAAGGACAAATCGAGTGATTTTCAATTGGATTTTTTTAGTGGCTATTCACTAACGGTCTGTTTGGTTCAACGGAGGGGAGGGGAGGGGATGAATTTTAATAGAGGGGAGGAGAGGTGAGGGGAGGGGAGTTGATGAATTTTAATTAAATGTGTTTGGTTCAAAGGAGGGGAGGGGAGGGGAGTTGAGAGTTTTTAATTAGATATATGTTTTGTTCAAGAAGGGAAGTGAGAGATTTTAAAACTAATTTACTATTTTATCCTTATAGCATTTTATAAATAAAATTAAAACAATATAAGCTTATATTATCTTTAAATTAAATAAAGAATAAAATTAAAATTAAAAGCTCTACATAATACGTGTTATTAAAAATAAAATTAAAACAAATATAAGAGAAGAGAATAAGAAGAATTGAATGGTGAAGCAAATATAAGAGGAATTTGTAATTAGAACAATTTTGGATTTTAATGTATAAGTAAGAATAATTTAGTAAATGTATTTAAAATTTTAATTGCTTACTTTCTCTCCCCTCCAAAACCCCCAATTTTTAGAGGGGGGATAAAATTGGCTTAGGAGAGATTTTGCTCCCCTCCCCTCCCCTCCCCCAAAAAATTGAACCAAACAAACATAATTTAAAATAATCACTCCCCTCCCCTCCAAAACCCCCCAACCAAACACCCTAAAGTAATCCCTACATTAGAATAAACAGCCCAATGTAATTTTATTTTATGTGGTAAAGGGGAGTGGCTTAGTGTGTATGATTCATGATCTCATATTGAGGTCATGTGTTCGAATCCAGAGAGTGTGTTTCTTGTAAGAGCTTAGGATAGTCGGAGATTTTACTTGCTCCGCTTAAGCCCGGAATGGGTGGTTTGGCGGTAAAGTTTCCAACAATTTCAAAACAATAATAATTTTATTTTAGGCGTAATAAATATCATAACAATTTCTATGGCTTGGGTGTCATTTCACAAAATATAAACCTAACTTACGTATACACACAGTTAAGTTACAGTTGGAAATCGTAATCAAATCGTATGATTTACAGTTCGATCAAAACCGAAATCGTAAATCTTAATCATAACAAAACTGAACCGTGCGATTACAGTTGAATCATATTTTTATTTAATTTTTTTAAAAAATGTTATAAATAATTTAAAAAATTATTTAAAAAACTTTAGTTCAACCGTCTGTTGGAAATACACATACCGCAACTGAACCGGATCCATCCGGTTCGATTGTGATTTGCAATACGATTTGTTAAAGGTTTGGGTAATCAATGGTTGGTCAATAGTCCAATTGTGGTTAAGTTATGATTTGAAATCGCAATGGTGTGTACGTTTAACCTAACCAAAGCTTTAAAGGCATTGAAGTCATTTGAAAAAGAATAATATACCCTAAATAAAATCCCACACCGTGAAAAGAGGGTAGTGGAGTGGCAGGACTAGAACTTGGGGATGAAAATTGATATAATTAGAGTGGATAGAAAATCTTAAATTTAGATTAAGATTTGAAATTTTGTTTCAAATGTTATAAGATTTTTGATGAAAAATCGTCTCAAATAAAAATTTCAATTAGAATTTGAGACGATTTTTGTCCCAAATCTAAAATTTTAATATAAAAAGTTTGGAATTCAGATTGAAATTTATGATCATAAATTATTCGATACGAGATTTGAAATAATTTTTCTTCCTGATTCAAAAAACCGATCGAAATTTGGGATGATTTTTTCTTTGGAGATGAGACTAGGTCGAAACAGGACTTCCCTAGATAAGACATTCACAATTATTGAAATGTACACATCCACAAATGAAATTTCATATCCGTAATCTATTCATATTTGGTAAAATTTTCTCAGTCAGTATCCTTATCCGCAACTGTCCATCAATACAGATATCTATGTTCATCCGAAACATCTGCAAAATTAGAAATCTACTAACGGATATCCAATATCTGATATAATTAGTTCATTTAATATAAATATAATAATTCAATATAAATTTATTCAACACAACTTTAAAGATCAATTTCAATATGATTATCATATATAGATTACAATTAAAATAAAATCATCGATTCACATTTTCAATATATGTAAATTATCCAATGTCATCTATTAGATGGATATCAGATATTTGATCACTCTGCCCAAAAGTAAATTTGAGAGTTGAAGATTGTTCAATGTTTAAATTTTGAGTTTATGTGTTCATCTTAGTTTATATGAAATATTTTTCTCAACACTCACCCTCACACATATGAGGATTTTTTCTTTAATCCATATCACGGGGTAAATAATTTAGACCGGATCATATATGACCGTGAAATATCATATTGAAATTCATGAATTTAACTCAATTCAAAATTTGATCAACTCAGCACCGAAAAAGCAAGAGAGAGACTAAAAATGGTCAAAGAAAACCCCACCACCTGTTATTTCAACTGTATCTCTCTGCAGTATTCCTCTCTTTTGTATTAATGGAGGGAGAGAGAAGAGGGACTGCATAACTTGTCTTAATCTAAGTGCTTTGCCATATTTGTAGGCTTTCTTTTCCTTCTCTCATCAGTCTGACTCTCATGACGGACAGCGACTTTTCTTCTCTTACTTCTCTTCCGTGATTTTTGCACTTATTTTTTCTGCTTCTACTTTTCATTTTTATTTTTCTCAAGTTATTCACTTTATTTTTTATTTCTTATTTTTTTGCATTCTTTTTTTCGTATAACAGTGTGCAACTGTTCGTCGTCACCAGATTTAGGGTTTTGAAGATGGACATATGTGTAAGTGACAAAGACAATATTACTCAACACTAACCCTACAACAAAATCGGCTGTAAGTAGTGAACTGCAAATTTCATTATTTTCATTTTAGCAATCTTAAATCTGTTCTGCTGCTTAACTTGGTTCACATAACTCTCTTTTCCTGTCCTTATTCTTTTGATGCATGCTTTTACTTTTATTTTATTTTGAATTTATTGTTGGTATGTTGAGTGATGTTTGATCTGGTTTTGAATGAGTGGTGTTTCCATCATCTTGTCTAATCAACTCTCTTGACATTTTTTTTAGGGTTTGATGCAAAGCATTAGCATTTCCATTAAAATATGCGTAGTCTATGTAAAATGAATTAAAATTTAATGTTGAGTTGTGTTGAAAGGATCAACCGTTAGGAGATAATTAAGATTCGCATCAAAACTCATATTAGATCAATTTTAATAATTGATTTAGTACTATTAAACATAAACTTAATTTAATACTGAATCTTAATCCATCTAAAATATATTTCTAAGTGATTTTAACATTCCTCATTTCATATTTTGATTAAAAATTTCTCAAAAAATTAAAAACCTTTTGATTTGACGAAATTTTTAGGCTTATGGATCTATTTCAAGTGCACTTAAATAAATGGATTAAGAGAGCTTCCTTCTGTCCACTCGTAGATAAGGCAAGGGTTTGGATTAGCTGCCGACTCATTCATTCAAACGCAGTAGAAGAAGAGAGAAATTGGTTCCTATTGTGAATGTCTGAATGATGCGGGAGATAAAATTCATCCTTTCTTCCCTGTGCTTGGACTGAAGGGAGCTCCCTTTTTTTCGCTTAATTTTTGTTCATAATCAAGTATTACCTCTAATCACCAATTAAAAGACATTAATCAGCAGTTAAATTTCTTGAACTTTGATGATGAGTTGTTTAAATTTATAATTACATTATTTATTGATTTTACTCAATTTGACTTTATATTTTTCCCTCCCACTACAAGAATTTTGTTTATTAGTTACTTGCCATTGAGTACGAGAGCACTTAATCAGTGACTGAGAAATGTAAATTACATTGTTGGTGATGAATTGCCAGCTAGAACTTTCAACAATGGAGGATCCTTTTACAACTTTTCTTTTTACCCTACAGATATACTTGCTACATGATGAAGGCTACACTTTTTTTTCCCTACTTCTGTGTGTTCATTTGAGAGTTATAGTCATATTTTATTTGGTCTGTTTGAATCATATCATAAATTGGTCTGCACGTCTGCATTGCAAATTGTTAAATTTAAGCTGAAATTTGACTACCATATATCAATAATGATACTCCCTTGTGCACCCACTCTTCTGTCTCCCATCAAAATAATTATGTATATTACTTGGCAGAATTATTGTGGTGTTGATATCATACTATAAGCTAGAGTGGTTCATTTTCGGGTCGGAAGGCAAAATTCTAATCCTAAACTCAAAAAATGAAGAAGAGACCTGCCACAGATCGGGTTGACACAAATATTGATTTGATATAAATTAAAAATTTAGGAATCAAAATTTAACAATATATAGCAAGTAATTATTGAGATAACTGTCATGATATTAAAGTTATAAGGATGAATTCATAAATAGTATATCTTAATGGCATGTCTGGTCGAGTCAAACTTGATTTTTAAAGTAAACCCGAGACCCAACCAGCGGGTTTTTAAAACCCAAAAATAATTTTTAAATTTTTAAATCCGATCATTGCAGGTTGGGTCGGCGAGTTGAGTTGACCCGTATACACCCTTACATTAAGTACTCAATCCTACATTTATTAGTTCAAAAATGATACACATACATAAACTCTTACTTACAATTTCTACACCCTTCTTACTGTAGCTACAGTGAGAACTGTAGCATCACTGTATATCATTGCTCTTATTAGTTATTTGTCATCAGTTAAGTGTCCTGCCACGGTATTTACCATATCCTATAATCTGGGCACCATTAGATGTTCAGAAAGTCAACAATATTAGTGTATCTGACAGTGTCCAGAATATGGAGTACAGTACCCTGGGATACCATAATCACAGCCTAATTTAAAAGAAAGCATTCTCATACTAATATTAGTAATTGGAAGAAAAATTTAAGCAATAATAACGAAGCTCCCATTTGTGGTACAAGTTCCATTACCAGTCCCTACCCTGCTTGGTCATTGGATGAATTATGAAAGAGGTTGAGGTATATGTTCAGCAATAGCTAGAAATTTTGTAAAAAAATCTTAGTAAGGTTTGATTTGTGTGATTAATACAGCGGTGATGATTATATATGGTTCATATGTTTTTGGATTACATTACAGTATTACCAATATGTACAATCAAAAATTTACTGAAATCTTATTAATCAGCTCTGTGATGATGATGGATATCTGAGCCTGTAACAAGTTAGATCTACTCTAACTTCCAAATATTTAAAAGAAAATCAACTTTCACAATACACATAGGATATGAGTAAATGAACCCTATTGAATGGTTCTTGCTGGGATATGCCTTTTTTTTTTTTTTTTTTTTTGAAAAGAAAAGAGATTTATTAGAAGAAACCAACATTACAAGTAATGATGGAGGTAAAATTTCCCACCCTGACTCTGACCAACCAGCTGTTACAAGCTAATTAATTTCGCCAAATTATGAGATGTTTCATTACAAGCTATTGGCTTAAATTGAAACCTGAAAGGATTCTAGGACTTGATGTGGTGTTGGGCAAGTCTAAAAGCCTCAAGGGATATGCCTATTTGCAACTTGCAATGGGAAACAAAATTTACCAAGAAAGAGCAAGAGTTGATTGACAAAAGACACACTAGTATTATAAACTCATGGATTCACCAAGTGCTGTTATTTCAACTTGATGAACATAGCTCAACATATATATGTATGGCATTGCTAGCAAACCTGGAAGAGTCACCAGCATATATCTCATGCTTGAATATATGATGAATATGATTTTAAGATTTCAGTTGCTGCTTTGCTTTGAAGTGAAATGTTGCCAAACACAATATCCTGAGTGTGTAAATTGAGCAGAGAGCTGCTTGTCTATTTTCCTTCAGTCAGGTTCAGGCATCGCATGCATTCAAATTAAAAATAATTACATGCTGCTTGCCCCCACCCCACCGCCGGTCTCTGTGAATTGGGTTGGAACTTGAACCTATCTACTTTTTTTTTATTTTATTTTATTGGTTTATTGACATTCGTGATTACAATCTCTCTCTCTCTCTCTAGAATTAGGGTTGTTCTTTGCAACTTAATGTTATCAGCTTTTACGATTAATTAATTAATTAATATCTTAGTTTAGTGTACGGATTAATCTTAATTAAGTAGTCGCATTGAATTTCATTGCTCCTGCTGCTTCACTTCTTTTCTTGAGCTAAAACCCAAAAATCACATAAAATAAGCCAGTTCCTTGCTGCGCCTTTCGAGAATTAAAAGTACACTTGAACTTGATTTTTAATAACTTATATTTTTCAGGTAATGAGTATGGGCCGTGTCTTGTGCTTTACTCCTTTGCCCCTGCATCATCTTCCATATATAAAGGATTGGCATTTGGTTGGTCATGAAAATTCGTCATGAATTTATAATAGATTGTTCAATAGGAACGATTTTTTAGTTTGAATTCTGTACTAAATGATATAAGAGATCTCAAATTTTGATCTAAGAGTTTTTTTAAGTAATAAATTAGAAGTATCATGGATTTAAGAATATTTTTCTTCCAAAATTACACGTGTAATATAAATGAATATAAATGTAAATAAAAGTATCATATATGGGCAGTATTTTATGGCAGGCAGCGAAAGCCAATCTATTCCCTATCAATTTCATTAGATTCTCTGTTTCTGATGTCATCGTAAATCGTAATGCTTTTTTTTTTCCACTTTATTTTTTATGGAGTTGAGAAGAGAGCTACGTCTCGGTTAATTTTTGGGCAGTGCTATAATTGTATGTATCTAGAATCCCAGTGGATAGCATATTGTAATATATGTAGTCTGTAATAATTCAAAAAAAAAAAAAAAAAAAAAAAAACTGCATTCTGAATATGCATTAGTAGATAATTAATTTCCTAAAGATTGTTTATTAACTCTTCAAGTTCATTTAATTAATATTTGCATTAATAACTGGCATTTTTAAGATTTGAATTTAATATTTCAATAGTCTAATATGTCTTATGCTCGAGTTCTATAAGCAAATGACAAAGTTTTCCATAAACTATATGATAGAGATACGTTCCCAAAATTGTTTTAAAAGTTGTCTGGTATATCCAAAATGCATCAGTCACTTGAAGAGATCAATTTTTTGCGATTTGAGTTGATTGTTTTTTCTAAAATTTATTTGATTTCCCTATTTGTTATTCAACTTGACCATTTGTCTAAGGGTGATAGAAGGTAGAGACTTTATGTGTAATTCCATATTTTCATTAAAGACTCAAAGTGCTTGTTATAAAAGTGTTTATCTTCATCATTTATAATGGCCCGAGGGATTCCAAATCGACTTAAAATATTTTCTTTTAAAAATTTAATCACCAGTTTGTGATCATTCCTTCTACAAGATATCGGCTTAACATATTTTGAGACGTAATCTACTGCAATTAAAATGTATAAAAATCCAAATGAAGGTGGAAATTGGTCAATAAAATCTATTCCCCAACTATCTAAGATTTCAACGATAATGATGTGATTTAAAGGCATCATGTGTATTTTAGAAAAAGATCTTTCACAAGTTTTGCAGAAATCGTGGGTATCTTTAAATAAGGTGGGCCAATATAATCCACAATGCGAGATTTTTACAACTATTTTTAGATGAAAAATGACCTCCGCAAGCTTTTGAGCGACAAAACTTAATAATAATACTTATCTCTTTGTCCATTATGTACGTCGGAAAATCTGATCAGGACAATACTTGAAAAGATATAGATCGTCCCAGTAGAATCTTTTGACTTCGGTCAAAAATTTATTCTTGTCTTGATGGCTCCAGTCTAGAGGCATTTTTCATGTTGCAAGAAATTTGATAATGTTAGCATATCAAAGCATAATATTTATAGAAAATAAAAATTCATAGAGTTATTGATAAGAGTTTTGTCAATTGATGACTCATTCGTGAGTGTCGATAAATGATATGCAACTACATTCTTTGCTCCTTTCTTATTATTGATTGTGAGATTGAATTCTTGAAGCAACAAAACCCATCGTAGAAATCTTGGCTTTACATCTTGTTTAGACATCAAATATCTAATAGCAGCATAATCAGAGTAAACAATAGTTGATGAACCAATTAGATATGATTGAACTTTGTCCAATGTAAATATTACAACAATTAATTCTTTTATGTGGTGGTGTAATTCATTTATGAGCTGATTAAAGTTCTACCTGAGTAATAAATTACATATGGCTTACCTTCATTTCTATGTCCTAAACGTGCGTCAACTGCATAGTCACTCGCATCACACATTAGCCTCAAAATGCAAAGACTAATAAGAGGATTGCATGATTGGAGTAGAAGTTAAAAGACTAAAAATATTTTCAAATGATTTTTGATAATATTCTAGCAATAAGAGATTACACAATGGTCTGGATATGATACTAAAGTTTTTGATGATCTATCTATAAAATCCTGCATGTTCTAAAAATGAACGGATTTCCCTGACTGATTTTGGTGGTGGCAATTTAAAGATCACCCCTATTTTTACCTTGTCAATTTCAATACCTTTTGATGACACAATGTGATCCAAAATAATTCATGAAATGATATTTTTTCCAATTTAACATAAGTCTTTTTTTCTTCACATCTTTTCAAAATATTTTCCAAGTTATTCAAGTAATTGTCAATTGAGTTCTTAACAATAGTTATATCATCCATAAAGATTTTTAAACAATGTTCAACCATGTAACTAAATATGCTTAGCATGCATCGTTGGAATGTTACTGGTGTATTACAAAGTCCAAATGATATTTTCCTAATTGTAAATGTTCCAAAGGAACATGTGAATATGATATTTTCCTGGTCCTCTAGAACTATGAGAATTTGATAATAGCCTGAGTAACCATCAAGAAAGCAGTAGTAAAGATGTCATGCTATTCTTTCCAAAATTTGATCAAGACATGGTAAAGGAAAATGGTATTTTCTAGTGTCGTTATTCAATTTTCTATAATCAATGTACATGGGTTCAAGTTGGGATTGTCTCTCATTTGTCATTTTTATGACAATTATTCTAGACATTTTAGGCAGAACATGTGTAGGATTTACTCACGTACTATCAGAGATAGGGAAGATAATGTTAGAGATATGCCCTATACCCAACTTGTGGATGGGCTATATGTACATGTATTTGTAATATTTTCATTAATTAATAAAATGACAATCTTTATTATACGTGTCTTACATGAATCATCAAACACTGTAATAAAGCCCTTTGAGTAATAAGATGATGGCTTCCACGCCTTATGAGAATCATTACTCTTAAACGTTCCTAGTCATAGTTGTGTGAATAATCTGGGCGTTCACAAAGCGGAGAGACTAGCATGATGATATGATCCGCCCTTAAGTGGGGTAGCCGATCTCATAGGCTACTAGCGGAGATCCGTCCGCTTGGTGTATCACATGGATGCATGAGTTGCTCGTGTCCATCGAACTGACCGCCGAAAGTTTTCACATGGAGTGTTTATCCCATGTGTCTGTGAGAACTTTCATGTATCGATTGTATGACTAGTCCTTAGACTTGAGGTCCTTACAATCTTATATGTGGATCAAATAACTTTGACATTCTCCTTCCTCGGTTCAAAAGATTCGGTCATAAGGGTATGATTGAGTCATTTGTTGAAACACATGAAGTTTGTAAAGATACAACAGAGAATCACCACTCTCTCGGATAATATTTTCTTATAAGAGTAGTATTCCAGTTCGCGGGTTGATATGTGTGATCAGTGCTTGAGACTGTGGCCGCAGCGGAAGAATCATATGAGATTCTTGGGTTAGCACAATTTATGACACTATCAACATCATACCTTTGACTATATGGGTAGACACTTTCCATACCTTAGGTCAAATGGTGGGGATACAGTGATGCGATGGACCGTATCATATGTAAATCGCATATAGAATGGGTATATATATCTTTCCTTCTCATTTGGGGGCCTTGGCATGTTGCTAGATGTCAACCTTGGTCATTGAAATCGAATGACCATCTGATCGGAGGATAATTTATGTTCGATTAAATTTTCTCGATTCATTTCATGTCCAACTTGAGGGGAACCCAAAAGGTCACACACAACAAAGTTGAAATCAATGGTTAACAGTGCACAGTATAAATTTAACAGCATATATGATTGCTGTAGGAATTGTTCATAAATGGTTTAATGTGTTTATTTATTGGCCAGATCATTTATGAGGTTCCATAGTGGCTTTGGAATAAATAAATAAATAAATAAATAAAAATGTGAATAATAACGTGAATAGTAATTTTTTTTTGTTATTTGTTTTGAATTCCAATTCGGCCCAAACTCTTATTAGGGTTTTATAATCTCATTAAACCACTAAATTAAGATCCAATGGCTAAGATTAAATTAACATTTATCCCACATCGGATTCTTAATTAATTTTGTTGTCTTTGGAGCACCTATATAAACCCAAAGAATTCTTTACAAATTTTTAAACCAAACCTTTCATATCTTGGGTTTATATAAGTGAGCAACTCTAAAGTTTAAGAGTAAGCCACTGATTTTGAGGATCCTTAAGTCTAATTGACTAGAGGAACCTCGAGTTAAAAGTTTTGAGGTATTTGCCTAGGCTAGCACCAAGGGCAAAATACCCGTGCACTCAAGGCGTAGTCTTGCCGTTGAGTTTTGGCTTTGGTGTGTGCACCTTTGGAGGCCACACACTTGGGTGGCTCTTTGGAACGTGGATTAGCTTGCCGAGTTTGAGAAAAACTTGTAAATTGGAGGGAGGACTGGAGGAGTCTTCGGTTCAAATAAGTCATTTTCTTTCTTTATTTTAATTAGAGTTCTTATGATAGTTAGCATGTTTAGGTTTATGTTCTTTGCATGTTTTATGAGTTTTTATGCTTAGAATATATAGTAACATGCATATGCTTGTAGAATAATAATAAAAAAAAAGGGTTTTGGGCAAAAGGATAGCGGCATCATATTTATTTTCTTGATTTTCCATTGCACACTCGCGACCGTTTCCCAACAGTGGTATCAACGCGCCGTTTTTATTTTGATTAGTTCTCTCTCATTTGAACTCGAAATTGGGTTTGTAAAAGCTCGTTGGAAAGCTAACACCCTGAACTTTATTTTAGGCACAAGTTTTGCATGATTTGGTTAAGATGTGAATTGTGAAATTGCATTTAAAGTTCACACATCTGTAAAAAAATGTGAATAGTAAATTTATTTGATTAAAATAAAATGCAATATCATAATTAAATATTAATCAAAGTTATTTAATGCCTAAAATAATTCCAACATATTAAAACTCATATGCTTGATGATTCTATGTATGATTAGAATTGGCATGATTATTTTATGGTGCAAACATCTAGAGACTTTCTATGGAAATAGAGAGTGTATTGTTTATCTCTTAGCTAAGTAATTATTCCGTGATGAACTTAGAGATTTATTACCTTTAAGGCTAATAAATATAAATCACTTGTTTATAATAAAAGACATTATAAAAGATACAAGTGGGGTGGGACCAAGGCGTTAATAAAACTTTCCAAACTAAAGTTAATTTAACCAAATGTATTACTAGAGTTAGATAATGATTTGGTGTCTTCCTTCACTCACTACCTTTTTATAGCCAAAAGGAAAAGCTGTGAAGACATCTAGATAATCATTTACTCAAAGCTTACCTTAAAGCATATTTAAAGTGTTGGACTAATTTGGAGGATATATTGTTTATTCCTGTAACCAAGCCAATAAGTGCCTAATATGTAAGGGAATTTAAGAGAGTTCGCTCCACCCTCCCTCTGGGGAATTTTCAATAGAGGAATCCATTTGACAGGTATTCACTTAAACTTTCTAAAATCCTCAATAATAATTTAAGTATAAAATGTGCCTCCCATTGTAAAGTATAGACACAAAGGGCTTAAACCGTATTGGCAGGACTAGGCTTTACCAGACTGACCAATACCAATTTGTCCCTAAATCGTACTATTGATAATGGTTTGACTTTTCTGAGTCATAAGACGCAACGACCCTTAGGCGTGGTCTTATAACTTAGTGGCAAAGATTGGGTGTCCACAAGGACTAGCATAAGATATGACATGTTTGATTGCCCAACCTAATGATCAAGGAATTGTGATTTATATCATAAATTGGTTGGGAACCTACCTAATTATCGTATTTTATAACGACCGGCCCTAGTCGGAGTTATGAAATGATGATAATGGGATCCTTGCCCACAAGAAATCCATCATATTGAGGTTGATGCGATTTGCTTAAAATTTTAAAACAATTGAGTGAGAGCAACTTTATAATATTAAAAGCCCATGTTATTATGAAACATTAATGAAAACATATTCCTAATTTTAACATTCTCTCTTAACAGGTGGGTTAAAATATTTCACAAACATTCAAATGACAAACAGAGTATCACTTCGTTCCATCCTTGATGAGCATAAGCTCAAAGGGGACAACTAAAATGACTGGTTTAGAAACCTTAAAATTGTCTTACGACAAGAAAAGATTTTCTATGTTCTTGAAAGACCATTTCCCCTTGAACCCGCAGAAGATGCTGACCAAAATACATTTGATGCTTGGAAGAAACACATCGATGATGATGAGCAAGCAGTTTGCATAATGCTTGGCTCTATGTCGGACGAACTTCAGAAAGCTCATGAAGATATGGATGCTCAAACCATCATCTTTCACTTGAAGGAGTTGTATGCAACTTCTGTTCATACCGTGAGATTCCAAGTGTCATGTGCCTTATTTCCAAACAAGGTATAAAGAAGGATCTGTTAGTTGACATATGCATAAGATGATTGGCCACATTGAAAATTTGGCCAACCTCGGGTTCACCATGGATCATGAGATAGGTCACGATCTAATTCTTCAGTCCTTACCAAAAGACTTCTCTAACTTTATTATGCAGTTTTATCTGTCTGATAAAGAAGCTACTTTAGCAGAATTGCACAATCTGATAAAGCAAGCAGAAAAGGACTTGAAACTGGAGCTTAAGACCTCCGTCATACTTACGGGTACGGACCTGAAGCCACGAGGCCCAAAGAAAAATAAGGGCAAGGCCAAGGCTCCAGATCACCTAAAGCCTAATGGTAAGGTGGAGAAGAAAAATGAAAACGGGAAATGTTTCTTTTGTGGAAAGAAGGGTCATTGGAAGAAAGACTGCAGATCCTTGAAAGTCAAGGAAGCTAGGGAAGCCCAAGAGGCCAAGAAGCCCAATGCTTCAGGTATGTTGTATATGATTGAACTATATTCTCAAAACTCTGAACCTTCTACTTGGGTGCTTGACACCGATTGTGAGACTCACTTGTGTAACAATGTGTAGGGCCTGAGAAACATTAGGAGACTCTGTCATTGGGAGGTTGACTTACGCATAGGTAATGGAGCAAAACTGGCTGCATTGTGTGTGAAGACTTATTCATTAGTTTTTCCGAATGGTTTAGTTTTAGACTTAGAAGATTGTGTTTATGTACCTTCTCTAGTAAAGAACATCATTTCAATTTCTTCTTTATGTAATAAAGGCTTTTCATGCCTAATAAGTTGTAATGAATGTTCTATTTATTTCATTGAAATAAAATATGGAGATGGTATTTTGAATAATGGTATCTATGTCTTACAAACTAACAAAGAATGTTCAACCTCTAATATATACAACGTTAACTCGAATAATCTCAATGAATCACTTTTATGGCACAGTCGCTTAGGTTATATCAATAAAACAAGATTAACTAAGCTACATAAGGATGGGTATTTGAGACCCTTCAAATATGAACCTTATGGAACTTGTGAGTCTTGTTTACTTGGTAAAATGACCAAATTACCCTTCAAAGGTAAAGGACAGCATGCATCGGAGACATTAGAACTCATACACTCTGATGTATGCAGACCAATATCAGTCACCGCTAGAGGTGGATTCTTCTACTTCATTACCTTTATCGATGATCACTTGCGATATGGGTATGTGTACCTTATGCGGTACAAATCTGAAGCCTTTGAGAAATTCAAAGTCTTCAAAGCTAAAGTAGAAAACCAGCTTAATAAAAGTATTAAGTCACCAAGGTCTGACCGAGGTGGTGAATACTTAAGCGACGAATTTCAAGATTACTTGAGAGAAAATGGCATTGTTTCCCAGTGGACTCCTACGGGAACTCCACAGCATAATGAGGTCTTCGAAAGAAGAAATCGGACATTATTAGATATGGTCCGATCAATGATGCCAGACACGGATCTACCTCTTTCATTTTGGGGTCTTGCTTTAGAAACTGCAACACTACTAATAAACCAAGTTCCTTCCAAGACTGTTAGTCAAACACCATATGAGTTATGGTCTCGGAAACATCATAGTCTTAGTTATCTAAGAGTTTGGGGATGTGACGCATATGTTAAGCTCACACAAACTAACAAATTGGATGATAGGGCAATTAAATGTAAGTTTGTAGGATATGCCTTGAACTCAAGAGCATACGTGTTCTACATCCCAAATGAACAAAGAACATTTGTCTCACGAAATGCTAAATTTCTAGAGAATGAATTCTTTCTCAAGAAATATAGTGGGAGTAGACTTGACCTCGATGAGGTACGAGAAGAAAAAACTAACATAGAACTAAGCCCCAGGCCCCCCAAAAGGGCGGCGATGGAACAACCACAAGGTTATGAATTAGAAGGTCTGGTAGGGAAATACATGAGCCTGAAAGATATGGTTTCCATATTGATGAGGAATATGACCAGGTCATTGATAATGACGATCCCACCAGTTATGACGAAGCAATGCGTTGTTGGAAAAAATGACCCATATCGTCACTATTTGCACAGATCATTGTGTTGTTGTAGCAAATTAACTATGTGACAAGGAAATTGCACTCTCATCATTTGTGATTAGATCACCATAGATATATAAATGAAGAGAGGTCCCTGTGATTAGTTCCTGGACTGAGAATGATATGAGACAGTATCAGTCCCCGAAGGATTAATCATTAAATATCCCTAGCCGGAGTATTATCGAGACAGGACATCGATAATGCGGAATAGGCTAGTATTGCACTTGTGCGCGTTGTGAGGGCACAACGGCATAGTTCTCATATATTTAAGTATTGGATACTTATGCAAGTGCGATAGGAGGTCGTGTTTCACCGATGGTACGGGAAACAGCTTCGCTCTTGATAGACCCCTCGGAATCCCATTGGTATTATGACTATGTGTCTATGGGAGGCCGAAATCAGGGTAGATGTGTATGGTCTTAACCTGAGACTTACATTGCTAATACTTACGATAATCGATAGACTTTGGTCTTGGTGGTACAGGGCTTTAACCGGTTCTGCGTACACCACTTCTGGGTTTATCAGAGAGTCGTAGTGTATTGGGTGTGATGTCAAGACGGAAGTATCACTTCAGTCATAGTGGAGATGATGTCACGCAGGATACGGTACTAGTGCTTGAGTGTTGCGCAACCAATCGGGATATTGTGACCAGGTCATGAATATCCGATTATAGAGACTATGTTACCAGACATCCGACATGTGCTTCGGACGGGGCAGACACTTATCCAGCCCCAGCCCTAGCACGTGACTATCCGATACTGGGCCGATATACACAATACTACGGTATACTACGCTTGATATAGATCTTAAATATTCTTATAAGAATATGTCCGGAGAATTGGGAAGACTTGGTGCTTTGCTAGAAGCCAACCTTGTCTAGTAAATTGGTAAAACGTAGTACTTGGTACTTACGTGTTCGGATAGTCCGACGACTGATTTGACTGCCAACATATCTGGGGATCTCATGGGTCGCTTCCCAAAGATTCACCGATGACGTATGACTCGCACTTTTATTAATCTGGGATTAATATGATGAGAGAGAAAATTAATCTGGGATTAATTGCGGAGATATTTTATCTAGGATAAAATATCGATTAAAGAGAGAGAAACATTAATTTGGAATTAATCGAGGAAATAATATATTTGATATATTAAACGAAATTGGATTTCGACGCGGAATTAAAATTAGATTTTAATTCGGGCGAGCGAATTAATTTAGAATTAATTCGTTAGCGACGTGAATAGTGATTCCGCTAGGCGTAATCATTTAATTACGACGCGACGGAAAATTCGTAATTTAGAATTAGCGAATCCGAGCCCGAGATTATTTACGAGCGCATTCACATTTCGAATTCGAGCGCGCTCGTCAAATCAAGCGTCAAATCATTAGTCGCATCTAGCGTCACATCAAGCGTCAAATCATGTCACTTTGATTGATGTGACAATTGATTGGATTGATAAAGTGAAGTGATGTGACTTGATGTGTAATAAAGGTGATGTGTGTGGTTGGGAATGAAACCCAAATGTGTGTGAAATGAATTTCAAATGAAATTCATGTGTATTAGATACACACATTACACACAAAACCGATCATAACATTTCCCTCCTCTCTCTCCTCTTCTTCTTCCTCTCATCACTCACGCATCTTCTTGTTCTTGAGGCAGTGAACTGCCGATGGAAGCAAGTAAAATGGAGGGAAGCAAGTGTGTTTTGTGGCAAAACAAGAGTGCTAGCACACTCCGGGATCATGCGAAGGTGATAGGGAAGTTTACCCATGAGCCGGGATTCAAATGATGAAGCTTGGAGCTTCAAATTCTTGATGAAAATGGCGCAAAACAGACATAAATCTGCAGCAGAGTGGGCGCACATTGCAGTGAGGCAGTGAGCAGTTTTCGGTTGTTCCGTTGCCCCGCATCGCTCAACCGCTCGATGTAAGTATTCCGCAACTTCCGTCGTTGTATTCACTTATGATTCATGCTTGAGTTTTGATCTTGGGACCTTTAAAAACTCCTAAATGGCATCAAGAGCTTAGGTTAAAAAGCATGAAAAAGTTAGGGCTAAAATTTGGGCAAACTTGATTTTGAGCATGATAAATTAAATTGGATGGATTTGTATGCTTAATTGTGTTTGAATTGAAGATTGATTAGGTCAATTTGAAGAAAATATGATTGGATCAATTTTTCCCCAAATTACCTCCTTGGCCGAAATTGTGATGTCTTTAATGTCTTGGGATTTTTGATTTTTGACAATTGGATGTGTTGGAAATCATTCGGGAATATGATTAACGACGATTGCGGAATCAATTGGATTGAATTCGATTCGGACGTAAAATCCCCAAATTGCCAAGTATGTCATGAAACTTGAAATTGGTAAAATTGATTGAGCATGCAATTATGAAATTGGATGATTAAGTGCTTAAACATATTTAATTGATGATGGTTGGATCAATTTGATTAATATTTTTGGAACAAATTTCCCCATTTTGAAAGTATGTCATAAAGCTTGAAATTGGGTAAAATGAAATGAGCATGCAATATGAAATTGGATGATAAGTATGCTTAATACATATTTAATGATGATTGGTTGGATCAATTTGATTAAATATTGTTTGGAACAAATTTCCCCAATTTTGATGTGTTGGCCGAATAGGAGTATGCCCTAAATCTTGGTAATTTTGTTTCGTTGATCATTGGATGACTTGAAACGATTGAGGATGTTGATTTAATGTTAATTTGGATTTAATTGGATTGAATTCGGAATTGACATAAAATTAGTCCACATTACCGAGAGTATTAAAGCATGTAATGGGTTTGATTTTAATCTTAATGTGTTGGACATGTGATGATGAAAATGAGCATGATTAGTTAGCCTAATTTGTGTTTTAGAAATGTTAATTATGGTGATTAATCATGATATACACTTTAGGTAATTAAATTGCGAAATTGGATTTGTGTAATTTAATTAATTGGGCTAATTTTGGAAATTGAGCTTGATTGTTGTTATTGGGCTTATTGGGCTTTGTTGTACAAAGTTTGTTTTAGGCAAAATTGGTTGGATCCAATTGGGCCCAAAACCGCATCCATAAAGCCCAAATGCAACATAATGGACCTTTGTAATTTAATTGGGCCTAATGGGCCAAAATTAATTTAAAGGCTTATGGGGTAAATCCCGGATTGGACTTTGGTTGCGGGTTTGACCCGAGTTGACCAAAAGTCCACGCCTTAAGAAATTAATTAAAAGCCCATTGGACTTTAATTAAGTTGACGTTGGACGTTAATCGGGCTTTGAGACCCGTTGCGATTAAATTTGGAATTTAAGTCGAAAAAGGTTTATTATTAAAGTGTGTTATTTAATTTGGAATTAAATAGTGAATTAGAATTAAATACAAATTGAATTGGATTTAATTGTGTAGTTTAATTTAATTCGGGAATTCGTACTTTAAGTACTTATTCGCAAAAACGAGTTTGACTCGAACAAAATCAAATCGTTGTTTGAACATTGGATGATCACTAATTATCAAGATTAATTAATTGGATTAGATTGATTGATAACATGCTTGAGTGAATACATGGTTGTGATGCATGAATAATGTATATCAGATGGATATTAGATGGGTGGGGCAATTTTAGAAATTGTTGTAATAAATTTGATTTATTAATTGGACCTGCGTGTCCAGCCTTATCACCTCTTATTCTTTGTATTCTCTTCTCACCTATTCCCCTCAATGTAAATGAGGTTTCTTTAGAAGTGTAGTGTAACGGGTAGAAGAAATATTTGTGCTAGCGGGAGAGAGAAAGTGAGAGATTTGATCTAGGATCAATGTGTAAAATATCCATCCGCATATCATTATTATTTTATCATATGCGCTTTATTATGTGTTTAGAATGCATGTTTAAGGGTGTATGATGATGAGACCTTAACAAAGATAATAAATTGGTTGCCAATTTGCACGCGAAAAGCCCTCATCAAATATCATGCGTCTTTTCCTTCCATTGAGTGATTCTTGCTCAAGATCCTAGATTGGCATGGGTTGTTGGCCAAAGTCAAGCCCTTGTCCGTCTCGAAGATGTGTTTGAATCACGAGGCTTTGTTCCATATTGGTGTCTTGTCCAAGTTGTGGTTTGTTGGCCAAAGTCAAGACCACTTCTTGTCCAACGACATTGATTACGAAGCTTCCATGGTCAATGGGTCCACGCTTGACTGGGATCACTAGGTTGTTGTGCCAAAGCCAAGGCCTAGTTGATTCAGAGGAAATAGGTTAGGGTATATATTGGATATATAGGCATATATATGATATATGTTTAGGACTTGGATGTCCACCTACTGGATCTAGGAATTGGATTGGATCCAATTGATCTTAGAGATCTACCTAGTTAATTATCATACAATTTGTTGGCCAAAGTCAAGATTGTGTGATATTTAACGGGATCCTAGCCCACTAGGAAACACGGTTTCCCGAGTACTCGACAGAGGGTAGAGGTCGGCGCGAAAAATAGTGGGAGGCAAGAATTGAATTTGCAATACTCGTTCAATTACTCGCCATACGCGCTCATTTAAATTATTTCGTCGTTATATTAAATGTTAGTTGGAATAATATTTAAATTGTTGTTTTATTTAACAGTTGGACTGTATTATAGTTGATTATATATAATTGGATTATATTAATCAATATATTTGAATTAATTAATTTCAGTTTACAGTTGATTTTATAATTGGATTATAGTAATCAATGTAATTGAGGTTAATTAATTTAGATTATATTTGATTATATAGTTGGACTATTATAATCATTATAATAAATAGTACCACAAATCGTTGATTAAATAGTTGGACTATTAGAATCAAGATATAAATGAAAGATTAGTGTTTAAGACATAATCCTGGGTGAAAATGTATTTAAACGACTTTAATTTTCAAATTGGGAATAAATTTTCAGGATGGTCCTGGAAACTAATTAGTTATTTTATTTGATAAAATAATATTATGCCTAAGTCCGGAATTAAGCAAATAAGTGGAACATGATATTTGGAATATTCATGTAATGATAACTTTAGTGCTTAATCCATAATACTTGTCATATAGACTCCTTAATTTCTTTATCAGAACTAAGGATTAGATCCTTAAAGTATGATATTGAAATTGAAGGATATTCAAAGATTAGATCTTAGAAGTACTTTTAAAATTGCAATAAATAATTCTTGGAGAATTAAAGACTATTCTCAAGGAGATAAAGTCAAAATTTGCAATTAGGCAAGTAGTGCAAGGCACACCTTACTTCAATATTCTGGAAACCCGAGGCTTGGTCAAAGGCAACTGGAATATTGAAAATGACAAAGGCAAAATCATTATAGTCTTCTTGGAAGATAAATGACATATCCCAAAATGTCTTCACAATTGTGGCAAACGGAATCGCGAAGCGTGACTGTCGTTTGGACAAAGCAGACATGAAGGAATTGAAGACGAGCAAGGCTCTGACTTCAAATATGTTTGTCAAAATTATGTTCATTACTAGTATTAAAATTGGATTTTTAGATACTTGATATGGTACATAATAAATATATATATTGATGTTCAGAATCTGCTATGAGCAGGATTAGAGAACTGTTATAATGTAACTGGTTTGACTAGATACATTATCTCTTTATCAGTGTTTAACCCACTGCGGGTGAACCTTTATATTTTAGAACACTAAAGTGTTTTATTATATAAGGATGATATTGAGATAAACACATTAGATGTGAATAACAGAATTTATATTTTGAATATAAATAAATCTCAAATATATATAATGACAAACAAATAGCTCAAAATGATTTGATCAGAAGAAACTAATTATGGCATTGTTGTCTGGGACACAATCGAACAAGACTCGTATATCCACACTTTCGAAGAGTGGGTACTCGGACTGTTTTGATTCCAATCAAATAAAGTCTACGAATCTAGTTTATTGGGCAATGTGCCTAAAACACTATTTACTTGGTAAAAGTGTAAAATGCCATCGATCTATTAGCCCTAGTTCATAATGAAGCAAGTGGGCCCATGTCTAGCTAGGCTAGATATGGATATGAATATTTCGTGACCTATACAGATGTGGCATCGCGTAATGGTTGTGTGTTTCTTTTGAAGAACACAAATCGGAAACTTTTAGAGTTTCGACACGAAATAGACAAATAGATCGACTATAGTATTATACCGTCACGGTAAGACCGTAATGGAAAATACTTAAGCAATAAGTTTCTTATATACTTGAAAGAGTATAGTATTCTTTCAAATGAGGACTCCTCCCGGAACACGTCAAAGTGACGGTGTGTCCGAACGGATTAACCGAATCATGTTAGACATGATAAGGCTAATCATGAGTCGCTCTGAGCTACCATTTCCTTCAACGGATAAGTTTTAACAGTGCAATAACTTATTTAGAATAAGGTTCCATAATAATCTGTTTGACAGATTACATATTAGATATGAACGGGAAAGAAACCGGGTTTCTCATTCCTGACCATTTGGGATGCTAGGCATATGTTTGGATGATACCAAACTAGAACCCAAATTGGATAAGTGTCAATTGTAGGCTATCCTAGGGATACCATAAGTATTGTATTTATACATCTCACATGAGAACAATTAGATTGTTGCTCACCATGCAGTTTTCCTGAGAGGAATACAGACATGCAGTGGTAAGTGGGAGGATAGTAAAACTCGATGAAAATTGGAGTAATACTATTCAAGGCACCTATTCCTAATGGAACATAAATAGTTCATCAAGGATGAATTTATACCATTAATCTTCGAATACACAAGAACCGCGTAGATCGGAGAGAATCAGAAAACAACCTGGGGTATGGGTTTCTGATCTCACCTCATAAAGATGTTAATCTTTTAAGGTATACCAACTGACTACGTATGAGGTAGTGATACAAGGTATCGACTCCCTATTATGACAAAGTGTCATGAGTCCGAAATGGATTCCATGTATATCAACAAGTTTGGATACTAGTTGATGTACCATAAGACATTGTGCCTATTGGTACTTTATAAGTCTTCAAGGAAGACATACATGGAAGGCAACATACCAACGTACTAAGCTAGGCTTGTAAAGAAAAAAGGTAGAGTTATCAACATTGTGTTGATTACGACGAAACCTTTACCTGTTGCCATTGTAAATCCATTTGAAATGCTTGCTAAAGCTGTATATTTCATTTATGAAATATGACAGCTTAACGGAAAATCGCTTTCCTGAAAAGGAAACCTTTCGGAGGATGTTTATAACATCCTGTCGGTTTTTTCGTACCATAACAAGCAAACAAGGTTTGCAGGTTATTCGATCCATGTTTGGATTGAAGCAAGCATAGGTTCTAGGAATTGTCGTTTTGATGTAATCATAATGGAGTATGATTTAATTCAAAACGAAATGATTCTTATGTATATAAAATGGTTAGTGGGAGTGCACTGATATGAATGTCATGTAAGATAATGATAATATGTCATTTCTTGGAAATGATATTCCCATAAAATAATCGGTGAAAGCTGGGCTTCCTGAAAACGACTATAAGTCGCAAACGGTACTATACAGTTTGAATAACGGTACAGTGAGCTAGAAATCTTCCAAGCAAGATTCTGTTGCCGAATTAACAACAAATGCGGATTATTGCTGCAGCTGAAGCAGCAATAGAAGCCATTTGGATCGATAATAAATCTAATTAGATTAGATATAGTTCGTTAGCAGCTGAGCTAGGCTACAGCGCATGCTAATGAATCAATGGTCTCATCAACGATCCAGATAAATACTTCGACTATTCATCTGATTCGTTTGGATCATACATCGTGGCAATGTGATGATCAAATAAATCGCGTCAGACGATAATCATGCAAATCCGCTGACGAAAGCTTTCCTCAGCAATTTGAGCCAAACCGTACATAGTTCGGGTGTGGGACACTTGAGTAACTCGCTACGTGCCAAGTGGGAGATTGTTGGAAAAAATGACCCATAGCGTCACTATTTGCACAAATCATTGTGTTGTTGTAGCAAATTAACTATGTGACAAGGAAATTGCACTCTCATCATTTGTGATTAGATCACCATAGATATATAAATGAAGAGAGGTCCCTGTGATTAGTTCCTGGACTGAGAATGATATGAGACAGCATCAGTCCCCGAAGGATTAATCATTAAATATCCCTAGCCGGAGTATTATCGAGACAGGAATCGATAATGCGGAATAGGCTAGTATTGCACTTGTGCGCGTTGTGAGGGCACAACAGCATAGTTCTCATATATTTAAGTATTGGATACTTATGCAAGTGCGATAGGAGGTCGTGTTTCACCACGATGGTACGGGAAACAGCTTCGCTCTGGATATACCCCTCCGAATCCCATTGGTATTATGACTATGTGTCTATGGGAGGCCGAAATCAGGGTAGGTGTGTATGGTCTTAACCTGAGACTTACATCGCTAATACTTACAATAATCGATAGACTTTGGTCTTGGTGGTACAGGGCTTTAACCGGCTCTGCGTACACCACTTCTAGGTTTATCAGAGAGTCGTAGTGTATTGGGTGTGATGTCAAGACGGAAGTATCACTTCAGTCATAGTGGAGATGATGTCATGCAGGATACGGTACTAGTGCTCTTGAGTGTTGCGCAACCAATCAGGATATTGTGACCAGGTCATGAATATCCGATTATAGAGACTATGTTACCAGACATCCGACATGTGCTTCGGACGGGGCAGACACTTATCCAGCCCCAGCCCTAGCACGTGACTATCCGATACTGGGGCCGATATACACAATACTACGGTATACTACGCTTGATATAGATCTTAAATTCTTATAAGAATATGTCCGGAGAATTGGGAAGACTTGGTGCTTTGGCTAGAAGCCAACCTTGTCTAGTAAATCGGTAAAACGTAGTACTTGGTACTTACGTGTTCGGATAGTCCGACGACCGATTTGACTGCCAACATATCCGGGGATCTCATGGGTGGTCGCTTCCCAAAGATTCACCGATGACGTATGACTCGCACTTTTATTAATCTGGGATTAATATGATGAGAGAGAAAATTAATCTGGGATTAATTGCGGAGATATTTTATCTAGGATAAAATCGATTAAAGAGAGAGAAACATTAATTTGGAATTAATCGAGGAAATAATATATTTGATATATTAAACGAAATTGGATTTCGACGTGGAATTAAAATTAGATTTTAATTCGGGCGAGCGAATTAATTTAGAATTAATTCGTTAGCGATGTGAATAGTGATTTCGCTAGGCGTAATTAATTAATTACGACGCGACGGAAAATTCGTTAATTTAGAATTAGCGAATCCGAGCCCGAGATTATTTACGAGCGCATTCGCATTTCGAATTCGAGCGCGGCTCGTCAAATCACGTCAAATCATTAGTCGCATCTAGCGTCACATCAAGCGTCAAATCATGTCACTTTGATTGATGTGACAATTGATTGGATTGATAAAGTGAAGTGATGTGACTTGATGTAATAAAGGTGATGTGTGTGGTTGGGAATGAAACCAAATGTGTGTGAAATGAATTTCAAATGAAATTCATGTGTTTAGATACACACATTACACACAAACCGATCATAACATTTTCCCTCCTCTCTCTCTCTTCTTCTTCCTCTCATCACTCACGCATTTCTTCTTGTTCTTGAGGCAGTGAACTGCCGATGGAAGCAAAGGTAAAATGGAGGGAAGCAAGTGTGTTTTGTGGCAAAACAAGAGTGCTAGCACACTCCGGGATCAATGCGAAGGTGATAGGGAAGTTTACCCATGAGCCGGGATTCAAATGATGAAGCTTGGAGCTTCAAATTCTTGTTGAAAATGGCGCAAAACAGACCATAAATCTGCAGCAGTGGGCGCACATTGCAGTGAGGCAGTGAGCAGTTTTCGGTGTCTCCGTTGCCTCCGCATCGCTCAACCGATCGATGTAAGTATTCCGCAACTTCCGTCGTTGTATTCACTTATGATTCATGCTTGAGTTTTGATCTTGGGACCTTTAAAAACTCCTACAATGGCATCAAGAGCTTAGGTTAAAAAGCATGAAAAAGTTAGGGCTAAAATTTGGGCAAACTTGATTTTGAGCATGATAAATTAAATTGGATGGATTTGTATGCTTAATTGTGTTTGAATTGAAGATTGATTAGGTCAATTTGAAGAAAATATGATTGGATCAATTTTTCCCCAAATTACCTCCTTGGCCGAAATTGTGATGTCTTTAATGTCTTGGGATTTTTGATTTTTGACAATTGGATGTGTTGGAAATCATTCGGGAATATGATTTAACGACGATTGCGGAATCAATTGGATTGAATTCGATTCGGACGTAAAATCCCCAAATTGCCAAGTATGTCATGAAACTTGAAATTGGGTAAAATTGATTTGAGCATGCAATTATGAAATTGGATGATTAAGTATGCTTAATACATATTTAATTGATGATTGGTTGGATCAATTTGATTAAATATTGTTTGGAACAAATTTCCCCAATTTTGAAAGTATGTCATAAAGCTTGAAATTGGGTAAAATGAAATTGAGCATGTAATTATGAAATTGGATGATTAAGTATGCTTAATACATATTTAATTGATGATTGGTTGGATCAATTTGATTAAATATTGTTTGGAACAAATTTCCCCAATTTTGATGTGTTGGCCGAATAGGAGTATGCCCTAAATCTTGGTAATTTTGTTTCGTTGATCATTGGATGACTTGAAACGATTGAGGATGTTGATTTAATGTTAATTTGGATTTAATTGGATTGAATTCGGAATTGACATAAAATTAGTCCACATGAGGGGTTTGCATCTAAGGATGATCATAATAAAGTATGCAAGCTTAAATGATCCATTTATGGACTCAAGCAAGCCTCCAGAAGTTGGAATATACGATTTGATGAGACAATCAAAGAATTTGACTTCATCAGAAAAGTAGACGAGCCTTCTGTTTACAGGAAAAATAGTGGGAATGCTGTTGTATTTCTTGTATTATATTTCGATGACATATTAATCATCGGGAATAATATTCCCATGATGCAAGCCACCAAGCAATGGTTATCTCAGAATTTCTCAATGAAAGATTTGGGAGAAGCAGCCTACATCCTCGACATTAAGATCTACCGTAATAGATCTAAGAGGTTGTTAGGACTTTCTCAATCTACGTACATAGATAAAGTTTTGAAAAGATTCAAAATGGAAGATTCCAAAAGAGGTAATTTACCTACTTGTCATGGAATCAACTTATCTAAGGAGCAATGTCCACATACTCCTTCGGATAGAGAGCGTATGAGTATAATCCCTTATGCTGCAGCAATAGGATCGATCATGTACGCCATGCTATATACAAGACCTGATGTCTCGTTATGCTCTTAGCATAACGAGCAGGTATCAGGAAAATCATGGTGAGCAACACTGGGCAATTGTCAAAATAATCCTCAAGTATCTGAGAAGAACTAAGGATGTGTTTTTGACATATGGGGATTTTTCTGAGATGAAAGTCATTGGTTACTGTGATGCGAGCTTTCAGACCGATAGTGATGACAACAGATCGCAAACAGAATATCTGTTTACTTTGAATGACGAAGCTGTTAGTTGGAAAAGCTCAAAGTAGTCAACTATAGCGGACTCCACCACTGAAGCCGAGTATATTGTAGCATCTGAGGCAGCTAAATAAGCAGTCTGGATAAAGAAGTTCATCACGGAGCTGGAAGTGCTTCCCACGATAAAGAATGGTGTCACAATGTACTATGATAACACGGGCGCCATTGTTCAATCAAAGGAACCAAGGTCCCACCAGAAATCCAAGCATGTACTTAGGCGATTTCATCTCATCTGGGAGATTGTTGAGAGAAAAGAATTTATTATGATATTTCCTAAATATAAATGTTCCGAAAGGAACATGTGAATATGATATTTTCATGGTCCTCTAAAACTATGAGAATTTGATAATAGCCTGAGTAACCATCAAGAAAGTAGTAGTAAAGATGTCATGTTATTCTTTCCAAAATTTGATCAAGACATGGTAAAGGAAAATGGTATTTTCTAGTGTCGTCATTCAATTTTCTATAATCAATGTACATATGCCAACTAGATGGGGTTCAAGTTGGGATTGTCTCTCATTTGTCATTTTTATGACAATTATTCTAGACATTTTAGGTAGAACATGTGTAGGATTTACTCATGTACTATCGAAGATAGGGAAGATATTTATTAGGGATATGCCCTATACCCAACTTGTGGATGGACTATATGTACATGTATTTGTAATATTTTCATTAATTAATAAAATGACAATCTTTATTGTTAGTGATTCTAGGTCTCCAAGATCGAATTAAACAAGCATGAATCATGTGAATACAGCGACGAAAGTTGCGGAATACTTACATCGAGCGGTTGAACGACGATTTGGGAAACAAAAACGAACTGCATTGGCAGTGGACTGCACACTGGTTTGAGCGGCAGTGGGCTGCTGTGAACAGTGAATTTCGGCCATCATCAACAAGATTTGAAGCTCCAAGCTTCATCATTTGAATCCCGGCTCATGGGTGGACTTCCCTATCACCTTCGCATTGATCTCGGAGTGTGCTAGCACTCTTGTTTTGCCAAAAAACACACTTGCTTCCCTTCATTTTTCCTTTGTTTCTCTCGGCAGTTCACTGCCTCAAGAAGAAGAAGAATGGCGTGAGTGAAGAGAGGAAGAAGAAGAAGAGGAGAGAGAGGAGGGAAAATGTGTAATACGTTTTTGGTGATTACCAAAGTGTATCTAATACACTTGAAAATGAAATTCATTTCATTTCAAACACATTTGGCTTTAATTGCCAACCACACACATCACTCATCACATCACTCAAGTCACATCAATCAATCAAGTCACATCACTCAAAGTAACAAGTGATTTGACGCTTGATGCGACTAGCGATTTGACGCTTGATTTGACGTGCCGCACTCGAATTCGAAATGCGAATGCGCTTGCAAATAATCTCGGGCTCGGGTTCGCTAATTCCAAATTAACGAATTTTCCGTTGCATCGTAATTAAATGATTACGCCTAGTGAAATCACTATTCACGTCGCTAACGAATTAATTCTAAATTAATTCGTTCGCCCGAATTAAAATCTAATTTTAATTCCGCGTCGAAATCCAATTTCATTTAATATATCGAATATATTAATTCTTCGATTAATTCCAAATTAATCATTCTCTCTCTTTAATCGATATTTTATCCCAGATAAAATATCTCCGCAATTAATCCCAGATTAATTTTCTCTCTCATCTAATTAATCCCAGATTAATTAAAAGTGCGAGTCATACGTCATCGGTGAATCTTTGGGAAGCCCCATGAGATCCCCAGATATGTTGGCAGTCAAATCGGTCGTCGGACTATCCGAACACGTAAGTACCAAGTACTACATTTTTACCGATTTACAAGACAAGGTTGGCCTCTAGCAAAGCGCCATGCCTACCCAATTCTCCGGAAATATCCTTACAGGATTAAGGATCTATATCAAGCGTAGTATACCGTAGTATTGCGTATTTCTGTCCAGTATCGGATGATCACATGCAAGGCCTGGGGCTGGTTCAGTGTCTACCCCGTACGAAGCATATATCGGATGACAAGCAACTAGTCTCTTTAATATCGAATAATCATGACCAAGTCATATTATCCTGACGGTTGCAACCTTTATTAGAGAACCATTTCTGTATCTCTGCGCGATCATCAACTCCATATGACTGGAGTGACACTTCCGTCTTGACATCACACCCAACACACTACGATTCTCGATATACCCAGAATTGGCGTACACATGAACCGGTTAAAGCCCTGGACGACCTCAACCAAAGTATATTGATTGTCGTATGCATTAGCGGTGCAAGTCTCAGGTTAAGACCAAATACACCTACCCTGATGTCGGATTTCCATAGACACATAGTCATACTACCAATGGAATTCTGAGGGGGTCTATCCAGAGCGAAGCTGTTTCCCGTACCATCGGTGAAACACAACCTCCTATTACACTTGCATGAGTATCCTATACCCAAACATATGAGAACTATGCCGTTGTGCTCCCACAACACGCACAAGTGTAATACTAGTCTTTTACGTATTCATCGATGTCCAATCTCGATAATACTCTGACTAGGGATATTTAATGATTCTGCCTTTGTGGATTGATATTGTCTCATATCATTCTCAATCCAGGCACCAATCATAAGGACCTCTCATAATTTATATATCTAGGTGATCTAATCACAAATGATAAGAGTGCAATCTCCTTTGTCACATAGTTAATTGTACAACAACACCGTGTTCTGTACAAATAGTGACGCTATGGGTCATAATTGTCCAACATTTATTATATGTGTCTTACATGAATCATCAAACACTGTAATAAAGCCCTTGGAGTAATAAGATGGTGGCTTCCACGCCTTATGAGAATCATTACTCTTAAACGTTCATAGTAATAGTTTTGTGAATAATCTGGGCGTTCACAAAGTAGAGAGACTAGCATGATGATATGATCCGCCCTTAAGTGGGGTAGCCGATCTCATAAGCTACTAGCGGAGATCCGTCCGCTTGGTGTATCACATGGAAGCATGAGTTGCTCGTGTCTATCGAACTGACCGCCGAAAGTTTTCACATGGAGTGTTTATCCCATGTGTCTGTGAGAACATTCATGTATCTATTGTATGACTAGTCCTTAGACTTGAGGTCTTTACAATCTTATGTGTGGATCAAATGAGTTTGACATTCTCTTTCCCCGGTTCAAAAGATCCGGTCATAAGGGTATGATTGGGTCATTTTTTGAAACACATGAAGTTTGTAAAGATACAACAGAGAATCACCACTCTCTCGGATAATATTTTCTTATAAGAGTAGTATTCCAGTTCGCGGGTTGATATGTGTGATCAGTGCTTGAGACTGTGGCCGCAGCGGAAGAATCATGTGAGATTCTTGGCTTAGCACGATTCATGATACTATCAACATCATACCATTGACTATATGGGAAGACACTTTCCATACCCTAGGTCAAACGGTAGGGATACAGTGAGGCGATGGACCGTATCATATGTAAATCGCATACATAATGGGTATATATATCTTTCCTTCTCATTTGGGGGCATTGACATGTTGCTAGATGTCAACCTTGGTCATTGAAATCGAACGACCATCTGATCAAAGGATAATTTATGTTCGATTAAATTATCACGATTCATTTCATGTCCAACTTGAGGGGAACCCAAAAGGTCACACACAACAAAGTTGAAATCAATGGTTAACAGTGCACAATACAATTTAACAGCATATATGATTGATGTAGGAATTTTTCATAAATGGTTCAATGTGTTTAATTATTGAACATATCATTTATGAGGTTCCATAGTGGCTTAGGGATTTGTGAATGACGATAGAGGCACTTTGGGAATTGGAATAAATAAATAAATAAAACGTGAATAGTAATGTGAATAATAATTTTTTTTTTGTTAATTTTTTTGAATTCCAATTCGGCCCAAACTCTTATTAGGGTTTTATAATCTCATTAAACCACTAAATTAAGATCCAATGGATAAGATTAAATTAGCATTTATCCCACATCAGATTCTTAATTAATTTTGTTGTCTTTGGAGCACCTATATAAACCCAAAGAATTCTTTACAAATTTTTGCACCAAACCTTTCATATATTGGGTTTATATAAGTGAGAAACTTTAAAGTTAAAGAGTAAGCCACTGATTTTGAGGATCCTTTAGTCTAATTGACTAGAGTAATCTCGAGTTAAAAGTTTTGAGGTATTTGCCTAGGCTAGCACCTAGGGCAAAATACCCGTGCACTCAAGGTGTAGTCTTGCCGTTGAGTTTTGGCTTTGGTGTGTGCACCTTTGGAGGCCACACACTTGGGTGGCTCTTTGGAACATGGAAGAGCTTGCTGAGTTCGAGAAAAGCTTGTAGATTGGAGGGAGGACTGAAGGAGTCTTCGGTTCAAGTAAGTCATTTTTTTTTATTTAAATTAGAGTTCTTATGATAGTTAGCATGTTTAGGTTTATGTTCTTTCCATGTTTTATGAGTTTTTATGCTTAGAATATATAGGAACATGCCTAGGCTTGTAGAATAATCAAAACAAATGGGTCTTGGGCAAAGGGATAGCGGCATCATAATTTTTTTTCTTGATTTTCCGCTGGACACTCGCGGCCGCTTCCCAACAGATAATGCACACATCAAGAAGTTTAAGGACTTATGTTTTTACTACTTCTTGCATGTAAGGGTTTAATCTCCTTTGTGTTTGAGGATATGTCTTATCGTTATCTTCTAAATGTATTCTATGTGTGTAGATCAAAAGATTAATACCTTTTATGTCTTTCAAAGTCCATCCAATTGCCAGTTTATGTTCTCTCAAAATATTTAACAACTTACATTATTGATCGCTTGTAAGGGAGGAAGAAATTACCATATGATTGATTTGTTTATCTCCAAGAAATGCATACTTCAATCTTTCAGGTGAACTCTTTAGTTCTAATTTGGGTGTTTCTACTTGTTTCTCTTCTTCAAGTGTTCTAACTCCTCAAATTTTGCTTCTCTCCATCGTCTTCTAGTAATTGTGTAGAATCAAGTAAAGAAAAATCATTAGAAAAATCAGGATCTAATTGCGTATTTGATTCAAAAAAATTAGATGTATAGATTTCCATAGGGTCGGATAAACTCCCCTATTGAATATGTTCCTCCAAAATTGGTTCAATTATTTCCATGTTCTTATTTTCATTATCCTCATCATATGGTTGGTTACACATGTTAAAAACATTAAACTCTAACATCATATTGCCAAATGACAAGTTCATGATTCAGTTTCTGCAATTAATTAATGTATTAACTATTGTTAAAAATGAACGACCCAATATTTCAGGAATTAGTTTGAAACTGTCTGCTACAGGTTGTGTTTTCAAGACAATAAAATCCACAAGATATATGAATTTATCAACTTGTAATAACATATCTTCCATAATTCCTTTCCGTAGCTTAACTGATCTATCAACAAGTAAAAGAGTAGTTGAAGTTGGTTTTAACTTGCCAATATTAAGTTGTTGGTAAACCGAAAATGGAAGCAAATTTTCACTAGCTCAAAGAGCAAATAATGCACGTTCAATTTTATGATTTCCAATAATACAAGAATTAATAAGACATCATGGTATTTATATTTTAATGCATTATTTGTTGAAAAAATATAATTTACTTGTTCAGCTAGAAAACTTTCTTTCTTGCCTGATGTATTCTTTTAATAGTGCACAAGTCTTTCAGAATTTTTGAAGAAAATTATACTTGTTTGATGGCATATAACAAATGAATATTGACCTTTACTTGTTTTAATATTTCATATATTTATTGGGAATAGTTAAATTTCTTTTTTTTTTTTCCAATGATTGAGGAAATGAATGTGCAAGTGAAAAATTGTTATTCCCAACGATAGATGTTGATTCATCAACCCCTTCCTTACCCTCAGAAACTGACTCATTTTTAACTTCACGTTGTTCAAGAATACATCTTTCGATGACTTTACCACTACATAGAGTAATTACAAATTTAATTTCCTCTATGTGTTGACTACCAGAACCACCATCATTGGAAGTGGGGGTTTGATGACTCTTATGATTCGGTTGTGGTTGTACAACACTTTTCCTTTCTCATGAATGGTTAATGCAGATGTGAATATGCAAATGTATCTTTCAAATCATTTAATGTTTGTACAGTTCAATTATTGATGGCTTTCTTGTTTCTCGATGAATGCAAGCAAGGTATCCTCAAAAGTTTTCCTATACGGTGGGACATATGGTGCATAATTCTGAGAATTTTGAAAATTCTTGTGTACATGGGGATGTTGTTGTAGGAAACACTTTCTTTGCACAGCGGAAGCACGTTAGACACACGGATCGGACTTGAAAGATTTTTATGCCCTTCTCTTAGAGCGGCCGAATACAACCAATACCACCACTGAAATTTTTCTTCTATTTTAGAAAAAATTCCAGCCCCGAAACAGTCTCGGAACAGTCCCCGAATAGCCCCAAAAAAATTGGACTGTTTTGGACCCGATTCGCGCCCAGCGCACTGCCGACACAGCCCCTAAAATACGTGGACAGTGGTTGTGCTTCAAGTTTAATTTTTCACTTGAAAATAGCCCCAACACAGCCCCAAAACACCACTATATGTTCCTGTGGGACACAGAAACTGGACGACGCATGTTGTTCTAGGCTCGCGGCCTAGTCGGGAGTACGGAGTAGCCACGGGGGACTAAACCAGAGAATAATGGAGTCGCCACCCGGTGTGAACCGGGAAAATGAGATTTAAGGCCGCACTCACCCATCGCAATGGAAGACCTCAAACCGTTGGGTTCGGAATGGTCCCTTACTTATGTCAGTTGTAATGAAAGGATTTCTGTAATAATTTAATCAAGCTTAAGTAACACTTATTTCCAAGAGTATCATGCTTCTAAGTTCATATGCGCAAAAATGAAACTTACACCTAAATTTGCATATATCTTACATTTAAGATTGCATGCTTGAAAGTAAATCAAAGTAGCAACGAACATACAACTTCATTGGCATATTGTATTCATGGAGACACAAGCACACACAAACCACGCAAGTACACATAAAAACGAATCAAATAATGGCGAACATGTGATTTCATAGACATATCATACTTATACGTGCGGAAGCATAAACAAATAGCCATTACATGTCCATGTGTAAATAAAAGAGTCAACTAAGAACATAATGCAAAAAGACACTTAGGGATGCAATTAGGCATTAAAGTAAGCATGCTATGACGTGGTGCAAAAGAAGATAACTAATATGGACACAAACACACATGTAAGCACTTTTCCAAGTGGTACGTGGAATTGTATCCCAAGTACATACCACACTACCGTCCATTCGGAATCAGCTACGAAATTTATGTATGGGTTTCCATCCGATATACCACAAGAAATAATACTCAAATGCTATCATAACATGGATATATGAATTGTAATACGTTAAGCCAAGACTAAGGTAAATGATGCAACCAATGGAATAAATGTGCTTTTCATTACGATGCGTACAAAGATAAAGATGACTATATGGGATTTCATAATACATGCGTGAATAGAGCAATGCTGTGCTAAAAGATAAATGACATGGCAAGAAGCGCGACAAAGATATCTAGAATTGACACAAACACATGCGTGGGTCATTTTTGGGGGTATTGTGATGTAGTTCGGGGCTGTTTTAAAGGTGTCTGATGCGTCAAAGGGGGTTTCTGTTTTGAGTGTTTGTGGCTTTGTATTTGATCGGCAAAGGTCTATTATTTTATGGGCAGATTTGGTGCTGGTTATGTGCGTGAAATTGGGCTACTTGAGGGGGGTTCTTTTCACGGCAATCTGAAGTGATTTGTAGGGAGTTAGGTGTGGCAATGTGTGGGAAAAAAGGCAGGGGTTTTCTCGTGCAGTGAGGGAGGCAGTTTTGCGCGGTGGTCATGCTTAAGTGTTTGAGAGGGCTGTGGCGTTAGGATAATGGCTTTATGGCGTGAATGGTATAGGTGACTTTACGCGTGGGCTGAGGCTAAGTGGGTGAATGTGTGATTAGCGTGAAAAGGCTTAGGTCTTAACGTGAATGAGAGTTCTGGTTTGTGTGTGAACAAAGGAAAGTGCAAGGGCTAATAATATGGGTGTACCAATGGTAATAGATCGAGCCAAGACAGGGATAGATGATGCAATCAATGTATGAAAGACGCGGCAAATATCGTGGTAAAGGTAGCCTTTTAGGCTTTTCTTCCCCCAACTGGAGAACCTTTTTAGTCCAACACAATAAGCCCGTGCGCTTTTCATTACAATGCGTACAAAGATAAAGATAACTATATGAAACTTCGTATACCCGATTGAACACATCTTACATTCAACCGAATATACATCAACCGGCGCGGCAAAGTATTGTGGTAAAGGATTTTAACCCCTCAGAATAGGGGACCTTTAATCCGACTTACTAAGCCCATGCGCTCGATCGGATAATGCATATTAAGAATAAAGACAATAATATCAAACTTAGTATGCTCGATTGAACATATCTTACATTCAACCAAACACACATCAACCGGTCCGGCAAAGCATCGTGGTAAAGGGTTTTAACCCATCCAAATAGGGGACCTTTAATCCGACTTACTAAGCCCATGCGCTCGATCGCATCATGCATACAAAGAATAAAGACAATAATATCAAACTTAGTGATAAGTGCATGAAAATGTACTTTGAAACATCACTTATCTGGGTTTATTGTTAAGTATTTAGTTATATATTTTATATTTTATTACATAATTTCTATTGTTATATTAATTTAGAAATATTTATTATTTAAACTAATTTAGTGATTTTCATTTGTAGGAATATCAATACATGGATCCTGGTACAATTACAAGTGTTTAAGGGCCATACTGATGCATAGGACACACACAAGAGCCGAAAATGCGAAAAGCAGAAATCAGTGAGAAATTGTACTGGCGCCATGGCGCCAAACTCCCATACAAAATCCAGAGAGTTAGGCGCCATGGCGCCACCAAAGGAGAGAAATTGCAATGGTTGACCAAAAATAATGAAGGAAATTGTTGACTAAGTCAAAAGCAAATTGAAGTAAAACACGTGGGCCCAAGCTTCATTAGTTTACAAAGATCAAATTGAGAGTGTGGCGTGAATAAGCAATTTGGTGAATGGAGCCACAATTGTTGACCCTAGGCAAGAAGTCACGTGGGCTAATGTTATATTAGGGTTCAAATTATATTTGTTATAAAAGGATGCAAATTCAGTTGAAGCAAAAGGGGGAGCTCCAGGCTGCGTAAGGCAGCTGCGCAAAAACAGAAAAAAAGCAGAGAGTTGCGCGAGCGTAGGCGAGAACAGAAGCAGAGTCGAGAGAAAAGAAATCAGAGCGTAAAGCCGGGATACAGAGTCGTGATGATTCAGGACAACAATTCTCTCCAATCCCGGGTTATTTTTATTTCTTTTATGAGGAACTAATCCTCTAGGCAAAGTTAGGGATGAACTCTTGTGTTGGATTTTATTATTTGTGTTTTTGATTCCTACGAACCTTTTAATCGTTTAATATAATTGATGTTTATTATTTTCTATTATCTTTAGATTTATTAATCCATATATTATATTTTGTCAAATCCCATATAAATCCAGTTATGCTTCTTCTATGTGTGGTTTGCGAATTTAATTGTGACTGGTAAAGTTGTTTTGCGTGTTGGTCTTCTGCTGCAGTATTGCCTGGGAATATTGTCGACGTTAGATAGCTTGTAACGATGACTTTTGTGTGCTGTTAACATAGAGAAAATAATCATTAATTACCTTAGAATTTAACATGCGTAGAATTGAATATATTCCGGTTGTTGGTTTGGGATGTGAAACCCTCAACTGAGTAGTAATAGGAATTAATAACTGAATATAGGAGTTTGACGCAAGAGGGATTCCCGACGCTTTGTTGCTTTTCTCTGCCGTTATCTTTTATTAACTTTTCACTATTTTATTTATCTTTACTTTAATTATCAATTTATTCGTTTTCTTTATTTTAGTTACCGTTACATTTTTGTTTGAGTAAATTAGTTTCGTTGTAACCATCTCTCTGAGGAATCGACACCCCAGCTATACTGCGATAACCGCAAGTAATTTTTGGGCGTAATCAAAATTTGGCGCCGTTGCCGGGGAGACGGTTTACAAGCAAAAGGATCAGGTTTGCTTAGTCAACAACGAAGCGGCAACTTCGTTCCATTTTTTTTTATTAGTATTTTATTTTATTTTATTCATTTATTATTCGCTTATTTATTTTCTTTTAATATTTCAGTTTTTATTTTTTTGATTAGTTCTTTTTATTTTTGTTTCTAGTCTTTTATTTTAGTTATTTTATTTCTGTTTTAGTTTTAGTTTGATTTTAATTTTTTTAGTTTATCCTTTTTTTATTTATCTATTTTTGTTTGTTTCCCGTATTATTTGAGCTTCAATTACATGTCTAGACGTAGGGATATGTTTGGTAGATTTGTTAGGACTGAAGAAGAAAGCTCAGACTCTGAGAACATATTTGAAAATCTTTTCTTCACACCATCCGCGTCTAGCGCATATAATATGAGTGAATACGAGATACCACCCAGGAGGACTCTTGAAGAGTACCTCCACCCAACTCGCACAGCTACACTTTCGTGCATAATGTTTCCCCATAATGCACCATACATATACTTTAGGCCTGAAATGATACAATATCTTCCAATTTTTCTCGGTTTAGAGAGCGAAAATCCTTATGTGCACATTAGGGAGTTTGAAGAAGTTGTAGCTACCTTCCATGACCGGTTTGGAACCATTGACACAATTAGACTTAAGTTCTTCTCCCTTGCCCTTAAAGATAGAGTTAAGAGCTGGTTGTACTCCTTAAGACCTAGGTCAATAGGATCGTGGGGCGAGATGACTCGGGTATTCTTTAATAAATACTTCCCGCACCATAAGACGAATGCCCTGAAAAGACAAATCTCCACCTTCTCCCAGAGAGACAGTGAGACCCTTTATCAAACATGGGAGAGGTATAATGAGTTGTTAGCTAGTTGCCCTCACCATGGATATGAGAGTTGGCGTTTAGTAAGTTATTTCTATGATAGACTGACCCCTAGGGAGCGCCAATTCGTTGAGACAATGTGCAATGGTGAGTTCATCCGAAAGGACCCTGATAAGGCATTTAAGTATTTAGATGACCTAGTTAAGAAATCTCATACTTGGACTGGATCCAATGCCTTAGACAACACTGATAGGACACACACTTCTTCTAGTAAAAGCCTACACCACTTTAGGGAATATGACAGTCTTAGGGCACGAGTTGAGCTATTAACTAGAAAGATAGGAGCCTTACAAGCCAAAGATAGCAAGACCATGCATTCAGTAGCCCAGCTAGAATCCCAATAGTGTCGGTATATGGTGAGATGAAAGAGATATACAAAGAACAATACAATGCATTAGGGACGTACCAAAAACCTTATACACCATATCCAGATACCTATAATCCTAGTTGGTTGAACCATCCCAATCTTAGTTAGAGACATGAGTCTCATCAGCCTATTCAAGCACCACCACCTAGAGGTTATAATGCCCCTCAGTATCACACACCTGAAGTTCTTAGGAATTCCCTAGAGGATAATGTGCAAGTATTTGTGGAGGCTCAAAAGGCCATTGTGGAAGCCCAGAATAAAACCAATCAAAGGATTGAGTCATTGATAGCTCAGGTCACTAAAGACCATAAGGAAATTAGGAGTCGAATTTCTAAATTGACTAATGTCCTTAATGTGCAAAAAACAAGGAAAATTCCCATCTCAGACTCAACCAAATCAACAAGGGCAACATATGACACAGACTGATCATGAGGTATCCAATATAAGAGGTGTTAATTTCATAATCACTAGGAGTGGTAACGAGGTAGGAGAGCAGCACATGCCCAACACTGTAGGTGACCCTAAGGACAATAGTGCAAACACATCTCAGGAAGAACAAGTGCCACATTTCCAAACTAGAGTACCATTTCCTCAAGCACTTAACATTTTTAATGTTGAAAAATAATCACAGGGTGAGGATGAGTGTCATTACTCATACATACTAGAAACAGTCCTGCCGGAAACATCGTCTCTACAACCTGAATCAAATCCTCATGAACTGAAATTGGTCCCAAAGAACCGAAAAAGGAGGAAAATGAGAGTTAATGTTCAATTGAAGATGATACCTGTGAGGTTAAAAAGGAGATTGAGTGAATCTTTCCTTATGCGCAGTACCAAATTTCAGCCACCAGACCATGGAGGATTAGTGGATAAACTACCACAGCTAGACAAGCATTCTCTCGCATGCCTTCATCAATACGCTCGATGGAAACCACCATGACAACTTAAGTGGTTACGTCTGGCTGAAGACGTCAAACTTAGCGCTAGCGGGGAGGCATCCTTTGCATCTGCATTTATTTTATTTTATTTACTTTAGTTTTATATTATTGTGTGCTAACTGCATGTTTATTTTTCTGTTTGCATGAGTGTTTATACAGAAGTTAGCACAACCTACATAACCACACAACCAAAGTCTCGCCAATAGGAACCTGATCAACTCCACGCATGGTAGTGTTGTTCCTTAATCATTTTTCTTTATATTTATCTTACATTGAGGACAATGCAAGTTTTAAGTGTGGGGGTGTATGCATGCGCATGAAAACCTGTCGTAAATACATTTGATTACACAAAAAAAAATTAATTAAATTTTTGTTGTATTTGTTTTTAGTCTTTGATAGTTAAACATAGGTCCTATGATGATATTGTTTGTTTTAGGGTGAAATCTTAGAAACGATAAGTCCTTTAATGCACTTTTACCTGATGACTTGAATAGTTTATCTATGTTAGACTCGTAAGCACTTAATTATAGGTTTTTAGCAGTGGAAGCCTGAGTAGTTGGCAAGATGACTAGTTGAAGAAATTGCATGTCGATGAATGACCGTTTGCTTAGATGTCTATCCTGATTTGCTTGTGTTAAGACATATGGTATGATTGAAAATAAAAGAAAAGTCTCTGAAGAAAGAAAATAAACCACCTATAACCGATAAGCGTGAAGCTACCCATGGGCGAGTATTAGGACCACCATGAGGAGAAATGCTACCTTAAAGGGTAGGTGTGTTGAAAAAAAAAAGAAAAGAAAATTGCAAAAAGGAGAAAATGAAAAGAGAGACAAAGGAAAATAAGAAATCATACTATATTGAGCACATAAAAGCAACTACAGAGCTTAATTGAGATATTTAGGTTGGTTTGACCCATCGATCCCAATTTTTAAACGAAATCATTGAGTTGGCTTACCTGGGAATAAAGCTGTGAACGAACCTTTACACACACACACTCTGAGTCTGGCTTAGATGACTTATTCAAAGACTTAGATTTGAGTTACGTTGAGTACTTTGAAAGTTCTCTAATTTCATTACTAGGCATTCTTTGAGAACAAAATTATGTGAAACTATTGGGACTATTTAATTTTTATTTTTGCATGATTGTGTGTTTTGATTGACATTTGTGGGTATCGTCGTTGTAAGCCCTCACGAGACCATAACTCGTCCACTAGGGACACCTAGGGGTTTAAAGGCTTGTTGCATACGTTAAATGCAATCGTGATCCATACGAAAGTGGCTTAGATAGTTTTATTTATTTATTTAGTTTTTATTTTATTTTTGCGCTTGAATTGCTAGGGACTAGCAATAAGCTGGTTGGGGTTGTGATAAGTGCATGAAAATGTACTTTGAAAAATCACTTATCTGGGTTTATTGTTAAGTATTTAGTTATATATTTTATATTTTATTACATAATTTCTATTGTTATATTAATTTAGAAATATTTATTATTTAAACTAATTTAGTGATTTTTATTTATAGGAATATCAATACATGTATCCTGGTACAATTACAAGTGTTTAAGGGCTATACTGATACATAGGACATACACAAGAGCCGAAAACACGAAAAGCAGAAATCGGTGAGAAATTGTACTGGCGCCATGGCGCGAAACTCCCATACAAAATCCAGACAGTTAGGCGCCATAGCGCCACCAAAGGAGAGAAATTGCAATGGTTGACCAAAAATAATGAAGGAAATTTTTGACTAAGTCAAAAGCAAATTGAAGTAAAACACGTGGGCCCAAGCTTCATTAGTTTACATATTTTACAAAGATCAAATTGAGAGTGTGGCGTGAATAAGCAATTTGGTGAATGGAGCCGCAATTGTTGACCCTAGGCAAGAAGTCACGTGGGCTGATGTTATATTAGGGTTCAAATTATATTTGTTATAAAAGGATGCAAAGTCAGTTGAAGCAAAAGGGGGAGCTCCAGGCTGCGTAAGGCAGCTGTGCAAAAACAGAAAAAACGCAGAGAGCTGCGCGAGCGTAGGCGAGAACAGAAGCAGAGTCGAGAGAGAAGAAATCAGAGCGTAAAGCCGGGATACAGAGCTGTAATGATTCAGGACAACAATTCTCTCCAATCCCGGGTTATTTTTATTTCTTTTATGAGGAACTAATCCTCTAGGCAAAGTTAGGGATGAACTCTTGAGTTGTATTTTATTACTTGTGTTTTTGATTCCTACGAACCTTTTAATCGTTTAATATAATTGATGTTTATTATTTTCTATTATCTTTAGATTTAATAATCCATATATTATATTTTGTCAAATCCCATATAGATCCAGTCATGCTTCTTCTATGTGTGGTTTGCGAATTTAATTGTGACTGGTAAAGTTGTTTTGCGTGTTGGTCTTCTGCTGCAGTATTGCCTGATGGTATATTGTCGACGTTAGATAGCTTGTAACGATGACTTTTGTGTGCTGTTAACATAGAGAAAATAATCATTAATTACCTTAGAATTTAACATGCGTAGAATTGAATATATTCCGGTTGTTGGTTTGGGATGTGAAACCCTCAACTGAGTAGTAATATGAATTAATAACTGAATATAGGAGTTTGACGCAAGAGGGATTCCCGACGCTTTGTTGCTGTTCTCTGCCGTTATCTTTTATTAACTTTTCACTGTTTTATTTATCTTTACTTTAATTATCAATGTATTCGTTTTCTTTATTTTAGTTACCGTTACGTTTTTGTTTGAGTAAATTAGTTTCGTTGTAACCATCTCTCTGAGGAATCGACGCCCCAGCTATACTGCGATAACCGCAAGTAATTTTTGGGCGTAATCACTTAGTATGCCCGATTGAACATATCATACATTCAATCGAACACACATCAACCGGCGCGGCAAAACATCGTGGTAAAGGGTTTTAACCCCTCCAATTATGGGACCTTTAATCTGACTTACTAAGCCCATGCGCTCGATCGCATAATGCATAAACAAGTAACATGCAGAATTTAAATGACGAATAATAAATAAATCAAAGCAACATAAAACAAAAGAAGGTGCCGTTTACTCAAGCGGTACATGGATTTGTATCCCGAGTACAGATCATACTTCCGTCCATTCGGAATTGGCTATGAAATTTATGTCCGGGTTTCCATCCGATATACCGCGAGAGTTGACACATCTTTCATTTTATTCCAAGGCCACAACATACAATATTTCGTAATACATGCATATTTATCTACTCAAGGGCCACAACATGCATTTTAACATAATAATCATGCGAACAATACTCAATAAATAATAAAAATAATTTGAAAACGAGTGTGAAAAATACCCTCAGGTCTAACCTTTTTTGCCGATTTTCGGACTTGCGTTTCGCGAAGATCGGAAGGGTAAAAGCTCCTCAACTTCTCCGGTTCACTGGTTTAGCATCTTAGCTCATCGTTTTGTTGTTTTGCTTGTTGTTTGACCTTCGTTTTGCTGCAATTCCTCTATATTTTCTACTTACTGTTTCAGGTCTTCAAAGCTACTGTTTTTTGTGTTTTTAGAGGTTCAAGGGCTGTGTTTTTCGGTTGTTTAAGGAGGCTTAGAGTGCAGTTTTTTTATGTTACTGTTTTAAGGATTTTGCTGCTGTTTTGGGGGTTAATTTTCGGTAATGTTACTGCAGTTCTAGAGGCAGTTGTTTTCGGTAATTGGATGGTGTTTAGGGGCTGTATGGGGCTATGATTTTCGGCACTTGTGAGGACTGTTTTGGGGCTATATTTTTCGGTGATCTAAGATGTTTATGGGGTGTAATTTTTGGTAATGGAGGGCTGCTGTATGGGGCTGGTTTCGGCTTGGTGAGTGGAGGAGATGAAGAGAATTATTCTTTACTTGTTATGGTGCTATTGCCGTGAATTGTAAGAGATTACAGAGAGTTGGGCGTGAATTGAGAGGAGGGGAGAGGCTTGGTTTGGCTTTGTTTATATAGAGAAGGGCTAGTGCTTCTCATTGTCTCACAAGGAAGGGATTTTGGCATTAAAGAGAGGATTTGATTTGGTGTTGGATAAGGAAATCAATGGATTGAGGGGGGGACAAAATTGGTTTAGATTAGGAAGTCAATATCTTTAAATTGGTTATGAGTGATTTAATTAGGCATGATATTTCTTTAATTTAGTATATGATATTTTGGATTAGGAAGTTACAATATTTTAATTTGGTATAATTATATTTTATGTTTTATTTAATTGGTAAATGGTTTAATTATTTTATTTAATTCAATTACATTATCTAATTAATATTTAATTTAATATTTGATTTAATTTGGATGTAATTTAGGGTGATATGGGCGTGTGGGCCTAGTTGTGGTGTGGGCTTGGTTTGGCATGGTGAGTGGGTTAGGCGTGTATGGGCTAGATTAAAAGGGTTTTGGTTTTTTTTTTTCTAGGCCAAATGTGATATAAACGGAGGTCGATCAAGTGAGCTTGACGCTAAATAAGTGAACAAGGATCTAACGAAATACCGATTCCCTTCCGACGACCGTTTCCTGCAATATCCTTAACTAAAAAAAGGTAGTGCCTCCAACTGAGACTCATCATCGGGTTTCACATGCAAAAATGCAATATCTACAGTCGCCCCCACTTTGATGGGACTTGTGCAGTGTGTGACTTTGAACAATCCTATCAAAGTTATGCAATGCATTTTCACTTACCTGGCTCGTCTGCTGCCTCGAGCTGAGTTGGTGCTGCAGTGGACCTCGATCCTGGGACGCATCCCAATAACTGCAACCGACAACGGGGGCACCACGACCCTGGGATGCATCCCAATACCGCTGGAAATGAGGGCCTCACCCTAGAACAAATGATGTAGTGGGCCCTCGACCCTGGGACGCATCCCGGAACTACAACTGATGATGCAGTGGGCCCTCGACCCTGGGATGCATCCCGGAACTGCAACTGTCAACAAGGGTACCTCGACCCTGGGACGCATCCCAAAAATGCTGATACTGATGGAGTGGGCCTCGCCCTCAAGCTGATATGGGCCTCGCCCCCAAGCTGACATGGGCCTCGCCCCCAAGCTGATATGGGCCTCACCCCCTGGGACTTATCCCCAAGAACTGTTGATGTGGGCCTCGCCCTCAAGCTGATATGGGCCTCGCCCCCAAGCTGACGCTGTTTGGCTCATTTCTGCCGCTTTCTCTTTTCTTCGAACCTACGAATCACAAAACAAAAACAAACACGAAGAGAATGCAATGTTACGTGTATGCATGAATGATTTTCTTATCCCGTTGGGTTAGGTCTTCTGCCAATTTCCTTAGTGACTGCTCGGTCTTCTCTTCCTCAGGAAAAGTACTGTTTCAATCTGTCTACGTTGATCGGCTCGGTGAACTCGTTCCCTTTCAAGTCTGATAGCTTCACTGCTCCATTTCCCTTTACCTTCTGCACTATGTAAGGTCCTTCCCAGTTAGGTCTGAACTTTCCTTTTGGATCTGTCATCGACGGCCTTGATTGCTTAAGTACCAAATCACCCTTTCTGATCTTGGTGGGGCGTACTTTCTTGTTGAATGCTCGGGCTAGTCTCTTCTGATACAACTGTATGCGATACAAAGACTTCGTTCTCTTCTCATCCAATAATGCTAACTGATCAAACCTCTGTGCGGCCCACTCATGTTTCGGTAATTTTGCCTCCGCTAATACCCTCATAGACTATATTTCCACTTCTACTGGCAATACTGCTTCCATTCCATAGACCAAAGAGTAAGGTGTGGCCCCTGTTGCTGTTCTTACTGATTTTCTGTACCCCCACAAAGCATATGGTAGTTTCTTGGCCCAATCTCTGCAGTTCTCTGTCATCTTGGCTAAAATCGTCTTTATAGTCTTGTTTGCTGCCTCAACTGCCCCATTTGCCTGCGGCCTGTACGGTGATGACTTGTGGTGGCCTATCCCGTATTTCTGCAACATTGCCTTCGTCTCTCCTTGAAACTGAACTCCGTTGTCTGTCACTACATGATGCGGCATACCGTACCGACAAATGAGGTTCCGAGCAATAAACTTTGCCATTTGTTTTGCTATAACATTGCGGAATGATTCGGCTTCCACCCACTTCGAGAAGTAATCTACTGCCACTACTATGAAGCGATGCCTATTCGATGCATTCGGTCGAATTTCTCCAATCATATCAATTCCCCATGCTGAGAAAGGCCACGGCTCTGACAACCCGTGCAACTCTGTGTGCGGTAAGTGATTCAAATTACCATGTGCTTGACAGTCATGACAGTGCTTTACCATCTTCGCGCAGTCTGTTTCCATGGTTGACCAATAAAAACCTTGTCTCACTATCTTGCGGGACAGATTCATCCCGTTCATGTGCGGACCACATACCCCGGCGTGTATTTCTTCCATTACATGCTGAGCTTCTTCTTTTCTCAAACACTTCAACTGAATACCGTTTGCTTGCCTCTTGTACAGTTCCCCTTTCAAAATCACATACTGGGAAGCTAACTTCTGAATGGCTATTCTGTCTTTTCTGCCTGCCCCTTCCGGGAGTTCACCATGTTCCAGATACCTCTGAATGTCATAATACCAAGGTTTACCGTCGTCGACCTCAACTTCCAGAATTCTTTCTATCTCATAAACAGGTCTGCTTGCTGTTGTCAGTATCAACGGTCTCATCACTAACTTTTCTGGATTTTCCCAAGTTGCTGCAAGTGTAGCCAATGCATCTGCCATCTGATTCTCTTCTCTCGTCGTAAGTGCTGAAACTTACACTCGGGGATAACTGTGCCAACTTTCTGAGGTAAAAAAGGTAAGGTTTCAACCGTTCTTCTTTCAATTCCCATTCTCCTCGCATCTGCTGGACTACCAACATAGAATCTCCGTAGACTTCCACACTCCCGGCCTTCAAGGCTATCAATGCTGTCAAACCAAAAGCACATGCTTCATACTCGGCCATGTTGTTAGTCACTCTGAATGTCAACCTCTTGGCCAAAGGCAAAGTCTCTCCCTCGGGGGTCACTATCACGATCCCAATTCCGGCTCCCTTGTAATTCACTGCTCCGTCAAAATACATCTTCCATCTCTGAATTGTTATTGCTTGGATCTCTTCATCTGGAAATTCAAACTTATACTGATCCCCCTCAACAGGTTGCAATGCCAGAAACTCTACTACTGCTCGCCCTTTGATCACTTTGGAGGTGAGATACTCAATGTCAAACTCTGTCAGCAATACCAACCATCTGCCCAATTTTCCCACTAGTGAAGGCACCGAATGAAGATATTTCAGAGGATTTTCCTTTGCCACTACCTGGATCTTGTAAGACTGGAAATAATGTCGCAACTTTCTGGAAGCCCATACCACGGCATGACAGATCTTCTCTACTTCTTGATACCGAGCCTCATATGGGAGCATCTTCTTACTCAGATAATAGACTGCATGTTCTACCCCTGTCTCATCTGCCTATACCATCATTGCTCCCAGCGTTTCTAATTCTATAGCCAAATACAATATCAAAGGTCTGCCCGGTCTCGGAGGTTTCAATACATGAGGCTTTACCAAGTACTCTCTGATTTTGTCGAAGGCTGTCTGACACTGTTCATTCCATCTCACTGGCTGATCTTTTCTCAACAGTTTGAAGATAGGCTCACATACTGATGTCAACTTGGCGATGAACCGACTGATGTACTAAATCTTCCCCAAGAATGCTCTGACTTCCTTTTATGTCTTCGGTGCAGACATTTCTGTGATTGCCTTGATTTTCTCAGAATCTACCTCTATTCCGCCCATTCCTACTGTATGACCAAGCAATTTCCCTGATGTCACCCCAAACACACATTTCTTGGGATTTAGCCGCATGTTGTATTTGTCAACTCTCTGAAGGAACCTTTCTAGTGCTTCAATATGCCCAACTCTTGTCTCTGATTTAACCATCATGTCATCCACATACACCTCAATCTCTTTGTGCATCAAGTCGTGAAAAAATGTAGTGGCCATCCGCTGATAAGTAGCTCCCGCATTCTTAAGACCAAACGGCATTACCTTGTAACAATAAGTACCCCACTCAGTAACAAATGCAGTCTTGTGTTTGTCTTCCTCAGCCATGAGAACCTGATTGTAACCTGAAAACCCATAAGTAAATGAATACATAGCAGATAAAGCTGCACTATCAACCAGAACATCTATATACGGCAGAGGAAAATCATATTTCGGACAAGCCTTGTTGACATCTCTGTAGTCTACACACATTCTGACCTTCCCGTCTTTCTTTGGCACCAGAACTATATTAGCCAACCACTCAGGATACTTTACTACTTCCAGGAACCCCACATCTATCTGTTTCTTAACTTCCTCTTTGACTTCTCAGCCCATTCTGGTCTCATCCGTCGGAGTTCTGTTTTACTGGCCTCATATTCGGATAAGTTGGTATTGTGTGCTGGGCAATGTTTCTGTCTACCCCAGGCATGTCCTCATAGGACCAAGCAAACACTTTGGCATATCTGACCAATACTTCTTCTAATTTCTCCCTTTCTTCGGAGGTAACTTCACTTGCAATCAGAATTTCCTTAGGGTTCTCAAGTGTACCCAAGTTAAATGCAGTAGTTCTGGCCGAACTGATATCAAATATGCTTGATTCGTGCAAGGTAAATGGAAATGACTCAGGCAAGTAATCAAAATAAATGTCTTTATTATTGGATAATGCGGAAGTACATTCAATCAAATCAGGAAGGTAAATGTCTTCATCATCTATAGACACTTCTTCCTCTGCAACCAGGTTTTCCTCAGGTTTTTTGTCCTCTCCCAGAGTCAGGCTCTCTAACTTCATCATTCTTCTTCCCAATTCTCTTCTTATTCTTCACAATTCTTCAACTATCGGCTTCTTACCCAACATATCCTGGAAGATCTCAAACCCAGGTACCACAATTCCATTAACTTCCACAGATTCAGGCTCCCTTGATATCCTGAAGCTTTCACAAAACATTCCACCAGTTTCAGGCCCTTTTTCTTGACCTTCGGCTTTTCTTCATTAGATTTGTACCCCAAACCCTTCCGAGTAGTTTGTCCTCTGAAATCTGGTAATCTTGAACCTTCACCTGGCTCAAACTTCATTTTTTTCATGATCATAGCCACCCTAGGATCCACCCACTCCTCAAAAGTAGCTGACATCTGAAACCTCGCGAAATGTTGTATCTCTAAGGCGGCCACGACATTATCTACCTCAGCCCGGATAGTAACAACTTCTCCCTCATACGGGAACTTGATCATCTGATGTAAAGTGGAAGGCACGCCCCCAAGTTTGTGAAACCAAGGCCTTCCCAATAATAAGGCTAAAGTAGCCGAGATGTCCAGTACCGTGAACTCAACCTCATCTTCAATCGGGCCTACCTTGACCATAGCCACAAAAGTACCCTCAACTCCCTTTTTACTGTCATCATAAGCCTTAATAGTCATGCTGGAGGGGTCCAAGTCTGTCGCTTTCATACCCAATCTCGTCAGAATTTTTAGCGGGCACACATTGATGGTCGAACCGTCATCCACCATCACACATGAAGTGCTCTTGCCCCTTACTTCGGCCCTGATAAATAGAGGCCTATTATGATTTCTCCCCTTCGCCGGGAGTTCATCCTCAGAAAAAGATATCTGCAAAGCTTCTTTCTGAACTGACCCAACAAACATTGCAGGGTTGGCGTCTTCCGGTACCACAATCTTGCTCAAGGCCTCAACCATGGCCTGCCTATGCTCCCGAGATGCACATAACAGTTCCCAGATACTCACTTGTGCTCTAGTCTTCCTCAATTGCCTCAGCACTATATCCCCATAAGTATTTTCTGCAGTCTCAACCACTTCTCTACCATCTGTCAAAACTTCCTTACCCTTTTCTGCCATATCAGTGTAAAAATGACCGCTACGCGTCATTCTCCTTACTTCTTCCTCATCACTGCTAGAGAAATCAAGCCAAAAGTTTTTCCCCTGCTCAGTCTCATCTTCACTAGTACTATCCCAGATTCCCAGGCAAAAAGCTTGAGGGTGAAAGGATTTTTGGACAAGGTCTTCTGGGAGGCCAGAATTGATCATATAACTTGGTGGTGGTACGACACGGTAGTTGGGTAAGGGGTTTCTGTGTGTGTCAGACTGTTCTGTTTCTGGGTCAGGTATTTTCTTGGAGTCTATTAGGTCTTGGATTTCATGGCGGAGTCGGGCGCAGTTGTCGGTGTCATGGCCCTTTTGTTGGTGAAAGTGACAGTAAAGGCTTAGGTTATAATGTGATGGTGGGGGATTGGTAATGGTTTGGCTTCCAAGGGTTTTAAGAGCCCTTGCCTCTTCAATTTCTCTAGCACCTTTGACAGGGGCCTTCCCAAGTTGGAAAATCTCCGGTTCTAGATGGCAGCAACTTCCGCAGAAACAGGCTTAGTTCCCAATGTCCCTCCAACAGGCCTCCTACTTAAGCCATAAAACTTCCTGTTTTCTGCCTCTTCGTCTTCATGTCCATGACAGTTCCCTCAACTGCCGAAAGTCTGTAATCATGGAGGTCATCCTCCTCAACTTGCTGTAAATGGAGGGCTTGTGCCCTTGATAATCATTTTAATCTGATCATTCTCCGAAGGCCTAGTATGCATCTTCAACAACTGACCTCTCCATCGGTCCACATATTCCTTAAAACGCTCCTCCAATTTCTGCTTAACATTCTCCAGATCGCGGAGTGACAGATTGATCTCTAGGTCAGTGACATACTGCTTCAGGAAGGCATCAGTCAACTCCCTCCAATCTTCCTTCACTTTCTTCTCTAAACTGTGGTACCACACCACGGGAGCTCCCTCGAGCGACATTCCAAACATCTTCTACACTTGGCGCTGAGATAGGCCAACTGAACTCATGACTGATACAAACTGTCGGAGATGCACCCTTGGATCCCCATTCTCGCTAAACTTAGCCATATCAGGCATCTTGGACTGTGCCGGTAACTGTTCCTCGAAAGTCAGCGTGTCATAATCCAGCAAATCCTCATTCTTACCCCTCATCTTGCGGGTAACTGACTCAACCTGATCCCGAAGCTTCTGTAACTTTTCCTGAGACCCCGATACTCTACCTGTTGCATACTCTGCCATATCATCATCAAAAGTGGGGATATCATCCCCCAATCTGTTCGGAGGTTCCTCTTGCCTTACATCCCCAGAACTACCCCCAGCACGAGACCCGGCTATACCAGCCACAACAGTAGTTAAAGCTTGCAACTGTTCAGTGATCTTGGCGAGACCGTTCTCTAACTGATCCATACAGGATACCTCGTTACCGGATTCACTCATGCCTGTTACTGTTCTTTTAATGAGCCTTGTCCTTTCTCTAACCCAAACGGTATCTATGATGTCTTTTTGACACATAGAAGGTGTTAACATGATATATGTATGTATGAGGTGCATGAGATGCATGTAACATATATAACATACTAAATCAACTAAAATTTTCAAACAAATCGGACCGTTATCATTTTAGAAGCTTTTGGGCTAACTGTCATAGGAGTGAACTCGTCCCAGTTTAAGTGGCCCAACGAGTTCACATCTCATGGCAAGGAGCCCAACTAAATCCAAATGGTAATGTTTCGAACACAAGCACAAAATGGCCCATCAGCACTTAGAAGCCTTTGGCCCAATCGTCATAAAATACGTTCTTGTCCCAGTTTAAATGGCCCAACAAGCCCATATCCCATGACAAATGGTCCAAATGGATCCAAACGACGATGTTCCCAAACACAAGCATAAAAGAAAGATAATGCAAACATAAAACAATAATTTCTACAGAATGGCCCATCAACATTTCAGAAGCTTTGGGCCTAATGGTCATAAGGTACGAACTCGCCCCAATTTAAATGGCCCAGCAAGTTCGTATTTCTGACAATAGTCCAACTACATCCAAATGAGGATGGTCCACAAGCACATACTCAAGGAAATAATTGTTACTTTAACCATACAACCCCCAGCTATGGGTGGGTTCGCAAGAGTGTAGACAAAGGCTCTCACCGGCGAAGGATGGCCCACAACTAGGTCTCCCCAATCAAGGGTTCGAGTGACCAAGTGAGCGCACCCTTTTTTTATACACTAAGGTACGTGCCAACGAGCTATGGTGTGTGACTGACTGTCAAATGGACTTCTCGTTGTAGATTCCCCAGAGGGAGGGTGGAGCGAGGCTCACTTAAATACCCAAGCCTCTTAGGCTCTTATCGCTTGGTGTCAGGAATAAACAACGAGTCCTCCAAATTAGTCCATCACAATAGGCTACGAGTAGATGGCTATATAGGTGCCTTCACAGCTTTTCCTTCTAGAAAGGTAGTGAGTGAAGGAAGACAACAAACCATTACCTAGCCTCAAAATGCCTTTGATTAAACCCCCATTGTATCCACTATAAACACGGTCAATTAGAACATAAATCCAAACATTACAAGACAATATTTCGGGGCCGATTCTCTATCCCCAGTGGAGTCACCAGACTGTGGGACACAGAAACTGGACGACGCATGTTGTTATAGGCTCGCGGCCTAGTCGGGAGTACGGAGTAGCCACGGGGGACTAAACCAGAGAATAATGGAGTCGCCACCCGGTGTGAACCGGAAAATGAGATTTAAGGCCGCACTCACCCCTCGCAAGGGAAGACCTCAAACCGTTGGGTTCGGAATGGTCCTTACTTATGTCACTTGTAATGAAAGGATTTGTGTAATAATTTAATCAAGCTTAAGTAACACTTATTTCCAAGAGTATCATGCTTCTAAGTTCATATGCGCAAAAATGAAACTTACACCTAAATTTGCATATATCTTACATTAAGATTGAATGCTTGAAAGTAAATCAAAGTAGCAACGAACATACAACTTCATTGGCATATTGTATTCATGGAGACACAAGCACACACTAACCAGCAAGCACACATAAAAGCGAATCAAATAATGGCGAACATGTGATTTCATAGACATATCATACTTATACGTGCGGAAGCATAAACAAATAGCCATTACATGTCCATGTGTAAATAAAAGAGTCAACTAAGTACATAATGCAAAAAGACACTTAGGGATGCAATTAGGCATTAAAGTAAGCATGCTATGACGTGGTGCTAAAGAAGATAACTAATATGGACACAAACACACATGTGAGCACTTTTCTAAGTGGTACGTGGAATTGTATCCCAAGTACAGACCACACTACCGTCCATTCGGAATCGGCTACGGAATTTATGTCTGGGTTTCCATCCGATATACCACAAGAAATAATACTCAAATGCTATCATAACATGGATATATGAATTGTAATACGTTAAGCCAAGACTAAGGTAAATGATGCAACCAATGGAATAAATGTGCTTTTCATTACGATGCGTACAAAGATAAAGATGACTATATAGGATTTCATAATACATGCGTGAATAGAGCAATGCTGTGCTAAAAGATAAATGACATGGCAAGAAGCGCGACAAAGATATCTAGAATTGACACAAACACATGCGTGGGTCCTTTTTGGGGGTATTGTGATGTAGTTCGGGGCTGTTTTAAAGGTGTCTGATGCGTCAAAGGGGGCTGCTGTTTTTGTGTGTTGTGGCTTTGTATTTGATCGGCAAAGGTCTATTATTTTATGGGCAGATTTGGTGCTGGTTATGTGCGTGAAATTGGGCTGCTTGAGGGGGGTCTTTTCACGGCAATCTGAAGTGTGATTTCTAGGGAGTTAGGTGTGGCAATGTGTGGGAAAAAAGGCAGGGGTTTTCTCGTGCAGTGAGGGAGGCAGTTTTGCGCGGTGGTCAGGCTTAAGTGTTTGAGAGGGCTGTGGCGTTAGGATAATGGCTTTATGGCGTGAATGGTATAGGTGACTTTACGCGTGGGCTGAGGCTAAGTGGGTGAAGGTGTGATTAGCGTGAAGAGGCTTAGGTCTTAACGTGAATGAGGGTTCTGGTTTGTGTGTGAACAAAGGAAAGTGCAAGGGCTAATAATATGGGTGTACCAATGGTAATAGATCGAGCCAAGACAGGGATAGATGATGCAATCAATGTATGAAAGACGCGGCAAATATCGTGGTAAAGGTAGCCTTTTAGGCTTTTATTCCCCCAACTGGAGAACCTTTTTAGTCCAACACAATAAGCCCATGCGCTTTTCATTACAATGCGTACAAAGATAAAGATAACTATATGAAACTTCGTATACCCGATTGAACACATCTTACATTCAACCGAATATACATCAACCGGCGCGGCAAAGCATCGTGGTAAAGGATTTTAACCCCTCAGAATAGGGGACCTTTAATCCGACTTACTAAGCCCATGCGCTCGATCGGATAATGCATATGAAGAATAAAGACAATAATATCAAACTTAGTATGCTCGATTGAACATATCTTACATTCAACCGAACACACATCAACCGGCGCGTCAAAGCATCGTGGTAAAGGGTTTTAACCCCTCCAAATAGGGGACCTTTAATCCGACTTACTAAGCCCATGCGCTCGATCGCATCATGCATACAAAGAATAAAGACAATAATATCAAACTTAGTATGCCCGATTGAACATATCATACATTCAACCGAACACACATCAACCGGCGCGGCAAAGCATCGTGTTAAAGGGTTTTAACCCCTCCAAATAGGGGACCTTTAATCCGACTTACTAAGCCCATGCGCTCGATCGCATCATGCATAAACAAGTAACATGCGGAATTTAAATGACGAATAATAAATAAATCAAAGCAACATAAAACAAAAGAAGGTGTCGTTTACTCAAGCGGTACGTGGAGTTGTATCCCGAGTACAGATCAAACTACCGTCCATTTGGAATCGGCTATGAAATTTATGTCCGGGTTTCCATTCGATATACCGCGAGAGTTGACACATCTTTCATTTTATTCCAAGGCCACAACATACAATATTTCATAATACATGCATATTTATCTACTCAAGGGCCACAACATGCATTTTAACATAATAATCATGCGAACAATACTCAATAAATAATAAAAATAAATTGAAAACGAGTGTGAAAAATACCCTCAGGTCTAACCTTTTTTGCCGATTTTCGGACTTGCGTTTCGCGGAGATCGAAAGGGTAAAAGCTCCTCAACTTCTCTGGTTCCCTGGTTTAGCGTCTTAGCTCACCGTTTTGCTGTTTTGCTTGCTGTTTGACCTCCGTTTTGCTGCTGTTTCCTCTGTATTTTCTATTTACTGTTTCAGGTCTTCAAAGCTACTATTTTTTGTGTTTTTAGAGGTTCAAGGGCTGTGTTTTTCGGTTGTTTAAGGAGGCTTAGAGTGCAGTTTTTTTATGTTACTGTTTTAAGGATTTTAGGGACTGTTTTAAGAGGATTTTGCTGCTGTTTTAGGGGTTAATTTTTGGTAATGTTACTGCAGTTCCAGGGGCAGTTTTTTTCGGTAATTGGATGGTGTTTAGGGGCTGTATGAGGCTATGATTTTTGGCACTTGTGAGGACTATTTTGGGGCTATATTTTTCGGTGATCTAAGGTGTTTATGGGGGTGTAATTTTCGGTAATGGAGGGCTGCTGTATGGGGCTGGTTTAGGCTTGGTGAGTGGAGGAGATGAAGAGAATTATTCTTTACTTGTTATGGTGCTATTGCCGTGAATTTTAAGAGATTAGAGAGAGTTGGGCGTGAATTGAGAGGAGGGGAGAGGTTTGGTTTGGCTTTGTTTATATAGAGAAGGGCTATGGCTTCTCCTTGTCTCACAAGGAAGAGATTTTGGCATTAAATAAAGGATTTGATTTGGTGTTGGATAAGGAAATCAATGGATTGAGGGGGGGGGGGGGGGGGGGACAAAATTGGTTTAGATTAGGAAGTCAATATCTTTAAATTGGTTATGAGTGATTTAATTAGGCATGATATTTCTTTAATTTAGTATATGATATTTTGGATTAGGAAGTTACAATATTTTAATTTGGTATAATTATATTTTATGTTTTATTTAATTGGTAAATGGTTTAATTATTTTATTTAATTCAATTACATTATCTAATTAATATTTAATTTAATATTTGATTTAATTTAGATGTAATTTAGGGTGATATGGGCGTGTGGGCCTAGTTGTGGTGTTGGCTTGGTTTGGCTTGGTGAGTGGGTTAGGCGTGTAAGGGCTAGATTAAAAGGGTTGGTTTTTTTTTCTGGGCCAAATGTGATCTAAACGGAGGTCCAACAAGTGAGCTTGACGCTAAATAAGTGAACAAGGATCTAACGAAATACCGATTCCCTTCCGACGACCGTTTCCCGCAATATCCTTAACTAAAAAAAGGTAGTGCCTCCAACTGAGACTCATCATCGGGTTTCACATGCAAAAATCCAATGCCTACAGTTCCCTAAAAATTATGGATTAAAACAAAATCAAACCTTATTCCGTTTTACCAAATAAGGGGCGACTGTGAGCAAACATAAGCCTCACTACCGAGTACCAAACAAGAAAAAAAATATGAAGATGATTATTTGTTCGACACCACAAAGTCTTCCGAATCTCATTACCAATGTAAACTAGTGTGGACTAGACTCACAATATTAAATCCCTAAACGTTTTGGAGATGAAATCACACTTGTATTTCTATTTTATTTTCTTTTATTTTCTTCTTGTTCTTATTTTTTTTTTTCACATCCTGATATTTCTGAGCATGTGATGGGCAGGTGACGGCTTAGCCATCACCCGAACCCTTGAGATACACTACTAGCTGTACTGAAATGACTGACTCACAATACGCAATCTTATACACAAACACATCATAACCCGAATGTATATATATTTCTTATCTCAAATCTGTACACATGAAAATCCACATGAAACTGACATAATACTTGACACATATACAAGGTCTTATGGCTTATCTTGACATCATCTGACACTGATGACTGGGCCTGACTCTGAACTGACGCCCAAGGTGTGTAATGACTGCTGCTGGGTCCCCGTCTTCTCCAAGCAATGCATGAACCTGAGTCCTGTAAAACAACTGGAAAATAGGCTTGGTCAGGTCGTTTGAATGATCTGGTGAGTCAATATTGGAGGGCCAATAAAATAATCTGAAGTGAAATACATGATTAAATGAAACATAGTATAAGAGAGTGTTAGAGTAATGAATTAAGACAACATAAATATTAATTTGGGAATCCAATGATGTAATTGAAATCTGAATACATGACATAAAGATCTGAAACTTAATCTAACTAATAACTAGGTACATGACTGAACCTAGTTTTACTATTCTGAGCTGTTGCCCTGAACCTGACCTGGAGTTATCATATGCTTTCTGTCATGGCCTAAATGTTGTATGGTGACTTGAGTATGCATGAACTATACTGAGCTGATAACTAACTATTGAAATCCTAATCTGTTAACGTGGGCTGAACTGACATGATCTGACTTGAACTATATGAACTGAACTTCATTTTGAAATCTACATGACCTATACTGGATCTACCTGTAATGAAAGCTGCCTAATGAACATGACTTAATCCTAACTGACTTCTTCTGAATTACCTGAACTGAAAGTGCATGCGCTGAATTTGTAATTTAAATTGAAACTGCATGGTTATGTGCTGAACACTTAAATTGAATATGCTTGAACTGAACATGAAAGGCATAAACCATATCTGCCTCTCTGATTTGAAAATATCCAAGCTGAATCTGAATACTAACTAACATACATGCGTTATTCCTGATTACCAAACCGAGGGTGCATGAGTTAATATACTGGCTGCATGAACTGAAATTTTTATGTGGACCATGATCATGAAATTAATGCATGTTATAACTAACCACCCATACCCATGGAAAAATCCATCCCAAACTCGTGGTAACTTGGTTCTAATCTAACCCGTGCATGAATCATGAAATTTGGGATTGACTACATGAACCGCAACCTACGAACCTGAAACTATCTTGATATAAAACGCTACATGCTGACTTGAGTCTGAATAACTTAAATCAACATTCTACAGGAGCTAGACATGACTATCGAAAAGCATGACATGCATAATTGAAGTTGTAATGTAACATGACATGGATGCATTACTTTTAAGAATGTAATTAATTATGAAAGCATGAAATTCATATCTGAATATCGGTATTAAATCAAAAGTGCTGTAAAAAAAATTGCTTCTAAACTCATAAAATATAAACTTGTTTCCTTCTAAAAAATCTATGGAATTCTTGATGTGAAAATTTGAAATCTCAAGTAACTAGAAAATCTGTAGAAAGCCTGAACTCATAAAAACATAAACAGGGTTCATTCTAAAAAATCTCAGCAATTCTTATAAAACATTTCCTTATGAAAACGCTTTCTTAAAACATCTTTTCTGTAAGTCTGTCTCTGCAAATCTGAGTGTCTGTTAAAAACCTGACACATGGAGGCTTTACCTATCGTCGTCCCCCATACGCCTAACTAGATCTAGGAGTGAAAATCCATGACATTGGGGCATTACGTATCGCCGTCCCCCAAAACATGCCACTACTTGTCCCTGAAACTAGGGTCTTGGGGCGTTACGTATCGCCGTCCCCCTACGCCCTGAAATCTGGTGGTATTGGGGCGTTACGTATCCCCGTCCCTCAAGCCACAATCTAGAGCCGGGAGTACGGATCTATGCTACCCTACAGACTATGAATCTAGGATCTAGGGGCATCTGTCATCCCTAGTTCTGAACTGCGTGTGCACACGATATCTGAATCCGTCAATTCCATATCTGAGTCAAGTTACATACTGAGGTGGGTTTTTCCCCATGCCTCTAAATCCAAAGAAAATCATAAAAGAACTTATTTTAAAATATCAAAAGCATAATAACATGTCATAATCTTGAAAACTGAAAAAAAATGAGTTCTGAAAACAGACATGTATGATTCATGACTAGCTTGAGACTGATAAGTTTAATTTGAAACACAATTGGCAGAGATGCTGAATTCTTGAACTGTAAGTCTATGAATGCACTGTGAATTATGAAGAACTAAAACTGATGCATGTTGCTGTTGGGTTTCTACTATAGTCCCAAGATCATTCAAGCAATGAAAATATGTGAATACAATAAAGAAGTTTGGTAGAATCATACTTACAATGAACGGATTTGTGATGCATTGAACACAAGACTTTTGCTCCTCCATGAAGCTCTTGGCTATGGCCTTGTTTGTGCTCCTTGATTTTCGGTCAACCTCCATTTGAGTGCTCCAAGCTCCAAGCTTTGTAAATGGTGATTCCATGCTCATTGGTTTGTTTCCCCATGACATTTGGATGACTCTTTAGTGTGCTAGCACTTGGAAATTTTGCCACAAAATTTCCCTTAAGCTTCTCCTTGCTCACGGCATTGAAGGAAAAAATTGGAGAGAAAAATGGCCCTTGGCCGAATGTAAGAGGAAGAGAGGAGAGGAGTTGTGTTGTGTTTTTAGGTTTCTAAAACCTAATAAAACTAATACCAAAATCTCTACCAAAATTTAGTAAAAGCTTTTCCAAAAAGCTAAAATAATTTTGGAGGCAAAATGACATTTATTGCCCACAACCACCAACATCATGAATAGTGACTGGTTGTCAATCACAAAAAGGTGACTTGACATCCATCACTAAAGTGATAGGTGATGTGACGCGTGATGTGACATGTGCGCCGCACTTAAATTCAAAATGTGAGTGGGCCCGCAACACATCCTGGGCTCGGGTTCGCTAATTCCGAATTAACGAATTTTCCGTTGCGACGTAATTAAATCAAATTTAATTAAATAATTTTGCCTAGAAAAATTACTATTCACATCGCTAACGAATTAATGTAAGTGTTCCTAGAACATGCCAATGATCTAATAAGCAAGAAAAAATGTTCATAAATCAAATAAGTTGCGGAATATACTTACAATGAACGGATTTGAACTTTAAAATTTTGAGAAGAGATCTCCAAGATCCAAGCTTTAAGTGATGATTCCAACTCTTGAAGTAGTTTCCCTATCACCTTAGTTGATTTCTCCAAGTGCTAGCTTTGTTGATTTTGCAACAAAATCAAAGAGAAGGAGGAAGAGGCTCACGCCCATTGTAGAGAGTATTAGGGTTTTCATTTTCCAAAATGTGTTACAAGTGTTGTAGAGTGAAAAGAGAGAGAAGGCTTTTTGGTTTTGTTAAAGGGTTTTACCCTTTTACCCAAAACCATGTAGTTGGGTAATTGGTTTCACCTAAACCAAGTGGTTGGAAGTAAGTGGTTTTGGCAAAAATGCCAACCACTTTCCAACCACCACTTCACATGTGTGACATGTGTGAAGTGGGCCCACCATTTTGAATTCAAAACTCAAAATGTCTCTACGAACATTTGCCGCGGCTCGGTTCCGTTTAATCCGATAAAATGAACTTCCGTCACTAAATAATTAAATCTAATTTAATTAAATAACGATGCCTCGCAAATATATTACGAACGTCGTTTACGAATTAATTCTAAATTAATTCGTTCGTTCGTATTAAAGTCCGACTTTAATTTCGTAACGAAATCCAATTCATATTAATATATCCAATATATTAATTTTAGCCCATATTAATAAATTAAATAGAAAAATAAAATTTAACCATTAAATTTATATACCGATTAATTCCAAATTAATCGCGTTCTCTCTCTTCCGAAAACATTTAATCCCAGATTAAATAATACCTCAATTAATCTCAGATTAATTTCATTTCTCTTAATTAATCCCAGATAATTCTCTCTCTTAATTAATCCCAGATCAATTCTAATTTAAATCAACTGTCATCGGTGAATCTTTGGGAAGCGACCCAAGAGATCCCTGGATATGTTGGCAGTAAATACGGTCATCGGATTATCCGAATACGTGCGTACCTTGTACCACGTGCTTACCGATTTACAAGACATGGTTGGCTTCTAGCAAAGCACCGTGCCTACCCAATTCTCCAGAAATATTCTTACTGGAATATATAATCTATGTCAGGCGTAGTATACGTAGTATTGCGTATTGCGATCCAGTATCGAATGTCACGTGCTAGGCCTGGGGCTGGATTGTGTCTGGCCCGTACGAAGCACATGTCGGATGTCTGGTAACTAGTCTCTATAATCGGATATACATGACCTAGTCATAATATCCCGATGACTGCAGTACTTAAGAGCACTAGTACCGTATCCTACGTGACATCATCTCCACTATGACTGAAGTGATACTTCCGTCTTGACATCACACCAATACACTACGATTCTCAATATACCCAGCAGAGGCGTACACAGAACCGGTTAAAGCCCTAGACGACCAAAACTAAAGCATACCGATTGTCGTAAGTATTAGCGGTGCAAGTCTCAGGTTAAGACGAAATACACCTACCCTGATATCGGACTTCCATAGACACATAGTCATACTACCAATGGAATTCCGAGGGGTCTATCCAGAGCGAAGCTGTTTCCGTACCATCGGTAAACACAACCTCCTATCACATTTGCATAAGTATCCAATACTTAAATATATGAGAACTATGCCGTTGTGCTCCCACAACGCGCACAAGTGCGACAATAGTCTATTCCGCATTATCGATGTCTAATCTCGATAATAATACGACTAGGGATTATTTAATGATTAATCCTTCGTAGACTGATAATGTCTCATATCATCTTAATCCAGGAACTAATCATAGGGACCTCCTATCATTTATACATCTAGGTGATCTAATCACAAATGATAAGAGAGCAATCTCTTTTGTCATATAGTTAATTTGTACAACAACACCATGATCTGTACAAATAGTGACGCTATGGGTCATAACTGTCCAACAATCTCCCACTTGGCCTATAGCCAGTCACTCGAGTGTTATACACCCGAACTATGTACGGTTCGCTCAAATTGCTGAGGAAATATTTTCGTCAGCGGATTTGTATGATTATCGTTTGATGCAATTTATTCGATCATCACATCGCCAGGATGTATGATCTGAACGAATCAGATGAATAGTCGAAGTATATATCTGGATCGTTGATGAGACCATTAACTCTTTAGCTTGTGCTGACGCCTATTCTCAGCTGCTAACAGAACTATATCTAATCTAATTAGATTTATTGTCGACCCAAATGGCTTCTATTGCTGCCTCAGCAGCAGCAATAACCCGCATTTGTTGTTTATTCGGTAACAACATCTTGCTTGGAAGATTTCCAGCTTACTGTACCGTTATTCAAACTGTATTGTACCGTTTAGCGACTTAAAGTCGTTTTTATCGGTTAGGAAACTTGTCGTTGTGATCCCAGTCACTTCAAGTTCTCCTTCTCCATAGATTAAGACATCATCCTTAGTTCTCTAAGATACTAACGAATGTTCTTAATATCAATCCAGTGAATATCTCTTGGATTGACCTGTTTGTGAATCCATATGCTCAAAGCATATGCGACACCAGGTTGCGTACATTTTTCAATGTACGAGTTCTCGCAGAGTGTCAATAACCTCTAGATGTAACTCAATAGATCTTTATTCCTAGAATAAAAGGTTGTTACTCCCAAGAATCTACAGAGAATTTTTGATGAAAGCCAAGCTTTCATCGATCGTAATATGGGAACATCATTTCCAAAAATGACATATCATCATTAATTAGGACATCATTGTCAGTGCGCTCCCACTAACCTCCTTATATACACAAGAATCATTTCATTTGAATAAGTCATACACCATTATGATTACATCAAAACGTTAGTTCCAAGAACCTAATACTTACTTTAATCCCTCTATGGATCGAATAACCTGCAAACCTTGTTTGCTAGTTTTGGTACGACAAAACCGCCAGGATGTTGTAAACATCCTTCAAAAGGTTTCCTTCAGGAAAGCGATTTTTCGGTTCAGCTGCCATATTTCATAAATGAAAATGCAGCATCAGCAAGCATTATCCAAATGGATTTAACGTGGCAACATGTAAAAGATTTCGTTGTAATCAACACAATGTTGATAAGGATACCTTTCCGCTAAAAGCCTAGCTCAGTATGTGGTATGCTGCCATCCACGTATGTCTTCCTTGAAGACTTATATAGTACCAATAGGCACAATGCCTTGCGGTACAACAACTAGTGTCCAAACATAGTTGATATACATGGAATCCATTTCGGACTCATGACACTTTGCCATGATATGGAGTTGATACCTTGTATCACTTCCTCATACGTAGTCAGTTCGTTTTCCCCAATAAGATTGACATCTTTATGAGGTGAGATCAGAAACTCATACCCAGGTTGTTTTCTGACTCTCTCCGACTTACGCGGTTCTTGTGTATTCGAAGATTACTGGTACAGTTTCATCCTTGATGAACTGTTTGTGTTCCATTAAGGACTTGGTGTCTTGAACAGTATAACTCCGCTTTTTCATCGAGTTTTACTATCCTCCCACTTACCACTGCATATCGGTATTCCTCTTAGGAAAACCGCATGGTGAGCAAAAATTACATTGTTCTCTAGTGAGTTGTATAAGTAATATACTTTGGTTTCCTTAGTATAACCAATTACATTAGGCACTTATCCAATTTGGGTTCTAGTTTGGTATCATCCAAACGTATGCCTAGCATTCCCAAATCATCAGGAGTGAGAAAGCCTAGTTTCTTTCCTGTTCATATCTAATATGAAAACTGTCAAACAGATTTTCATGGAACCTTATTCAAAATAAGTATTGCGCTGTTAAATGCTTATCCTTTGAAGGAAAATGGTAGCTCAGAGCGACTCATGATTAACCTTATCATGTGCAAAAAAAATTTGGTTTCTCCGTTCGGACACACCGTCAAATTGACGTGTTCCGGGAGGAGTCTTTATTGAAAGAATACTATACTCTTTCAAGTATTTGAGAAACTTATTGCTTAAGTATTTTCATCATGGTCAAATCGTGATGTTTTAATACTTTATCCGATCTGTTCGTCTATTTCGTGTCGAAACTCCAAAAGTTTCCGATTTGTGTTCTTCAAAAGAAACACAACCATAACACGATGCCACATCCGTAAAGGTCACGAAATATTCATATCCACTCTAGCCTAGCTAGACATGGGCCCACTTACGTCACTATGAACAAGGGCTAATAGATCGGTGGAACTTACACTTTTACCAAGTAAAGGTGTTTTAGGTACTTTACCTAATAAATTAGATTCATAGACATCATTTGAATGGAAACAAATCCGTCCTAGTATCCACTATTCAAAAATGCGGATATACGAGTCTTGTTTAATGTGTCCCAGACAGCACTGCCATAAATAAGTCTCATCTGATCAAATCAGTTTGAGCTACTTGTTTGTCATGTATATGTTTGAGATTTATTTATATTCAAAATATAAATACTGTTATTCACATCTAATGTGTTTATCTCAACATCATCTTTATATATAAAACACTTTAGTGTTCTAGAATATAAAGGCACACTCGCAATGCGTTATACTCGATATAGAGATAATGTTTCTAGTCAAACTAGTTACATTATAACAGTTTCCTAATTTAAGTACACAGCCAAATGGTAGTTCCTAAACTTAGGTATCTACGGTTGAAACAGCAACTGTCGTCCCTTTTCCAATTCGCAGATTAATCTCATCTGAAGTCAGTATCCTGCTCACAGCAGATTCTGCACATCAATGCATATTTATGTATCACACTAAGTATCTAAAATCCAATTTTAATACTAGTAGTGAACATATTTATGACAAACATATTTGAAGTCAGAACCTTGTCATGTCTCTTCTATTCCTTCATGTCTGCTTTGTCCATACGGCAATCATGCTTCAATGACCCCGTTTGCCACAAGTTAGGCACATCTTGGGATATGTCATTTATCTTCCTAGAAGATTATAATGATTTTTCCTTTGCCATTTTCATATTCCAGAAGTCTTTGGCCAAGCCTTGGCCTTCTAGAATATCGAAGTAGGGTGCGCCTTGCGCTTCTTGCCTTATTGCAAACTTTGACTTGGTCTCCTTGAGAATAGTCATTAACTCTCCAAGAGTTGTTTATTGCAATTCAATACTTCTAAGATCTAAGAATAGATCTATGAAGATCCTTCAATTTCATTATCATACTTTAATGATCTAATCCTTACTTCTGATTAAGAAATTAAGGAGTCATTATGGCAAGCATAATGGATTAAGCATTAAAGTTATCATCACATGAATCTTCCAAAGATCATGCTCTACTATTTGCTTAACTCTGGGCTTAGGCCTAATATGTTATTTTATCAAATAAAGTAACTTATTAGTTTCCAGGACCATCCTTAAATTTTATTCCCAATTTGAAATTAAAGTTTGTGTAAACACATTTTCCCTAGGATAATGTTTTAAACATTAATCTTTCATTTAATCTTGATTCTAATAGTCCAACTATCTAATCAACGATTTCAGGTACAATCTAATGTAATGATTACTATAGTCTAACTATATAACTTATTATTTTAATGGTTAAAATCAAATATAATTGATTACTATAATCCAATTATATATCATTATAAATGATCGGTAAAATCCAAATATATTGATTACTATAATCTAATTAATATAATCATTATAATGAAGTAGTTTGAATACAGTTCAACTTTTAATTAAAACAACATAAATATTAGTCCAACTAATATATAATATTATTTGACGAATGATATTTGATTGAGCGCGTGTGGCAAGTAACTAAACGAATATTGCAAATCTAATACTTGCCTCCCACTATTTTTCGTGAGAGCCTCTAACCCTCTGTTGAGTACTCGGGAAACTTGTTTCCTAAGTGGGGTAGGATCCCGTTAAATAACACACAATCTTGACTTTGGCCAACAAATTGTATGATACTTAACTAGGTAGATCTCTAAGATCAATTGGATCTCATCCAATTCCTAGATCCGGTAGGTGGACATCCAAGTCCGAAACATATATACAATATATATGCCAATATATCCAATATATTTTCCTAACCTTTTTCCTCTGAATCAACTAAGCCTTGGCTTTGGCACAACAAACTTAATGATCCCAGTTAAGCGGAACCCATTGACATGGAAAGCTTCGTAATCAATGTCGATGGACAAGAAGTGATCTTGACTTTGGCCAACAAATCACAACTTGGACAAGACCACCGATATAGAACAAAAAACTCATGATTCAAACACATCCGCAATTGACAAAGGTCTTGACTTTGGCCAGCAACCAATGCCAACTTTGGATCTTGAGTAAGAATCACTCAACGGAAGGAAAAACGCTTAATATTGTTTGAGGGTTTTTCGCGTGCAAATTGGCAACCAATTTATTATCTTTGATTAGGTCTCATCATCATACACCCTTAAACATGCATTCTAAACACATAATAAAGCGCGTATAAATAAATAAATTAATAATGATATGCGGATGGATATCTCACAAATTGTTCCTAGAACAAATCACTCACTCCATTTCCTCTCCCCGGCTAGAACTATTCTAATTCTACCCAATAACAAAATACAATAAAGAAACCTCATTTACATTGAGGGGAATAGGTGAGAAGAGAAATACAATGAGAGAGGAGATTAAAGGCTGGACACGTAGGTTCAATTTAATAAATTCTAAACTTATTACACAAATTTCAAAACTGCCCTTGCCCTTCTAATATCCATCCGATATACATTATTCACACAACACATTCATGTATTCATACAAATCATGTTATTCAATCAATCTAATCCAATTAATTAATCTTTGAATTAATGATCATCCAATGTTCAAACAACGATTTGATTTGCGCGAGTCAAACTCGTTTAAGAATAAATACTCAAAGTAAGTATTCTTGAATTATATTGAACTACAACTTTAAATCCAATTTATTTGAATTCAATAATAATTCCAATATAATTCCAAATTAAATATTTACACTTATTTATTTGCCTTAAAGACTTGGATTCCAAATCCAATCTTAATGGGTCTCAAAGGCCCATTAACATCCAATGTCAATTCAATTAAAGTCCAATGGGCTTTTAATTGATTCTTAAGGCATGGGCTTTGGCCATAATGGATCAAACCCAAAATTCAAAGGCCAATAGGAATCACCCTATTGCCAACAAATCAATTAGGCCCATTAGGCCCAATTATTCTTTAAAGGGCCAAGTGATGTATTTGGACCTTATGGAATTGGTTTTGGGCCCAATTGGATCCAATCCAAAAGTCCAAAACCAAACTTAGTCAAACCAAGCCCATTAAGCCTAAATACACACTTTTAGCCCCATACATAATTAAAGGCTTATTAACATAATTATAATATTCCAAATATCACAATTATTTTAATTAAAGTGTATTAGCCATGATTAATTAATTAAACTGAATATTTCCAAAATACCAATTAACTTAATCAATCATGCTTAATCCATCAATTCATGCTCAACAAAAATTGAAGCCAAACACATCATTTCATGCTCAACACAAATTGAATCCTAAATTCATCATTTCATGCTCAACATGCTCTTTGATTTTAACATAAAATTTATTGACTTTGATTCTAATCTAATCAAACCAACAATCAACATTTAAACATGCATTTAAACATATCATTTCATGTTACAAAAAATTAAAAAACATGCAGTCCACTGCACAGTGAATTCGGCCATACTAAGATTTTTTTTAATTTTTGATCCAATCAATTTATTTCAAATCTAATCATGCACAACTCTTATTTAACATAATCTAAGCATGCTCAAATCATCAATTTGAAGAAATCATGCTCAAAACATAAAAGCCCCAAATTTTAGTGTCATGAACCCTAAAATTTTCATGCTTAAAATTGGCTCTTGATTCCATTGTAAGTGTTCCTAGAACATGCCAAGGATCTAATAAGCAAGAAAAAGTGTTCATAAATTCAAAATAAGTTGCGGAATATACTTACAATGAACGGATTTGAACTTTAAAATTTTGAGAAGAGATCTCCAAGATCCAAGCTTTAAGTGATGATTCCAACTCTTGAAGTAGTTTCCCTATCACCTTAGTTGATTTCTCCAAGTGCTAGCTTTGTTGATTTTGTAACAAAATCAAAGAGAAGGGAGGAAGAGGCTCACGCCCATTGTAGAGAGTATTAGGGTTTTTATTTTCCAAAATGTGTTACAAGTGTGTAGAGTGAAGAGAGAGAGAAGGCTTTTTGGTTTTGTTAAAGGGTTTTACCCTTTTACCCAAAACCATGTAGTTGGGGTAATTTGGTATCACCTAAACCAAGTGGTTGGAAAGTAAGTGGTTTTGGCATAAATGCCAACCACTTTCCAACCACCACTTCACATGTGTGACATGTGTGAAGTGGGCCCCACCATTTTGAATTCAAAACTCAAAATGTCTCTACGAACATTTTCCGTGGCTCGGTTCCGTTTAATCCGATAAAACGAACTTCCGTCACTAAATAATTAAATCTAATTTAATTAAATAACGATGCCTCGCAAATATATTACGAACGTCGTTTACGAATTAATTCTAAATTAATTCGTTCGTTCGTATTAAAGTCCGACTTTTTCGTAACGAAATCCAATTCATATTATATATCCAATATATTAATTTTAGCCCATATGAATAAATTAAATAGAAAAATAAAATTTAACCATTAAATTTATTTTACCGATTAATTCCAAATTAATCGCGTTCTCTCTCTTCCGAACACATTTAATCCCAGATTAAATAATACCTCAATTAATCCCAGATTAATTTTATTTCTCTTAATTAATCCCAGATTAATTCTCTCTCTTAATTAATCCCAGATTAATTGTAATTTAAATCAACTGTCATCGGTGAATCTTTGGGAAGCGACCCAAGAGTTCCCTGGATATGTTGGCAGTAAATACGGTCATCAGATTATCCGAATACATGCGTACCTCGTACCACGTGCTTACCGATTTACAAGACATGGTTGGCTTCTAGCAAAGCACCGTGCCTACCCAATTCTCCAGAAATATTCTTACTGGAATATATAATCTATGTCAGGCTTAGTATACGTAGTATTGCGTATTGCGATCCAGTATTGAATGTCACGTGCTAGGCCTGAGGCTGGATTGTGTCTGCCCCGTACGAAGCACATGTCGGATGTCTGGTAACTAGTCTCTATAATCGGATATACATGACCTAGTCATAATATCCCGATGACTGCAGTACTTAAGAGCACTAGTACCGTATCCTACGTGACATCATCTCCACTATGACTAGAGTGATACTTCCGTCTTGACATCACACCCAATACACTACGATTCTCAATATACCCAGCAGAGGCGTACACAGAACCGGTTAAAGCCCTGGACGACCAAAACTAAAGCATACCGATTGTCGCAAGTATTAGCGGTGCAAGTCTCAGGTTAAGACGAAATACACCTACCCTGATATCGGACTTCCATAGACACATAGTCATACTACCAATGGAATTCCGAGGGGTCTATCCAGAGCGAAGCTGTTTCCGTACCATCGGTAAACACAATCTCCTATCACACTTGCATAAGTATCCAATACTTAAATATATGAGAACTATGCCGTTGTGCTCCCACAACGCGCACAATGTGACACTAGTCTATTCCGCATTATCGATGTCCAATCTCGATAATACTACGACTAGGGATTATTTAATGATTAATCCTTCGTAGACTGATACTGTCTCATATCATCTCAATCCAGGAACTAATCATAGGGACCTCCTATCATTTATACATCTAGGTGATCTAATCACAAATGATAAGAGAGCAATCTCCTTTGTCACATAGTTAATTTGTACAACAACACCATGATCTGTACAAATAGTGACGCTATGGGTCATAACTGTCCAACAATTAATTCTAAATTAACTCGTTCGCCCGAATTAAAATACAATTTTAATTCCGCGTCGAAATCTAATTTCGTTTAATATATCGAATATATTAATTTATCGATTAATTCCAAATTATTCGTTCTTTCTCTTTAAATAATATTTTATCCCAGATAAAATATCTCCGTAATTAATCCTAGATTAATTTTCTCTTTCTAATAATTAATCCCAGATTAATAATGTGCGAGTCATACGTCATCGCTGAATCTTCGGGAAGCGACCCATGAGATCCCCGTATATATTGGCAGTAATCTCGGTCGTTGGACTATCCGAACACGTACGTACCTAGTACTACATTTTTACCGATTTACAAGACATGGTTGGCTTCTAGCAAAGCACCGTGCCTACCCAATTCTCCAGAAATATTCTTAAAGGAATATGTAATCTATATCAGGCGTAGTATACATAGTATTGCGTATTGCGATCCAGTATCAGATGTCACATGCAAGGCCTGGGGCTGGAATTGTGTCTGCCCCGTACGAAGCATATGTCGAATCTCTGGTAACTAGTCTCTATAATCGGATAATCATGATCTTGTCATATTATTCTGATGACTGCAGTACATAAGAGCACCAGTTCCGTATCATATGTGACCATCATCTCCATATGACTGGAGTGATATTTCCGTCTTGACATCACACCCAATACACTACGATTCTCAATATACCCAGAAGAGGCGTACACAGAATCGGTTAAAGCCCTGGATGACCAAAACCAAAGTATATTGATTGTCGCAAGTATTAGCAGTTCAAGTCTCAGGTTAAGACCAAATACACCTACCCTAATTCGGACTCCCATAGACACACATTCATACTACCAATGAGATTCCGATGGGTCTATCCAGAGCGAAGCTGTTTCCGTACCATCGGTAAACACAACCCCCTATTACAATTGCATAAGTATCCAATACTTAAATATATGAGAACTATGTCGTTATGCTCCCACAACGCGCACAAGTGTAATACTAGTCTATTCCGCATTATCGATGTCCAATCTCGATAATACTACGACTAGAGATTATTTAATGATTAAACCTTCGTGGATTGATACTGTCTCATATCATCTCAATCCGGAATTAATCATAAGGACCTTTTATCAATTATATATCCCGGTAATCTAATTACAAATGATAAAATAGCAATTTCGTTTGTCACATAGTTAATTTGTACAACAATACCGTGTTCTGTACAAATAGTGATGCTATGGGTCATAATTGTCCAACAATCTCTCATTTGGCCTATAGCCAATGACTCAAGTGTCTTACACTTGAACTATGTACGGTTCGCTCAAACTTCTGCTGAGAAACAGCTTTCGTCAGTGGATTTACAATGTTATCATCTGATACGATTTATACGATCATCATATCGCCACAATGTATGATCCGACGAATCAGATGAAATAATTGAAGTATATATTTGGATCGTTGATGAGACCATTAATTCTTTAGCCTGTACTGTAGCCTAGCTCAGCCGCTAACAGAACTACTCATAATCTAATTAGGATTATTATAGATCCAAAAGGCTTCTATTGCTGCCTCAGCTGCAGCAATATTCCGCTTTTGTTGTTTATTCGGTAACAGTATCTTGCTTGGAAGATTTCCAGCTCACTGTTCCGTTATTCAAACTATATAGTACCTTTGTTACGACTTATAGTCATTTTTATCAGTTAGGAAACTTGCAACAGTGAACCCAGTCACTTCAAGTTCTCATTCTCCATAGTATAAGAAAGCATCCTTAGATCATCTAAGATACATAAGGATGTTCTTAACCTCAATCCAGTGACTATCACTTGGATTGGCCTGATTGTGACTCCATATGCTTAAAGCATATGAGACACCAAGTCGCGTACATTTATTTCAATGTACGAGTTCTCGGAGAGTGCCAACAACTTTTAGATCTATCCCAGTAGATCTTTATTCCTAGAATAAAAATTGTCTCTCCCAAGAATTCTACGGATAATTTTCATGAAAGCCAAGCTTTCACCGATTATATTATGGGAATATCATTTCCAAGAAATGATATATCATCATTATTTAGGACAATCACTATCAGTGCGCTCCTACTAACCTCCTTATATACACAAGAATCATCTTCGTTTTGAATTAAATCATATACCATTATGATTACATCAAAACGATGGTTCCAAGAACATAATGCTTGCTTCAACCAATAAATGGATCGAATAACCTGCAAACCTTGTTTGCTAGTTTTGGTACGACAAAATCGTTAGGATGTTGTAAACATCCTCCAAAAGGTTTTTGTTTAAGGAAAGCGATTTTGACGTTCAGCTGCCATATTTCATAAATGAACCATGCAGCATTAGCAAGCATTAACCAAATGGATTTAACCATAGCAACAGTTAAAAGGTTTCGTCGTAATCGACACAATGTTGATAAAAAACCATTTTCGCTACAAGCCTAGCTTAGTATATGTTGCCATCCATGTATGTCTTCCTTGAAGACTCACATAGTACCAATAGGCACAATGCCTTCCGGTACTACAACCAGTGTCTAAACTTGGTTAGTATACATGGAATCCATTTCGGATTTCATGACACTTTTTCATGAAAGGAGTCGATACATTGTATCACTTCCTCATACGTAGTCAGTTCTTGTTCCTCAATAAGATTGACATCTTTATGAGGTGAGATCAGAAACTCATACCTCTCAGGTTGTTTTCTGACTCTCTCCGACTTACGCGGTTCTTGTGTATTCGAAGATTGTGGTACAGTTTCATCCTTGATGAACTATTTGTGTTCCGTTAATGAATCAGTCCCTGGAATAGTATTACTCTGATTTTCATCAAGTTTTACTTTCCTCCCACTTACCACTGCATATAGGTATTCCTCTTAGGAAAACCGCATGGCAAGAAATAATTACATTGTTCTATAGTGAGTTGTATAAGTACTATACTTTGGTTTCCCTAGGATAACCTAAAAATTAGGCACTTATCCGATTTGGGTTCTAGTTTGGTATCATCCAAACATATGCCTAGCATTCCCAAATCTTCAGGAATGAGAAAACCCAGTTTCTTTCCTGTTCATATCTAATATGAATTCTGTCAAACATATTTTCATGGAACCTTATTCAAAATAAGTGTTGCACTGTTAAATGCGTATCCCTAGAAGGAAAATGGTAGCTCAGAGCGACTCATGATTAACCTTATCATGTCTAACAAAATTCGGTTTTTCCGTTCGGACACACCGCTCAATTAAGGTGTTCCGGGAGGAGTCCATTGTGAAAGAATACTATACTCTTTCAAGTAATTGAGAAACTTATTGCTTAAGTATTTTCCACCACAGTCTAACCGTGACGGTTTTAATACTCTTGCCGATCTGTTTTTATACTTCGTGTCGAAACTCTTTGAATTTTATCAAAAGTTTCTGATTCGTGTTTCAAAAGAAACACATAACCATAACGTGATGCCACATCCGTAAAGGTTACGAAGTGTTCATATCCACCTCTAGCCTATCTAGATATGGGCCCACTTATGTCACTATGAACGAGGGTTAACAGATCGGTGGCACTTACACTTTTACCAAGTAAAATGTGTTTTATGCACTTTGCCTAATAAACTAGATTCGTAGACATCATTTGAATAGGATCAAATCCGTCCTAGTATCCACTCTTCAAAAGTGTGGATATACGAGTCTTGTTTAATGTGTCACAGACAACAATGCCTCAAATAAGTCTCAACTGATTTTCAGTTTGAGCTATTTGTTTTTCATGTTATATGTTTGAGATTCATTTATATTCAAAATATAAATACTGTTATTCACATCTAATGTGCTTATCTCAATATCATCTTTATAAAATGAAACATTTTAGTGTTCTGAATATAAAGGTATACCCGCAACGAGTTATACTATGATATAGAGAAAATGTTTATAGTCAAACTAGTTACATTGTAATAGTTTCCTAATTTAAGTACACACCCGAATGGTAGTTCCTAAACTTAGGTTTCTACGGTTAAAACAACGACTCTCATCCTGTTTCCAATTCGCAGATCAATCTCAACTGAAGTCAGTTTCCTGCTAATCAGCAGATTCTACACATCAGTACATATATTATGTACCACGTCTAGTATCAAAAATCCAATTTTGAATCTAATAGTGAACGTGTTTATGACAAACATACTTAAAGCCGGAGCCTTGCCCCTATTTACTTCCTTCACATCTGCCTTGTCCATACGGCAGTCATGCTTCGGTGACCCCATTTTCCATAGTTTAGGCAGACATCTTGGGATATGTCCTTTGTGTTCCCAGAAGACTGTGATGATTTTGCCTTTGCCCATTTAGAAGCTCTGGCTCTGCCTCCTTGAGCATAGCCATCAACTCTCCAAGAGTTTACTCTTGGTTCATAACGAACCTGTCCCAGCTTTCGGGTAGAGACTATAAGATCAAATCTTTGGTAGTCTAGGCCACGTAGGTAATGCCCAGCTAACCTAGCTGATCGATGTTAGCAATCATCTGTGACACCTAGGGCTCAACAGATGTACCCTCTGACATACATGAATGAAAGAGCTTCTTTTGCAATTTGTACTTCTAAGATTTAAGAATAAATCTATGAAGATCTTTAATTTCATCATCAAGGTACAAAGATCTAATCCTTAATTTTGATGATGGAATTAAAATGTCATTGCATTAAGCATAAAGGATTGAGCACTAAAGTTATCATCACATGAATCTTCCAAAGATCATGTTCTACTATTTTCTTAACTCCGGGCTTAGGCCCAAGAGGTTTCTCTATCAAATAGAGTAACTTCTTAGTTTCCAGGACTATCCTGAAGTTTTATTCCTAATCTGAAAATTAAAGCCGTTTAAAGACATTTTTACCCAGGTTTATGTTTTAAACACTAATCTTTCAGTTATCTTGATTGCTATAGTCCAACTATCCAATCAACGATTTCAGGTACTTTTTAAATATAAAGATTACTAAAGTCTAACTATATAATCAACTATAATTTGATTGGTTAAATTCAAATATATTGATTACTATAATCCAATTATATAATCAACTATAAATTGAAGTAGTTTGAATACAGTCCAACTGTTAAATTAAAACAACGATATTAGTCCAACTAATATTTATTCGAGTAATGACGAAAAATTATAATGAGCGCATATTGGCAAGTATCTAAACGAAATTGCAAATTTAATACTTGCCTCCCACTATTTTTCGGTGAGCCTCTAACCCTCTGTTGAGTACTCGGGAAACCTTGTTTCCTAGTGGGCTAGGATCCCGTTAAATAACACATAACCTTGACTTTGGCCAACAAGTTGTATGATAGTGGGAGGCAAGAATTGAATTTGCAATACTCGTTTAATTACTTGCCATACGCGCTCATTCAAATATCATTCGTCATATAAATTAATATATTAGTTGGACTAATATTTAATTGTTGTTTTAATTAAAGCAGTTGGACTGTATTATAGTTGATTATATAATTGGATTATAGTAATCAATATATTTGAATTAATTAATTTCAATTTACTGTTGATTTTATAATTGGATTATAGTAATCAATGTAATTGAGGTTAATTAATTTAAATTATATTTGATTATATAGTTGGACTATAATAATCATTATAATAATAGTACCACAAATCGTTGATTAAATAGTTGGACTATTAGAATCAAGATAAATGAAAGATTAGTGTTTAAAACATAATCATGGGTGAAATTGTATTTAAACGACTATAATTTTCAAATTGGGAATTATTTCAGGATGGTCATGGAAAAATAATAAGTTATTTTATTTGATAAAATAATATATTAAGCCTAAACCCGAAGTTAAGCAAATAGTAGAGCATAATCTTTGGAAGATTTATGTAATGATAACTTAAGTGCTTAATCCATTAAGCTTGTCGCAGTAGACTCCTTAATTTCTGAATCAGAACTAAGGATTAGATCCTTAAAAGTATGATGACGAAATTGAAGGATATTCATAAATCTATGTTTAGATTTTAGAAGTACTAAAATTGCAATTGATAACTCTTGGAGAGTTAATGACTATTATCAAGGAGATAAAAGTCAAACTTTGCAATTAGGCAAGTAGCGCTAGTCGCACCTTACTTCGATATTCTAGAAACCCGAGGCTTGGCCAAAGGCTACTGGAATGTTGAAAATGGCAAAGGCAAAATCATTATAATCTTTTAGGAAGATAAAGGACATATCCCAAATGTCTGCCTTAAATGTGGCAAACGGGATCACAGAAGCGTGACTGCCGTTTGGACAAAGCAGACATGAAGGAATAGAAGACGAGCAAGGCTCTGACTTCAAATGTGATTGTCATAAATATATTCATTACTAGTATTTAAAATTGGATTTTAGATACTTAATGTGATATATATATATAATATATATATATATATATAATATATATATATATATATATATATATATATATATATATTGATGTTCAGAATCTGTTATGAACATGATACTGACTTCAATAGAGATTAATCTGCGAATTGGAAACGGGACGACTGTCGCTGTTTAAACCGTAGATACCTAAGTTTAGGAACTACCCTCGGGTGTGTACTTAAGTTAGGAAACTGTTATTATGTAACTAGTTTGACTAGGAATATTATCTCTATATCAGTGTTTAACCCGATGCGGGTGAACCTTTATATTCTAGAACACTAAAGTGTTTTATTATATAAAGATGATATTGAGATAAACACATTAGATGTGAATAACAGAATTCATATTTTGAATATAAATAAATCTCAAACATATAACATGACAAACAAATAGCTCAAACTGATTTGATCAGGAGAAACTTAAAAGTGACATTGTTGTCTGGGACACAATCAAACAAGAATCGTATATCCACACTTTTGAAGAGTGGGTACTCGGACTGATTTGAATCTATTCAAATAAAGTCTACGAATCTAGTTTATTGGGAAAAGTGCCTAAAACACTATCTACTTGGTAAAAGTGTAAATGCCAGAGATCTGTTAGCCATAGTTAATAGTGAAGCAAGTGGGCCCATGTCTAGCTAGACTAGATGTGGATATGAATATTTCGTGACCTTTATGGATGTGGCATCGCGTTATGGTTATGTGTTTCTTTTGAAGAATACAAATCAGAAACTTTTAAAGTTTCGACACGAAAATAGACAAACAGATCGGCTATAGTATTATACCGTCACGGTAAGACCGTAATGGAAAATACTTAAGCAATAAGTTTCTAATATATTTGAAAGAGTAAAGTATTCTTTCAAATGAGGACTCCTCTCGGAACACGTCAGTTTGACGGTGTGTCCAAAATGAGTAACCGAATTTTATTAGACATGATAAGGTTAATCATGAGTCGCTCTGAGCTACCATTTCCTTCAACGGATAAGCTTTAAACAGTGCCATAACTTATTTTGAATAAGGTTCCATTAAAATCTGTTTGACAGATTTCATATTAGATATGAACGGGAAAGAAACCGGGTTTCTCATTCCTGGAAATTTGGGTATGCTAGGCATATGTTTGGATGATACCAAACTAGAACCCAAATTGGATAAGTGCCAATTGTAGGTTATCCTAGGGATACCATAAGTATTGTACTTATACAACTCACGTGAGAACAATGTAATTGTTGCTCACCGTGCGGTTTTCCTAAGAGGAATACCGATATGCAGTGGTAATTGGGAGGATAGTAAAACTCGATGAAAATCGGAGTAGTACCATTCATGGCACCTATTCCTTAATGGAACATAAATAGTTAGTCAATGATGAAACTATTACCAATAATCTTCGAATACACAAGAACCACGTATGTCGGAGAGATTCAAAAAACAACCCGGGGTATGGGTTTCTGATCTCACCTCATGAAGATGTCAATCTTATTGAGGTATACCAACTGACTACGTATGAGGAAGTGATACAAGGTATCGACTCCCTAATTATGGCAAAGTGCCATATAGTCCGAAATGGATTCCATGTATATCAACAAGTTTGGATACTAGTTGATGTATCGCAAGGCATTGTGCCTATTGGTACTATAAGTCTTCAAGGAAGACATACATGGAAGGCAACATACCAACGTACTAAGCTAGGCTTGTAGCGGAAAGGTATCGTTATCAACATTGTGTTGATTACGATTTAACCCTTTTACCTGTTGCCACGGTAAATCCATTTGGATAATGCTAGCTAAATGCTGCATGTTTCATGTATAAAATATGTCAGCTTAACGAGAAAATTGCCTTCCTGAAAAGGAAACCTTTTGGAGGATGTTTACAACATCCTGACGGTTTTTTCGTACAATAACTAGCAAACAAGGTTTGAGAGTTATTCGATCCATGTTTGGATTGAAGCAAACATAGGTTCTTGGAATTATCGTTTTGATGTAATCATAAAAGTTTATGGTTTAATTCAAAACAAAAATGATTCTTGTGTATATAAGAGGGTTAGTGGGAGCGCACTGACAGTGGCTGTCCTATAAATAATGACAAATACGTCATTTCTTGGAAATGATATTCCCATAAAATAACTATCGGCGAAAGCTTGGCTTTCGAAAACTCTCCATGGAATCGTACATTGAAAAATGTATGCGACCTGGTGTCTCATACGCTTTGAGCATATGGATTCATAAACAGGCCAATCCTAGTGATAGGCTCTGGATTGATGTTAAGAGCATCCGTTAGTATCTTAGAGAACTAAGGATGCTGTCTTAATCTATGGAGAAGGAGAACTTGAAGTGATTGGGATCACTACTGCAAGTTTCCAAACCGATAAAATGACTATAAGTCACAAACGGTACTACAAAGTTTGAATAACGGTACAGTGAGCTGGAAATATTCCATGCAAGATACTATTACCGAATAAACAACAAATGCGGGTTATTGCTGCAGGTGAGGCGACAATAGAAGCCATTTGGGTCGATAACAAATCTAATTAGATTAGATATAATTCTGTTAGCTGCTGAGCTAGGCGTCAGCATAGGCTAAAGAATTAATGGTCTCATCAACGATCCAGATACATACTTCGATAATCATCTGATTCGTTTGGATCAAACATCGTGGCGATGTGATGATCAAATAAATCGCATCAGACGATAGTCATGCAAATTCGCTGACGAAAGCATTTCTCAGCAATTTGAGCCAACCGTACATAGTTCGGGTGTAAGACACTCGAGTGACTGGCTATAGGCCAAATGGGAGATCGTTGGATAATTATGACCCATAGCGTCACTATTTGTACAGATCATTGTGTTGTTGTACAAATTAACTATGTGACAAAGGAGATTGTACTCTTATCATTTGTGATTAGATCACCTAGATGTATAAATGATAAGAGGTCCTTATGATTTGTTCCTGGATTGAGAATGATATGAGACAGTATCAATCCACGAAGGATAAATCATTAAATATCCCTAGTCAGAGTATTATCGAGATTGGACATCGATAAATACGTAAAAGACTAGTATTACACTTGTGCGTGTTGTGAGGGCACAACAACATAGTTCTCATATATTTGGGTATAGGATACTCACGTAAGTGTAATAGGAGGTTGTGTTTCACCGATGGTACGGGAAACAGCTTCGCTCTGGATAGACCCCCTCAGAATTCCATTGGTAGTATGACTATGTGTCTATGGAAGTCCGAAATTAGGGAAGGTGAATTTGGTCTTAACCTGAGACTTGCACCGCTAATACTTGCGACAATCAATATACTTTGGTTGCGGTCGTTCAGGGCTTTAACAGGTTCTGTGTACGCCAATACTGGGTATATTGAGAATCGTAGTGTGTTGGGTGTGATGTCAAGATGGAAGTGTCACTCCAGTCATATGGAGATGATGGTCACGTAGGATACGGTACTAGTACTCTTAAGTACTGCAGTCATCGGGATAAAATGACAAGGTCATGTTTATCCGATTATAGAGACTAGTTACCAGACATCCGACATGTGCTTCGTACGGGGCAGACACAATTCCAGCCCCAGGCCTAGCACGTGATCATCCGTAACTGGATCGAAATACACAATACCACGTATACTACGCCTGATATAGATCGCTTATTCTTGTAAGCATGTTTCTGGAGAATTGGGTAGGCATGGCACTTTGCTTGAAGCCAACCTTGTCTTGTGAATCGGTGTAAACGTAGTACTAGGTACTTACGTGTTCGGATAGTCCGACGACCCGATTTACTGCCAACATATCCGGGGATCTCATGGGTCGCTTCCCGAAGATTCACGGATGACGTATGACTCGCACTTTAATTAATCTGGGATTAATTTAAAGAGAGAGAAAATTAATATGAGATTAATTGCGGAGATATTTTATCTGGGATAAAATATCAATTAAAGAGAGAGAGCGATTAATTTGGAATTAATCGATTAAATAATATATTTGATATATTATACGAAATTGTATTTCGACGCGGAATTAAAATTAGATTTTAATTCGGGCGAACGAGTTAATTTAGAATTAATTCATTAGCGACGTGAATAGTGATTTCGCTAGGCGTAATCATTTAATTACGTCGCAACGGAAAATTCGTTAATTTGGAATTAGCGAACCCGAGCCCGGGATTGTTTGCGACCGTATTCGCATTTCGAATTCGAGTGCGGCACGCAAGTCAAATCAAGCGTCAAATCGCAAATCACATCAAGCGTCAAATCACATGTCACTTTGAGTGATGTGACAATTGATTGATTGATGTGAGTTGATGTGAGATGATTGAAAGCATTTAATGCTTGTCTTTTTGAAATTAAAAAGTGGTAAATGGTTAATTAATTTTTGGAAAATATAAACCTATTACAACTTTTTCATTTCTCTCTCTCTCAGTACACGGTTCACGCAATTTTTGGAGCCAAAAACTCCTTCTCTCTCAGTCTTGGACCGATTCTTCTTCTCCATTTTCTGGTTGAAAAACCGTGATAGTGAGGAAGCAAGATGATGATTTTGTTGTAAGATATAAGTTCTAGCACACTCTAGGAGGCATACCAAGGTGATAGGGCAGTGATTGCGTGAGCATGGAAGTTTATCACAAAGCTTGGAGCTTCAAAGGACATCCATGGCCAATTCTTGGAGGAGGAAGACCACCCACAACCGAGCAGTCCACTGCTGAGCCCACTGCTGAATGACTTCTTGGAGAGGGCAGTTCGTTGTCTTCACCACACGCATCTCAACCGATCCTTGTGAGTTTTCCGCACCTCCTATGATTGTATTTACACTTATTTCTTGCTTGCAATGATCTTGGGAAGCTTAGAGTAGACCAACATGAATAATGTATATCAGATGGATATTAGAAGGGTGAGGGCAATTTTGGAAATTATTGTAATAAATTTAGAATTTATTAAATTGGACCTGCGTGTCCAGCCTTATATATCTTGACTCTTTGTATTTCTCTTCTCACCAATTCCCTTCAATGTTAATGAGGTTTCTTTATTGTATTATGTAATTGGGTAGAAGTTAGAATAATGCTAGCCGGGGAGAGGAAATAGAGAGATTTGTTCTAGAAATAATTTGTTAAATATCCATCCCCATATCGTTATTATTTATTTTGTGCCTTATTATACTTTTAGAATGCATGCTTGAGGGTGTGTGATGAGACCTAATCAAAGATAATAAATTGGTTGTCAATTTACGTGAAAAACCCTCAAACAAATATTAAGCGAATTCCATCCATTGAGTGGTTCTCTCTCAAGATCCAAGATTGACATTGGTTTGTTGGCCAAAGTCAAGATCAATGTCCATCGGGATGTGTTTGAACCACGAAAGCTTTGTTCCATATTGCATGTCTTGGGCAGTTTTGACTTGTTGGCCAAAGTCAAGGTCACTTCTTGTTCATCGACATGGATTACGAAGCTTTCCCACTGTCAATGGGTCCCGCTTAACTGGAACCTTTAAGCTTGTTGTGCCAAAGCCAAGGCTTAGTTGATTCAGAGGAAAATGTTAGGAAATATATTGGATATATTGACATATATATTGTATATATGTTTCGGACTTGGAGGTCCACCTACCAGATCTAGGAATTGGATGAGATCCAATTGATCTTAGAGATTTACCTAGTTAAATATCATACAGCTTGTTGGCCAAAGTCAAGGTTGTGTGTTATTTAACGGGATCCTAGCCCACTGGGAAACTAGGTTTCCCGAGTATTCAACAGAGGGTTAGAGGCTCGCCGAAAAATAATGGGAGGCCAATATTGAATTTGCATTTTCGTTCAAATACTTGCCAAATACGCGCTTTCAAATTATTTTCGTCATTTTATATATTTATATAAGTTGGACTAATATTTTATTATTTTTTTGTAACAGTTGGACTGTACCCAAAATCGTTAATTGAATAGTTAGACTATTGCAAATAAGATGGCCGGAAAGATCAACGTTAAGGACATTATCATGGGCGAAAATGTCTTTAATGGTGTGAACTTTCCTGACTGGGATATGAACGTCAGGATTGTCCTGGGGGCTGAGAAGATGCTCTATACAATAGAGAGACCTCTAGGGCCTAAGCCCGAAATTGAGAAGCCGCTTGAGCTTAAGCTTTGGAAGACTCATAACGATGACAACTCAACTGCTCAATCTGTCATGCTTGCTGCAATGACCCCACAATTTCGTCGTCAAAACAAGGGATTGGATCCCTATGAAATGATGTTGAAATTGAGGGACCTTCATCAATCTAACCTTAGATTGCAGAGGTATGAATTGCAGAAGAAGCTCTTTCGCTCTCGTATGTCAGAGGGTACATCTGTCGAGCACCATGTGTCACAGATGATTACTGACATCGAACAGCTGGGATAGCTGGGCATAGTCTTCGAGGCTGAGACTTTTTTAGATTTGATCTTAAAGTCTCTGCCTCACAGTTGGGGCGGGTTCATCATGAACTACAATATGATGAACCAAGAAAATACTCTTGGAGAGTTGATGGCAATACTGAAAGAGGCAAACAATGAGCTTTTAAATGGCAAGAAGCACGAGGCGCACTTCGCTTCGACATCTCAGTCTGCCAAGGCTTGGCCAAAGGCTTCTGGAGGCGTGAAGAAGAAGAAGAAAAGAAAGGGCAAGGCCAAATCAACAAAATCTTCTGGGAAGGCAAATGACAAATCCCAAGATGTCTGCCTATAGTGCGGCAAATGGGGTCACTGGAAGCGTGACTGACTTGAGTACAAGGCGCACATGAAGGAAGTGAAGGCAGGCAAGGCACCGGCTTCAGGTATGTTTGTTATAGAAATAAACATGTCTACTTCTAGTTTTAAAAATTGGATTTTTGATTCTGGTTGTGGTACTCATATATGTACTGATGTGCAGGATCTGTAGATTAGCAGGAGACTGGCTTTAGGAGAGATCGACCTCCGAGTTGAAAATGGGACTAGAGTCGCCGTTTCGGCTATTGGGACCTACATTTTGGAACTGCCCTCGGGGCATGTACTTAATTTATCAAACTGCTATTATGTACCTAGTTTGACTAGAAACATTATATCTGTATCTTGTTTGACCCAATATGGGTATACTTTTGTATTCAGAAACACAAGGTGTTTTGTTTATAAAAATGATTTTGAGATATGCAGTGATGATGTTAATAATGGTCTTTATATTTTGAATATAAATCAATCTCTAACATATAACATGACAAACAAAAGGCTTAAATTAAGTAACAAATATGAAACTTATATATGGCATTGTCGTTTGGGACACATTAACAAGACTCGTATATCCAGACTTTCGAAGAGTGGATACTTGGACAGATTTGATCCAAATTCATATGACGTCTGCGAATCTTGTTTATTAGGCAAAATGCCTAAAACACCTTTTAGCAGTAAAGGTGCACGTGCCATCGAACCGTTAGCCCTCGTTCATAATGACGTATGCAGGCCCATGTCTAGCCAGGTTAGAGGTGGACATGAATACTTCGTAACCTTTACGGATGATACATCGCGTTATGGATATGTGTATCTTATGAGACATATGTCAGAAACCTTTGAGAAATTCAAAGAGTTTCGACACGAAGTAGAAAAACAAACCGGTAAAAGTATTAAAACATTACGGTCGGACCGTGGTGGAGAATACTTAAGCAATGAGTTTCTCGATTACTTGAAAAAGTATGATATTCTTTCACAGTGGACTCCTCCTGGAACACCTCAATTAAACAGTGTGACCGAACGGAGAAACCGAACTTTGTTGGAGGTGGTAAGGTCTATGATAAGTCACACTGAGCTACCAATTTCCTTCTGGGGATATGCATTGAACAGTGCAATACTTATTTTGAATAAGGTTCCGTCAAAGTCTGTTCAACAGACTCCATATGAAATATGGACAGGAAAGAAACCGGGTTTCTCATTCCTGAAGATTTGGGGATGCTGTGCATACGTTAAACGTTTGGATGGTACCAAACTTGAACCCAAATCGGATAAGTGCCTATTTGTAGGTTATCCTAGGGAAACCAAAGGATATTACTTATACCACCCAAATGAGAACAAGGTATTTGTTGCTCTACATGCGGTTTTCCATGAAAAGAAATTCCTAAATGCAGTGGTAAGTGGGAGGAAAGTAGAACTCGAAGAAAATCGGAGTGATACTGTTCCTGGCACCGAATCCCAAACGGAACATGAACAGTTCATCAGTGATGAGACTGTACCACAATCTTCTAATACACAAGAACCACGTAGATCGGAGAGAGTCAGAAAACAACATGAGAGGTATGAGTTTCTGATCTCACCTCACGTAGATATTAATCTTATTAAGGATAATGATCCGGCTACGTATGAGGAAGTGATACAATGTATCGACTCCGCTTTATGGCAAGAAGCCATGAAGTCTGAAATGGATTCCATGTACACCAACCAAGTTTGGACACTGGTTGATGCACCAGAAGGCGTAAAGCCTATTGGTTGTAAATGGGTCTTCAAGAAGAAGACTGACATGGATGGCAACATACAAACATACAAAGCTAGGCTTGTAGCGAAGGGTATCGTCAACGACATGGTGTCGATTACGACGAAACTTTTTCACCTGTTGCCATGATTAAATCCATTAGGATAATGCTTGCTATTGCTGCACATTGTGATTATGAAATATGGCAGAGGGACGTCAAAACCGCTTTCCTTAACGGAAACCTTTTGGAGGATGTTTATATGCAACAGCCTGACGGTTTTGTGTAACCAAAATATGCAAACAAGGTTTGCAAGTTAAATCAATCAATTTATGGATTGAAGCAAGCATCGCGTTCTTGGTGTTGGAGTTTCTACAGTCCCGAGGATCGATTCAAGCAAGAAACATAAGTGCGAATACATCAAAGAAGTTGTGGAATACTTACATTGAGCGGTTGAGCGATGCGAGGAACAAAAATATTCAAGCTTTTCCCTCATAGGACTCACGGTTTTGAGCTGAAAAATTGTCCTCCAAATTCGTCCATGGATGATCTCAAGCTCCAAGATTTGTGATCCATGCTCACGTGTGCGGTTCCCTATCACTTTCGAAAGACCCCGAATGTGTGCTAGCACCTGGTAATTTTTGCCACAAAAATCACCCTTGCACTTCTTCTTCATTCTCGGCATTTTGGGCAGAAAATGAGAAGAACAGTAGCCCCTTGGGCGTGAGAGAGAGGGAGAGGAAATAGAAAGTGAGTTGTGTTGGTTGGTACTTAAAATTGTAATTGATTTTCCAAAAATCTAATACCAATTGTTTGCTACCAAAAATCAAAGCAATTAAAGCCTTCAACCACTTCCATCAATCAATCAATCAAGTGACAAGTTGTCACATCACTCAAAGTGACTAATGATTTGACGCTTGATGCGACTAGTGGTTTGATGCTTGATGTGACTAGCGGGCCGCACTTTAGTTCGCAATGCGAGTGCGCTCGCAAACACTCTCGGGCTCGGGTTCGCTAATTCCAAATTAACGAATTTTCCGTTGCGACGTAATTAAATAATTATGCCTAGCAAAATCACTATTCACATCGCTAACGAATTAATTCTAAATTAACTCGTTCGCCCGAATTAAAATCTAATTTCAATTCCGCGTCGAAATCCAATTTCGTATAATATATCGAATATATTATTATATCGATTAATTCCAAATTAATCGTTATCTCTCTTTAAATAATATTTTATCCCAGGTAAAATATCTCTGTAATTAATCCCAGATTAATTTTCTCTCTCATCTAATTAATCCCAGATTAATTAAAGTGCGAGTCATACGTCATCGGTGAATCTTCAGGAAGCGACCCATGAGATCCCCGGATATGTTGGCAGTAAATTCGGTCGTCGGACTATCCGAACACGTAAGTACCAGTACTACGTTTGTACCGATTTACAAGACAAGGTTGGCTTCTAGTAAAGCGCCATGCCTACCCAATTCTCCAGAAATATCCTTACAGGAATATATGATCTATATCAGGCGTAATATACGTAGTATTGCGTATTTCGATCCAGTATCGGATGTCACGTGCAAGGCCTGGGGCTGGATATGTGTCTGCCCCGTACGAAGCACATATCGGATCACTGGTAACTAGTCTCTATAATCAGATAAACATGACCAAGTCATTTTATCCCGATGACTGCAGAACATAAGAGAACCAGTTCCGTATCCTACGTGACCATCATCTCCACTATGACTGGAGTGATACTTCCATCTCGACATCACACCCAACACACTACGATTCTCAATATACCCAGCAGAGGCGTACACAGAACCTGTTAAAGCCCTCGACGACCTAAAACCAAAGCATATTGATTGTCGCAAGTATTAGCTGGTGCAAGTCTCAGGTTAAGACCAAATACACCTACCCAGATTTCAGACTCCCATAGACACATATTCATACTACCAATGGAATTCCGAGGGGTTTATCCAGAGCGAAGCTGTTTTCCGTACCATCGGTAAAACACAACCTCCTACTACACTTGTATGAGTATCCTATACCCAAATATTTGAGAACTATGCCGTTATGCCCTCACAACGCGCAAAAGTGTAATACTAGTCTTTTCCGCATTATCGATGTCCAATCTCGATAATACTCTGACTAGGGATATTTAATGATTAAACCTTCATGGATTGATACTGTCTCATATCATCTCAATCCAGGAACTAATCATAAGGACCTCCTATCATTTATACATCTTGGTAATCTAATTACAAATGATAAGAGAGTAATTTCCTTTGTCACATAGTTAATTTGTACAACAACACCATGATCTGTACAAATAATGACTCTATGGGTCATTAATTCTTTAGCCTGTGATGTAGCCTAGCTCAGCTGCTAACAGAACTATATCTAATCTAATTAGATTATTATCGACCTAAATGACTTCTATTGCTGCCTCAGTTGCTGTAATAATCCATTTTTTTTGTTTATGCGGTATCAGTGTCTTGCTTGGAAGATTTCCAGCTCACTGTTCCGTTATTCAAACTTTATAGTACCGTTTTTATCGGTTATGAAACTTGCAGTAGTGAACCCAGTCACTTCAAGTTCTCATTCTCCATAGTATAAGACAGTATCCTTAGTTCCTCTAAGATACTAAAGGATTTTCTTAACTTCAATCCAGTGACTATCACTTGGATTGGCCCGATTGTGACTCCATATGCTCAAAGCGTATGAGACACCAGGTCGCGTATATTTATTTCAATGTACGAGTTCTCGGAGAGTTTTAAAAACTTTAAATCTATCCCAGTAGATCTTTATTCCTAGAATAAAGGTTTTCACTCCCAAGAATTCTACGGAGAATTTTCATGAAAGCCAAGCTTTCACCGATTGTATTATGGGAATATAATTTCCAAGAAATGATATGTTATCATTTTATAGGACATTCATTGTCAGTGCGCTCCCACTAACCCTCTAATATACACAAGAATCATACACCATTATGATTACATCAAAATGATAATTCCAAGAATTCAATGCTTGCTTCAATCTATACATGGATCGAATAACCTGCAAACCTTGTTTGCTAGTTTTGGTACGACAAATCCGTCAGGATGTTGTAAACATCCTCCAAAAGGTTTTCGTTAAGGAAACAGATTTTGGCATTCAGCTGCCATATTTCATGAATGAAACATGCAGCATTAGCAAGCATTATCCAAATGGATTTAACATGGCAATAGGTAAAAAGGCTTTGTCTTAATCGACACAATGTTGATAACGATACCTTTTCGCTACAAGCCTAGCTTAGTACATTGGTATGTTGCCTTCCATGTATGTCGCCTTCCATGTATGTCTTCCTTGAGGAATTAATATTACCAATAGGCACAATGCCTTGCGGTACATCAACTAGTATCCAAACTTGGTTGGTATACATGGAATCCATTTCGGATATCATGGTACTTTGCAATAATAGGGAGTCGATACCTTGTATCACTTCCTCATACGTAGTCAGTTCGTATTCCTCAATAAGATTGACATCCTTTCGAGGTGAGATCAGAAACCCATACCTCCCAGGTTGTTTTCTGACTCTCTCCGACTTACGCGGTTCTTGTGTATTCGAAGATTATTGGTATAGTTTCATCCTTGATGAACTATTTGTGTCCCATTAGGAATCGATGCCTGGAATAGTATTACTCCGATTTTCATCGAGTTTTACTTTCCTCCCACATACCACTGCATATAGGTATTTCATCTTAGGAAAATTGCATGGTGAGCAACAATTACATTGTTCTCTTGTGAGTTGTATAAGTACTATACTTTGGTTTCCCTAGGATAACCTACAATTAAGCACTTATCCGATTTGGGTTTTAGTTTGGTATCACCCAAACATATGCCTAGCATTCCCAAATCCTTACGAATGAGAAACCCGGTTTCTTTCCTGTTCATATCTAATATGAAATCTGTCAAACAGTTTTTTTTATGGAACCTTATTCAAAATAAGTTTTGCACTGTTAAATGTGTATCCGTTGAAGGAAATGGTAGCTCAGAGCGACTCATGATTAACCTTATCATGTCCAACAAAATTCGATTTCTCTGTTTAGACACACCGTCATATTGACGTGTTCCAGGAGGAGTCCTCATCGAAAGAATGCTATACTCTTTCAAGTATTTGAGAAACTTATTGCTTAAGTATTTTCATCATGGTCTAACCGTGATGTTTTATTACTTTAGCCGATCTGTCTGTCTACTTCGTGTCAAAACTGTAAAAGTTTCCGATTTGTGTTTTTCAAAAGAAACACATAACCATAACGCGATGCCACATCCGTAAAGGTCACGAAATATTCATATCCACCTCTAGCCAAGCTAGACATGGGCCCACTTGCTTCACTATGAACTAGGGCTAACAGATCGGTGGCATTTGCACTTTTTACCAAGTAAATAGTGTTATAGGCACTTTGCCCAATAAACTAGATTCGTAGATTTTATTTGAATGGAATCAAATTTGTCATAGTATCCACTCTTCGAAAGTGTGGATATACGAGTCTTGTTTAATTGTGTCCCAGACAACAATGCCACATTTAAGTTTCAACTGATTAATTCAGTTTGAGCTATTTATTTGTCATATTATATGTGTGAGATTGATTTATATTCTAAATATAAATACTGTTATTCACATCTAATGTGTTTATCTTAATATCATCTTTATATAATGAAACACTTTAGTGTTCTAGGATATAAAGATACATCCGCAACAGATTAAACACTGATATAGAGATAATGTTTCTAGTCAAACTAGTTACATTATAACAGTTTCCTAATTTAAGTACACACCCGAAGGGTAGTTCCTAAACTTAGGTATCTACGGTTAAAACAGCGACTTTCGTCCCGTTTTCAATTCGCAGACTAGATCTCATCTGAAGTCAGTATCCTGCTCACAGCATATTCTGCACACCAGTACTTATCTATGTACCACTTTTAGTATCTAAAATCCAATTTTAATACTAATTAGTGAACATATTTATGACAAACATATTTGAAGTCGGAGCCTTGCACCGTCTTCAATTCCTTCATGTCTGCTTTGTCCAAACGGCAGTCACGCTTCCGTGATCCCGTTTGCCACAATTTTAGGTAGACATTTTGGGATATGTCATTTCTCTTCCCAGAAGATTATAATGATTTTGCCTTTGCCATTCTCCACATCCCATAAGCCTTTGGCCAAGCCTTGGCCTTCTAGAATGTCGAAGTAAGATGCGCCTTGCGCTACTTGCCTTATTGCAAACTTTGGCTTTGTCTCCTTGAGAATAGCCATTAACTCTCTAAGAGTTTTCTATTGCAATTTAGTACTTCTAAGATCTAAGAATAGATCTATGAAGATCCTTCAATTTCATTATCATACTATAATGGTCTAATCCTTAATTCTGATTAAGAAATCAAGGCGTCTATTCGGCAAGCTTAATGGATTAATCACTAAAGTTATCATCACATGAATATTTCAAATATCATGCTCTACTATTTGCTTAACTCCGGGCTTAGCCCTAATATGTTATTTTATTAAATAAAGTAACTTATTAGTTTCCAGGACCATCCTGAAATTTATAATTCCCAATTTGAAAATTAAAGTCGTTTAAAACATTTTTCACCCAAGATTATGTTTTAAACACTAATCTTTCAATTTTATCTTGATTCTAATAGTCCAACTATTTAATCAACGATTTTAGGTACTATTGTTTATAATGATTACTATAGTACAACTATGTAATCAACTATAATTTAATAGATTAAATTCAATTATATTGATTACTATAATCCAATTATAAAATCAATTATTAATTGAAATGGTTAATTCAAATATATTGATTGCTATAATCCAATTATATAATCAACTATAAATGAAATAGTTTGAATACAGTCCAACTGTTTATTAAAACAACAATTAAATATTAGTCCAACTAATATAATAATTTATTTTGACAAATAATTTGTAATGAGCGCGTATGGCAAGTTACTAAACGAATATTACAAATTTAATACTTGCCTCCCACTATTTTTCGGCGAGCCTCTAACCCTCTGTCGAGTACTCGGGAAACCTTGTTTCCTAGTGGGCTAGGATCCCGTTAAGTAACACACAATCTTGACTTTGGCCAACAAATTGTATGATAATTAACTAGGTATATCTCTAAGATCAATTGGATCCCATCCAATTCCTAGATCCAGTAGGGGACATCCAAGTCCAAAACATATATCTTATATATGCCAATATATCCAATATATTACCTAACCTTTTTCCTCTGAATCAACTAAGCCTTGGCTTTGGCACAACAAACTTAGTGATCCCAGTTAAGCGGAACCCATTGACCATGGAAAGCTTCGTAATCAATGTCGATGGACAAGAAGTGATATTGACTTCGGCCAACAAATCACAACTTGGACAAGACACCGATATGGAACAAAGCCTTCATGATTCAAACACATCCTCGACGGATAAAGGCATTGACTTTGGCCAACAAACCAATGCCAGTCTTGGATCTTGAGTAAGAATCACTCAATGGAAGGAAAAACGCTTAATATTTTGTGAGGGTTTTTCGCGTGTAAATTGGCAACCAATTTATTATCTTTGTTAAGGTCTCATCATCATACACCCTTAAACATGCATTCTAAACACATAATAAGGCGCATATAAATAAAATAATAATGATATGGGATGGATACTTGAACATTGTTCCTATAACAAATCTATCCATTTCTTCTCTCCCGCTAGCACAAGTATTACTTCTACCCGTTACATAACACTTCTAAAGAAACCTCATTTACATTGAGGGGAATATGAGAAAAGAGAAATACATAGAGTCAAGAGGTAATAGGCTGGACAAGCAGGTCCAATTAATAAATTATAAATTTATTACAACAATTTCCAAAATTGCCCCGCCCATCTAATATCCATCCGATATACATTATTCATGCATCGCAACCATGTATTCACATAAGCATGTTATCAATCAATCTAATACAATTAATTAATCTGATAATTAATGACCATCCAATGTTCAAACAACGATTTGATTTTGCACGAGTCCAACTCGTTTTTGCGAATAAGTACTCAAAGTACGAATTCTTGAATTATATTAAACTACAAAATTAAATCAAATTCAATTTGCATTTAATACTAATTCGCTATTTAATTCCAAATTAAATATTACACTTTATTAACGAACCTTTACGACTTCAACGGTGAATTTGTTTGGTTTATGGGGGACCAAAAGCAAATTTAGCAGGAGACGGGAAAACACACCAATCGACAAAGAGATTTAACGTGGTTCGGCGGATTTTGGGATCCGACCTACGTCCACGGACAAGAACAGGGTGGTACTTTTTATTACTCGAATACACTCCTCGGGCCTCTTCTTTGCTTTTACAAATTGAAGCTTGATGATTCTAATCCCTCACTCTTGTGATGATTTTCAGATGTCCTTTACACATACTCTACCCTCCTATTTATAATAATACAGAAATCAGACTCCTATTTGAATAAGAAATCCTATTTGAACTCAATCTTCTCTTCTTGTAGGGATTCCTGATCCGGTATTGCCTTCTTCTTCCGTATTCCCTTTTGGATTCTGACTCCTTCTTCTTGTGAGAGTAAGATATCTTTCTATCTTATCCACAAGGATGGGGTGCTGTTGTCTTGAACACGGCTCGTTGTCTGGTCGGTCTTCATGAGGTCGGCCATGATAATCTTTTGTGCTGATAGTGTTTCTGCCGACCTTATAATGATCGGTCATCCTGACCAAAGTGGTCGGTCTTCACATGCTGTGGTCGGGTCGGTTACATGATCTCATCCAGTCAGGGAATTTACCCTTTTGTCCTTGTCGTGCTGTCTTAAAAGTTGTAGCGCCTGAAAACACCATCAACAATACTAATTCGCTATTTAATTCCAAATTAAATATTACACTTTATTAACGAACCTTTACGACTTAGATTCTAAATCTAACCGTTACGGGTCTCAAAGCCCGATTAACATCCAATGTTAATTTAATTAAAGTCCAATGGGCTTTCAATTAATTTCTTAAGGCATGGACTTTTGGTCAACTTGGGTCAAACCCAAAGTCTAAAGCCCATTTAAAGGAATCACCATTATTTGCCTAGAAATCAATTTAGGCCCATTAGGCCCAATTAAAGTTAAAGGTACATTAGTCATAATTGGACTTTATGGAAATGGTTTTGGGCCCAATTGGATCCAACCAATTTAGCCTAAACCCATCTTGGTACAACCAAGCCCAATAAGCCCAATAACAACTTTACAAGCCCAAATCCAATTTTAGCCCAACATAATTAAATTCCAAAATTCCAATTTCATAATTTAATTACTCAAAGTGTAATCCATAATTAATTACCCAAATTAATATTTCCAAGACATCAATTAGCCTAATTAATTATGTTCATTAACATTAAAACATGTCCAACACATTTTAAACAAAATCAACTCATTTCCCATGCTTATCAAGTCTCGGCAATTAGGGTATTTTTATGTCCGATTTGAATTCAATCCAATTCAACATTACCCAATTGTTTCAAATAATCCAATGAATCAAAAATCAAAAATACCAAGACATTAGGGCAAGCTTTATATTCGGCCAAGCCAATATTTTTGGGCAAAATTGTTCCAAATAGTATTTCATGAAATTAATCCAATCAAAACTTCAATACAACATCATTTAAGCATACTCAATCAATTAATTTAATCAAATCATGCTCAAAATCAATTTACCCAATTTTAACCCTAAATCCAAGTTTCATGCTTTAACTCGCTATGATACCATTGTTGGAGTTTCTACGGTCCCGAGGATTGATTCAAGCAAGAAACATAAGTGCGAATACATCAAAGAAGTTGCAGAATACTTACATTGAGCGATTGAGCGATGCGATGAACAAAAATATTCAAGCTTTTCCCTCCTAGCGCTCACGGTTTTGAGCTGAAAAATTGTCCTCCAAATTCGGCCATGGATGATCTCAAGCTCCAAGCTTTGTGATGTGTATTCCATAATCACGTGTGCGGTTCCCTATCACCTTCGCAAGACCCCGAATGTGTGCTAGCACCTGGTAATTTTTGCCACAAAAATCACCCTTGCACTTCTTCTTCATTCTCGGCATTTTGGGCAGAAAAGGAGAAGAACAGCAGCCCCTTGGGCGTGAGAGAGAGGGAGAGGAAAGAGAAAGTGAGTTGTGTTGGTTGGTAATTAAAATTGTAATTGATTTTCCAAATATCTAATACCAATTTTTTGCTACCAAAAAGTCAAAGCAATTAAAGCCTTCAACCACTTCCATCAATCAATCAATCAAGTGACAAGTTGTCACATCACTCAAAGTGACTAATGATTTGACGCTTGATGCGACTAGTGGTTTGATGCTTGATGTGACTTGCGGGCCGCCCTTTAGTTCGCAATGCGAGTGCGCTTGCAAACACTCTCGGGCTCGGGTTCGTTAATTCCAAATTAATGAATTTTCCGTTGCGACGTAATTAAATAATTATGCCTAGCAAAATCACTATTCACGTCACTAACGAATTAATTCTAAATTAACTCGTCCGCCCGAATTAAAATCTAATTTCAATTCCGCGTCGAAATCCAATTTCGTATAATATATCGAATATATTATTTTATCGATTAATTCCAAATTAATCGTTCTCTCTCTTTAAATAATATTTTATCCCAGATAAAATAACTCCGTAATTAATCCTAGAATAATTTTCTCTCTCATTTAATTAATCCCAGATTAATTAAAGTGCGAGTCATACGTCATCGGTGAATCTTAGGGAAGCGACCCATGAGATCCCTGGATATGTTGGCAGTAAATCCGGTCGTCGGACTATCCAAACCCGTAAGTACCTAGTACTACGTTTGTACCGATTTACAAGACAATGTTGGCTTCCAGCAAAGCGCCATGCCTACCCAATTCTCCAGAAATATCCTTACAGGAATATATGATCTATATCAGGCGTAGTATACATAGTATTGCGTATTTCGATCCAGTATCGGATGTCACGTGCAAGGCATGGGGCTGGATATGTGTCTGCCCCGTACGAAGCACATATCGGATCACTGGTAACTAGTCTCTATAATCGGATAAACATGACCTAGTCATTTTATCCCGATGACTGCAGTACATAAGAGAACCAGTTCCGTATCCTACGTGACCATCATCTCCACTATGACTGGAGTGATACTTCCATCTCGACATCACACCCAACACACTACGATTCTCAATATACCCAGCAGAGGCGTACACAGAACCTGTTAAAGCCCTGGACGACCTAAAACCAAAGCATATTGATTGTCGCAAGTATTAGCGGTGCAAGTCTCAAGTTAAGACCAAATACACCTACCCAGATTTCAGACTCCCATAGACACATAGTCATACTACCAATGGAATTTCGAGGGGTCTATCCAGAGCGAAGCTGTTTTCCATACCATCGGTAAAACACAACCTCCTACTACACTTGTAATGAGTATCATATACCCAAATATATGAGAACTATGACGTTATGCCCTCACAACGCGCACAAGTGTAATACTAGTCTTTTCCACATTATCGATGTCCAATCTCGATAATACTCTGACTAGGGATATTTAATGATTAAACTTTCGTGGATTGATACTGTCTCATATCATCTCAATCCAGGAACTAATCATAAGGACCTCTTATCATTTATACATCTTGGATGATAAGAGAGCAATTTCCTTTTTCACATAGTTAATTTGTACAACAACACCATGATCTGTACAAATAGTGACGCTATGGGTCATAATTGTCCAATACTTGGAACCAACGTTTTGATGAGATCATAAAAAATTATGATTTTGTTCAAAAAGAGGAAGATCCTTGTGTATATATGAGGATTAGTGAGAGCGCACTGACAAGACACCGATATGGAACAAAGCCTTCATGATTCAAACACATCCTCGACGGATAAAGGCATTGACTTTGGCCAACAAACCAATGCCAGTCTTGGATCTTGAGTAAGAATCACTCAATGGAAGGAAAAACGCTTAATATTTTTTGTGAGGGTTTTTCGCGTGCAAATTGGCAACCAATTTATTATCTTTGTTAAGGTCTCATCATCATACACCCTTAAAAATGAATTCTAAACACATAATAAGGCACATAAAATAAAATAATAATGATATGGGATGGATACTTAAACATTGTTCCTATAACAAATCTCTCCCTTTCTCTCTCCCGCTAGCACAAGTATTACTTCTACCTGTTACATAACACTTCTAAAGAAACCTCATTTACATTGAGAGGAATAGGTGAAAAGAGAAATACATAGAGTCAAAGAGGTAATAGGCTGGACAAGCAGGTCCAATTAATAAATTCTAAATTTATTACAACAATTTCCAAAATTGCCCCGCCCATCTAATATCCATCCGATATACATTATTCATGCATCGCAACCATGTATTCACATAAGCATGTTATCAATCAATCTAATACAATTAATTAATCTGATAATTAATGACCATCCAATGTTCAAACAACGATTTGATTTTGCGCGAGTCCAACTCGTTTATGCGAATAAGTACTCAAAGTACGAATTCTTGAATTATATTAAACTACAAATTAAATCCAATTCAATTTGCATTTAATACTTGTTGACGGCGGATTTTGATCTCAGGGTAATATGGGAATATCACCTCCGAGGTAATCCTCCTTCAACGGTGAATTTGTTTGGTTTATGGGGGACCAAAAGCAAATTTAGCAGGAGACGGGAAAACACACCAATCGACAAAGAGATTTAACGTGGTTCGGCGGATTTTGGGATCCGACCTACGTCCACGGACAAGAACAGGGTGGTACTTTTTATTACTCGAATACACTCCTCGGGCCTCTTCTTTGCTTTTACAAATTGAAGCTTGATGATTCTAATCCCTCACTCTTGTGATGATTTTCAGATGTCCTTTACACATGCTCTACCCTCCTATTTATAATAATACAGAAATCAGACTCCTATTTGAATAAGAAATCCTATTTGAACTCAATATTCTCTTCTTGTAGGGATTCCTGATCCGGTATTGCCTTCTTCTTCCGTATTCCCTTTTGGATTCTGACTCTTTCTTCTTGTGAGAGTAGGATATCTTTCTTATCTTATCCACAAGGATGGGGTGCTGTTGTCTTGAACACGGCTCGTTGTCTGGTCGGTCTTCATGAGGTCGGCCATGATAATCTTTTGTGCTGATAGTGTTTCTGCCGACCTTATAGTGATCGGTCATCCTGACCAAAGTGGTCGGTCTTCACATGCTGTGGTCGGGTCGGTTACATGATCTCATCAAGTCAGGGAATTTACACTTTTGTCATTGTCGTGCTGTCTTAAATGTTGTAGCGCCTGAAAACACCATCAACATCTGTCCCCTAGTTCTCGGTTCCAACGAGTATGTGAGTTGGTACCGGGAACTATATGAAGATGGTGTGCTGATTGTCTTCGCTGGTAGTCGTCCCAGAATGCAAAAAGAATTTTCTTGCCGTTTCAATCATCTTTCCTCGAGACGCACAACCGTCATGTCTTCTTTAAATGCCTATCAAATCAACTTTAGGGTTTCTTCTAAGTTCGACACTTGTCAACATCCGCTGGGTTCCCGCCAAAACCGACGGTGATGAGCGTCCCAGCCATGACTATAAGAAAGCGAGGCTTTCACTGTTCCATTTTTTTCGGCAATTTCTCCTTCTCTTCCGAAAACATTTCTGTGGTCCGTCCATCTCCGTGCTCTCGAAGTTCAACCGTGGTCTTCTTCTTTTTCTTCGCTTTGCACATAAGGAACGGGCATCACCGCACCGTATAACCTCCTGCTTTTTGAGAAGAACAAGTAAGTCTTCTGAGCGACTTCTCCTCTTTTGTATGCTGTGATTCTGTTTGTTTATTTTGCTTAGGGAGAGACTTGTGGTTTTGCTGGGTCTTACTTTAGGGCACTTTTAGAGACTCCCTATCTAGTTTAGCACGGAAACCGTGGGTAGCTCCTCATAGACTGATTCTCCTCCCTTTTCTGTTTTTCTGGGTGTCAGGGATGTACGACAATAGTTCTTCCTCCGAAAGGCCTGCCAAAATTTCAACTCCCCCTGCTGAAGAGCTCTCTTCGGGCTCAGGGGCACCTAGTGTAGAAGACCTTGACATTACCCCTACTCCCTCTGAGATTGAAGAAGACTCCTATCGTCAGAGGATTCCTCGGAAGGACCCAAAACCTGGAGAACTTGGGTCGTCGGCTCTGGATATGAACCGTCCCTCTAAGATAACCGAGGATGATCTCGCCCTTCTCCGTCAGCGGTATAATATTCCGATAGACATCGCCCTTGACGTTCCCGGCCCTATGGATCGTGCCAGCCAACCTGATGAGGGCTCGGTGGCACTTCTTCCTGCCTTCTTTGAGTGTGGGCTACGGCTGCCGATGCAACGGTATTTTGCTTGGATGCTTGCTGAGATGGAGATTGCCCCTTGCCAATTAAGTTTAAATAGTTGGAGGATTCTGGCCGGCATATATGTGGTTTGGCATCGGGCAGGTTTGGGTGTGCCTTGCTTGGAAGAAGTGAAGAGGTTATATCGTTTGAAATCCAACCCGAAAACTCACTACGGTTGGTATTACCTCTCTGCTTATGACAGCTCGTCTAACCTTGTCCAGAAACTCCCTGATTCCAACAAGAATTTTAAGGACCTTTGGTTCTGGGCTACTGGGGACTGGGGTCGGGTTCTGAGATCATTTGAGGAGGATGTCTCGTTCTGAGATCGTTTGAGGAGGATGTCTCGGTTCCGGACATCTTCAGGCTGGAGGTTAGGAGTTTAATGCCCCTTAATTCTTTCTTTATTCCCGTTCTTAGTTTCTTAGGTTTCTGACTTCTCTGGTTCCTCCCAGCTTGTTGGCGAGATGCTCCCAAGGTTTCTCGTCAGGTTCGGAGGCGGGTATATTGGGCTCGGGGGTATGCTGCCCACTGGAGGAAGTTGGTTAATGACGCGGCTTTTGTTGATTCGGGCCTTACTCGGGCCGTCCTTCCAGAGGTCTCGGGTCGGATTGGTGGAGGTCTGCTGGCTGCCTTGATTTTTTTTTTTTTTTTTTTTTTTTTTGCCTGTTATGCGTCTGTTGTCCTTGTTATGTTCTCGGATCCTGATTTCTCTTTCTTCCCTTTTTTTTTGTAGGCATGTCGAAGAGGCCAAAGTTTCTTGAGAAGTTGGCCGGTACCATGAAGAAAACCGGTCAAGCTGAGGTTGGAACTTCTCGGGCGCAGCCTGATCTTGTTGAGAAGGTGTCTCCAAGACAAGTTCAAACGGGTGCTCGGGGGAAATCTTCCCCTTCTGGCGTGCAATCATCAGGATCTGTTCGCCTTGTCAGTCCACCGAAACCTCTTAGGAAGAGGAGGCGTCAGCTTGGGGCTGAGGAGACCGAGTTGGTTCAAGAGGAAGAAGAGGAGGGGGCTGCTTCGGTTAAGAGGAAGGACGTCCGTAGGGGGAGGAAGTCCTCTGAAGGCTCCTCAAAAAAGCGGAAGGGCCCTGTGGTCCTCGGGGTGGATGACTTGGGAGAAAGCATCCGGGAGGCTACCTCACACTTAGTGCCGGCTTTCAATGAATTGGCCGAGGTGATTCCCCCGGGGGAGGTTTCGAGGTATGAGGATGTATCTCCCGAAGGTGTTGTGACTGAGATGAGTTCTCAGATGGCGAAGGTATTTTCACTTCCCTTCTCGGTTTTTGGGTCTTTGGTCATTTTTATTTTATGTATTGACTCCCTTCTCCTTTTTTGTGTGCAGGCCAACTACCTCATGGCCAAGAATAAGGGTCTTCTTCTGACTTTGTTGTCCGAGGGTGGTCAGGCCCAGAGGTTTCAAAATCGTCTCTCCGAAGTGGAGGCAAGACTTGCTGACCGGGAGGAGGTGATTAAGAATCATGAGGCGACCGCTGTTGAGAATTTCAAAGCGAACAAGGCTCTCAAGGCTGCCGCTGCGCTGGAAAGAAAGCTTGCTGATAATGCCAGTGAGGACCTGAAGGTTGCCCAATCTGAGATTGGCGTTCTGAAGGGGAAGGTAGCAAGTGCTGAGGCCAAGTTGAAGAACAAAGACGAGGAGGTTGCACGGGCCCGAGATAGTCTTGAGAGGAAAAAGACCGAGCTTGAGGAGAGAGAGGTCGATCTTGAGGAGAGAGAGATCGAGCTTGAGAAGAGGGAGAGTGAGCTTGAGGCCGAGAAGGAGGCTATCCACCTTGAGGGAGTTGGTGATTGTGCTGATTTAATTCCGATGGTGCTGCCAGGTCTGAATATGGACCCCATTCGTGCGGCCATCAGCTATTGCAAGGGGGATATCTCCGAGGAGGAGTTTCGGAAGTGGCTCCCTTCCCCACCTGAGGAGGCGATGGACCCCGCCCCTATTTCAGTTGTTCGGGCTTCCGAGGCTTCTTTCGAAGAACGTCCTGAGGTTCCGGTCGCCGGCGAGGACTGCCCTGAGATCCCTCCTCCCGTCCCTGAAGTAGAGGTCTATCCTGTTGTCGAGGTTGAAGCCACAATCTCTGATGCCGAGCTGCTTCTCCCGCCACCTGAACCATCTGAGGAAGAAATTCCTGCCCCTGTGTGGGCTGAATGAAAAGGGTAACCCTACCGGGGCCCTATGTACACTTATCTTTTTTTTTTTTGTAATAACATCACAATTTGTTTTGACTCATGTATATTTAGGCATATACATGTATACATATCTTTTTCTTTTTTATGCTCTTTTTTTTTGTTCGCCTGAATTTTCCGGGACCTTTCGGGGTTTAACTTGAGGCGGAGGGGGTATAACCGGGCCCCGTGCTGACAAAGGAATTTTGGACCTGGGGGAATGTTATGTCCCCAGTCCAAAGGGTTTGACTCGTGTCCCGACCCGAGTTGAGTGAGGTACTTGGCTTTGGGGGAATGTTACCTCCCCAAACCAAAGGAGCTTGATTCGGTGGGATGTAACCCGACCCCGAGCTGAGTGAAAGACTTGGGTTATGGGGGAATGTTACGTCCCCAGTCCAAAGACAGACTCGGTGGGACATCGCCCGACCCCGAGCTGTAAGAATCACTTGGTCCTGGGGGAATGTTACGTCCCCAGTCCAAAGGCAGACTCGGTGGGATATCGCCCGACCCCGAGCTGTAAGAATCACTTGGTCCTGGGGGAATGTTACGTCCCCAGTCCAAAGACAGACTCGGTGGGACATCGCCCGACCCCGAGCTGTAAGAATCACTTGGTCCTGGGGGAATGTTACGTCCCTAGTCCAAAGGCAGACTCGGTGGGATATTGCCCGACCCCGAGCTGTAAGAATCACTTGGTCCTGGGGGAATGTTACGTCCCCAGTCCAAAGGCAGACTCGGTGGGACATCGCCCGACCCCGAGCTGTAAGAATCACTTGGTCCTGGGGGAATGTTACGTCCCCAGTCCAAAGACAGACTCGGTGGGACATCGCCCGACCCCGAGCTGTAAGAATCACTTGGTCCTGGGGGAATGTTACGTCCTCAGTCCAAAGACAGACTCGGTGGGACATCGCCCGACCCCGAGCTGTAAGAATCACTTGGTCCTGGTGGAATGTTACGTCCCCAGTCCAAAGGCAGACTCGGTGGGATATCGTCAGACCCCGAGCTGTAAGAACTACTTGGTCCTGGGGGAATGTTACGTCCCCAGTCCAAAGACAGACTCGGTGGGACATCGCCCGACCCCGAGCTGTAAGAATCACTTGGTCCTGGGGGAATGTTACGTCCCCAGTCCAAAGACAGACTCGGTGGGACATCGCCCGACCCCGAGCTGTAAGAATCACTTGGTCCTGGGGGAATGTTACGTCCCCAATCCAAAGGCAGACTCGGTGGGATATCGCCCGACCCCGAGCTGTAAGAACTACTTGGTCCTGGGGGAATGTTACGTCCCCAGTCCAAAGACAGACTCGGTGGGACATCGCCCGACCCCGAGCTGTAAGAATCACTTGGTCATGGGGGAATGTTACGTCCCCAGTCCAAAGGCAGACTCGGTGGGATATCGCCCGACCCCGAGCTGTAAGAATCACTTATGATCACTACGTTGTGGACCCCTACTACCGTACATAGCCTTAGTCCGGCCAATATTGCCTCGTACTCTGCTTAATTGTTTGTAGTTTTGAAGGCGAATTTGAGGGCGAGCAGTATTTCTTCTCCCTTTTATTTTTTAGTGCTACCCCTGCTCCGTAGCCGTGCGAACTTGCGGATCCGTCTACAGACATTTCCCACATGTCTTCTTCCACGGCCAAGACCTGTGGTTCCGTGAGTTCTGCTATGAAGTCCGCTAAGGCCTGCCCTCTTATTGCTGTTCTTGGGAGGTAGGAGATGTCGTGCTCGCTTATTTCTACTGACCACTTCATCAGTCTCCCTGAGGCCTCTGGTTTCTGCAAGATTTGTCTCAGGGGATAATCCGTGTATACCTTGATAGGATGGGCCTGAAAGTAGGGTCGTAACTTCCGTGTCGCAGTGATCAGGGATAGGGCAATGAGTTCGTGCATGGGGTATCGAGTTTCTGGGTCCAGCAGGGCTTTACTGACGTAGTAAACCGGTTTCTGGACATGGTCGGTCTCTTGTACCAGTGCCGAGCTTACTGCGTGCTTTGAGACGGCCAGGTATAGATACAGTGTCTCCCCTGGGAGGGGTTTGGCTAGGAGAGGGGGCTGTGCCAGGTATTGTTTTAGGTGCTGGAAGGCTTCTTCGCACTCAGGTGTCCAGTCGACCCCTTTTGAGCTTTTTTGATGACTTTGAAGAAAGGATGGCACTTGTCGGTTGCTCGCGAGATGAACCGGTTGAGTGCGGCGATTCTTCCTGTAAGGCTTTGTACTTCCTTAACTGTCCGGGGCGATTTCAGGTCTAGCACGGCTTGTATCTTTTGCGGGTTCGCTTCAATGCCTCGTGAACTCACCATGTAGCCCAGAAATTTTCCTGAGGCTACCCCGAATTCACACTTCTCTGGATTGAGCTTTAAACTGTGTTTCCTCAGGAGTTTGAAAGTTTTCTTCAGGTCGGCCACATGGTCTCTTGGTTCTCCGGACATTGTTATCATGTCGTCGACATATACTAGCATGGTTATGCCGATGAGCGGTTTGAAGATTTTGTTCACCAGTCTCTGGAAAGTCGCCCCTGCATTCTTCAATCCGAAAGGCATTACTTTATAACAGTACAGCCCTTGGTCAGTGATAAAGGTGGTCTTCTCCTCGTCCGCAGGGTGCATCTTGACTTGATTGTATCCCGAGAAAGCGTCCATGAAGCTTAGCAGCCCTTGGCAGGCTGTTGTGTCTACCAGTTGGTCTATATTTGGGAGGGGAAAGCTGTCTTTTGGACATGCTTTGTTGAGGTCGGTGAAAATCTACGCACATTCTCCACTTTCCGTTAGATTTTTTCACCAATACTACGTTGGACACCCATTCTGGGTATTTTACTTCCCGGATGAAACCGGCTTTCAGCAATTTTTCCACCTCGGTTGCTATTGCTCTGCACCGCTCCTGGTTGAATATTCTCCTCTTCTGTTTTACTGGTTTGTGTAGTGGGTTCACTGCTAAGCGATGGCTTACGAATTTTGGGTCGATTCCGGGCATGTCATCGTGTCCCCATGCAAAAACGTCGGGGTGGTACTCTTGTAGACATTCCAACAAGTCTTTTCTTAGGGCCTCGTCTAGACTTCCCTTATTCTTATGCTTTTTCTTTGGCCCGAATAGTTTTACTTCTTCTAATTCTTCGGCTGCTCCGAGCCGTGCAGCTTTATCGGGCCGAGGAGCAGGGTCTTTCCTCGTGTTCTTGTCGTTCTCGTCTCTCTGTCTCTTCTTGGTGCCTCTTTCCACGCAGAGGGTCTCTCGCGAGAAAGTGGCAAAACAGCTGCGGGCTATCTTCTGGCTTCCGCATATGATCCCGATCCCTTCCCTTGTGGGGGGAACTTCAATTTCAAGAAATAACAGGACATTGCGGCCTTGGTTTTCATCATGAAGGGGCGGCCGACAATGACTTGATAACTGCTCATGCAGTCTACTACAGTGAAGTTTATCATGATTGTTCGGGTTTTGGGGCGGCTCCGATCGTCATTGCTAGTTGAATTCTTCCCAGCGGGACGACCGTTGAACCCCCGAAACCGTACAGGGGGGTGCTGTCCTCGGTTATAGCTGTGTATTCTACCCCCAGGCTCTCCAAAGTTTCTTTGGAAATTATGTCCACTGCGCTCCGGGGTCCACCAAGATTCTGTCCACTTCTGTGCCGCCGATTGTTGCTTTGATTATTAGTGCGTCGTCATGGGGGAAACTTACCCCTTGAGCGTCTTCATCGGTGAACATAATGGGTGTCGATCGATTTCCTCGTGGGTTTGGGATTTTTTCTGTTTTCAGCACCTCTGTCCCCGTGCTCGGCTGTAATTCTTTCTCGACCGGTTAGAGTCCCCGGCCAGCGTTGCCCCTCCTGCGATGACGTTCACCTCTCGAGTCCTTGCCCTTTTCTGGCGGCCATGATCTCGTGGTCGATGTAATTGTTCAGGTACCCGTTCCGGGCCAGGTCCTCCATTTGTTCCTACAGGTCCTTGCATTCATCGGTTGTGTGCCCTTTTAGATTGTGGTGCAGGCAGTAGGATCTTTTGTTTTTTCTGTCTGGGGGAAACCTCCTGAGGTCGGGCTCTATTAAGAGGCCTTTCTCCCGTATCTCCATGATGATTTCCCCTGGCGGCTTGCTTAGGGGAATATACGCTTCCTCTCGGACCACATGGTTTACTTGAGTTGCGGGCCCTTTTCCTTGATCCTTTTGTGCCATTGGCTTGAACTCTTTGGGTCTTGGATTGAACTTCCGAATTCTCTTTCGGTCGCCGATGGTCTTCTCTCCTTGTCACCTTTCTCTGGCGGTTGTCCCTCTCCGGGATACTTTTCCTCGCTTTCTAGTTAGGACGTACTTCCTGGCTATCTCCAGTGCGGTAGCGTAGTCTGGTGTCTCATGGATCCTCATGTGGGTCCATAGTTTCCCGACTCTTAGGGCCCCTTTCAGACTTTCCAGGGCTTCTTGGGATTCGTACCCTCCGACCTCGAGTACGGGTTGTGATACCTTTCAATGAAGCTTTTCAGTGTTTCGTCGTCTCCTTGTTTCATGAGCCTTAGTTCTCCTATTGTTTTTTTAGGGGTGCAGGCTCCTTTGAAGTGCCGGACAAACGACTTCTTAAGTTGGGAGAAGCTCTGAATGCTCCCCGGGGCCAGACTTCTATACCATAGGATGGCGGGCCCACCTAAAGTTAAGGGAAATACTTTGCATATGGCGTCGCCCGTTACTCCCTGTACTTCCATCAGGAGGACAAAGTTTTCGATGTGGGATTTTGGGTCGGAGTGGAGTGGCCTTTGTATGGTGCCATGGTCGGCATGTTAAATCGCTTCGGGAACTGTGCTGATCTTATCTCTTCCGTAAGGGGAGACCCCTCTTCCTCGCCTCGGGTGTCTCCCGCGCGGTCTTGAGGCCTTCTCCCCATCTGGTCATCTCTTTTCTCAGCCAAGACTTTATTTCACGGGTTGTGCCCCCGTGTCGCCTTCTGTGTCCTTCTGTTCGCCTGTCATTCCGGGCGTGGCGTTCTTTAAGCCCGGGGGTCTCCTGTACGTCTTCATTGTACTTTCTATCTTCCCTCTCGGAGCTGTAAAATCTGTCGGAGGAGGGGTCGGGTGATTGTTCCTCCCCTTCTTCTTCCCATGTGTCTTCTGATCGTGGCTCTCTTCCTACCACTTCATATCTTATCCCATAGGGGCCTCTCTTTCTGGGTCCCTCGTTTTCGCTTACATCTACTACTCTTTTCCCTCTTTCCCTCTCTTTCCTCCTCTGTCCGGTCTCGGTCTCAGTTTTCTCGTTGTTTGCTCCTTCCATTCTTTTTAGTCGATCCATCATAGACCTCATGCTATCTTCCATTTTTTTCATCCAATCCATTGCCGGACCTCCTGGTTGGTGATTTCCGCCCTCCGCCATTTGTCTTATCACGTGAACTGCTTTTTGTGAAGTTCCCCACACACGGCGCCAACTGTTGACGGCGGATTTTGATCTCAGGGTAATATGGGAATATCACCTCCGAGGTAATCCTCCTTCAACGGTGAATTTGTTTGGTTTATGGGGGACCAAAAGCAAATTTAGCAGGAGACGGGAAACACACCAATCGACAAAGAGATTTAACGTGGTTCGGCGGATTTTGGGATCCGACCTACGTCCACGGACAAGAACAGGGTGGTACTTTTTATTACTCGAATACACTCCTCGGGCCTCTTCTTTGCTTTTACAAATGAAGCTTGATGATTCTAATCCCTCACTCTTGTGATGATTTTCAGATGTCCTTTACACATACTCTACCCTCCTATTTATAATAATACAGAAATCAGACTCCTATTTGAATAAGAAATCCTATTTGAACTCAATCTTCTCTTCTTGTAGGGATTCCTGATCCGGTATTGCCTTCTTCTTCCGTATTCCCTTTTGGATTCTGACTCCTTCTTCTTGTGAGAGTAGGATATCTTTCTTATCTTATCCACAAGGATGGGGTGCTGTTGTCTTGAACACGGCTCGTTGTCTGGTCGGTCTTCATGAGGTCGGCCATGATAATCTTTTGTGCTGATAGTGTTTTCTGCCGACCTTATAGTGATCGGTCATCCTGACCAAAGTGGTCGGTCTTCACATGCTGTGGTCGGGTCGGTTACATGATCTCATCCAGTCAGGGAATTTACCCTTTTGTCCTTGTCGTGCTGTCTTAAATGTTGTAGCGCCTGAAAACACCATCAACAATATAATTCGCTATTTAATTCCAAATTAAATATTACACTTTATTAACGAACCTTTACGACTTAGATTCAATCTAACCGTTAGGGTCTCAAAGCCCGATTAACATCCAATGTTAATTTAATTAAAGTCCAATGGGCTTTCAATTAATTTCTTAAGGCATGGACTTTTGGTCAACTTGGGTCAAACCCAAAGTCTAAAGCCCATTTAAAGGAATCACCCTTATTTGCCTAGAAATCAATTTAGGCCCATTAGGCCCAATTAAAGTTAAAGGTGTACATTAGTCATAATTGGACTTTATGGAAATGGGTTTGGGCCCAATTGGATCCAACCAATTTAGCCTAAACCCATCTTGGTACAACCAAGCCCAATAAGCCCAATAACAACTTTACAAGCCCAAATCCAATTTTAGCCCAACATAATTAAATTCCAAAATTCCAATTTCATAATTTAATTACTCAAAGTGTAATCCATAATTAATTACCCAAATCAATATTTCCAAGACATCAATTAGCCTAATTAATTATGCTCATTAACATTAAAACATGTCCAACACATTTTAAACAAAATCAACTCATTTCCCATGCTTATCAAGTCTCGGCAATTAGGGTATTTTTATGTCCGATTCGAATTCAATCCAATTAAATCCAATTCAACATTACCCAATTGTTTCAAGTCATCCAATGAATCAAAAATCAAAAATACCAAGACATTAGGGAAAGCTTTATATTCGGCCAAGCCAATATTTTTGGGCAAAATTGTTCCAAACAGTATTTCATGAAATTGATCCAATCAAAACTTCAATACAACATCATTTAAGCATACTCAATCAATTAATTTAATCAAATCATGCTCAAAATCAATTTACCCAATTTTAACCCTAAATCCAAGTTTCATGCTTTAACTCGCTCTGATACCATTGTTGGAGTTTCTACGGTCCCGAGGATCGATTCAAGCAAGAAACATAAGTGTGAATACATCAAAGAAGTTGCGGAATACTTACATTGAGCGATTGAGCGATGCGATGAACAAAAATATTCAAGCTTTTCCCTCATAGGGCTCACGGTTTTGAGCTGAAAAATTGTCCTCCAAATTCGGCCATGGATGATATCGAGCTCCAAGCTTTGTGATGTGTATTCCATACTCATGTGTGCGGTTCCCTATCACCTTCGCAAGACCCCGAATGTGTGCTAGCACCTGGTAATTTTTGCCACAAAAATCACCCTTGCACTTCTTCTTCATTCTCGGCATTTTGGGCAGAAAAAGGAAAGAAACAGCAGCCCCTTGGGCGTGAGAGAGAGGGAGAGAAAAAAGAAAGTGAGTTGTGTTGGTTGGTACTTAAAATTGTAATTGATTTTCCAAATAACTAATACCAATTTTTTGCTACCAAAAAGTCAAAGCAATTAAAGCCTTCAACCACTTCCATCAATCAATCAATCAAGTGACAAATTGTCACATCACTCAAAGTGACTAATGATTTGACGCTTGATGCGACTAGTGGTTTGATGCTTGATGTGACTTGCGGGCCGCACTTTAGTTCGCAATGCGAGTGCGCTTGCAAACACTCTCGGGCTCGGGTTCGCTAATTCCAAATTAACGAATTTTCCGTTGCGACGTAATTATATAATTATGCATAGCAAAATTACTATTCACATCACTAACGAATTAATTCTAAATTAACTCATTCGCCCGAAATAAAATCTAATTTCAATTCCGTGTCGAAATCCAATTTCGTATAATATATCGAATATATTATTTTATCGATTAATTCCAAATTAATCGTTCTCTCTCTTTAAATAATATTTTATCCCATATAAAATATCTCTGTAATTAATCCCAGATTAATTTTCTCTCTCTTCTAATTAATCCCAGATTAATTAAAGTGCGAGTCATACGTCATCGGTGAATCTTCGAGAAGCGACCCATGAGATCCCCGGATATGTTGCAGTAAATCCGGTCGTCGGACTATCCAAACACGTAAGTACCTAGTACTACGTTTGTACCGATTTACAAGACAATGTTGGCTTCCAGCAAAGCGCCATGCCTACCCAATTCTCCAGAAATATCCTTACAGGAATATATGATCTATATCAGGCGTAGTATACATAGTATTGCGTATTTCGATCCAGTATCGGATGTCACGTGCAAGGCCTGGGGCTGGATATGTGTTTGCCCCATACAAAGCACATATCGGATCACTGGTAACTAGTCTCTATAATCGGATAAACATGACCTAGTCATTTTATCCCGATGAATGCAGTACATAAGAGAACCAGTTCTGTATCCTATGTGACCATCATCTCCACTATGACTGGAGTGATACTTCCATCTCGACATCACACCCAACACACTACGATTCTGAATATACCCAGCAGAGGCGTACACAGAACCTGTTAAAGCCCTGGACGACCTAAAACCAAAGCATATTGATTGTCGCAAGTATTAGCGGTGCAAGTCTCAAGTTAAGACCAAATACACCTACCCAGATTTCAGACTCCCATAGACACATAGTCATACTACCAATGGAATTTCGAGGGGTCTATCCAGAGCGAAGCTGTTTTCCGTACCATCGGTAAACACAACCTCATACTACACTTGTATGAGTATCCTATACCCAAATATATCAGAACTATGCCGTTATGCCCTCACAATGCGCACAAGTGTAATACTAGTCTTTTCCGCATTATCGATGTCCAATCTCGATAATACTCTGACTAGGAATATTTAATGATTAAACTTTCGTGGATTGATACTGTCTCATATCATCTCAATCCAGGAACTAATCATAAGGACCTCTTATCATTTATACATCTTGGTAATCTAATTACAAATGATAAGAGAGCAATTTCCTTTGTCACATAGTTAATTTGTACAACAACACCATGATCTGTACAAATAGTGACGCTATGGGTCATAATTGTCCAACACTTGGAACCAATGTTTTGATGAGATCATAAAAAATTATGATTTTGTTCAAAAAGAGGATGATCCTTGTGTATATAAGAAGATTAGTGAGAGCGCACTGACATTCATTATCCTTTACATAGATGATGTATTGCTTATTGGCAATGACATTCCCAAGCTACAATCAGTGAAAGCTTGGCTTTCATTAAAATTCTCCATGAAAGATCTAGGAGAAACAAGTTTTATTCTGGGAATAAGGATCTACCGGGATAGATCTAGAAAGCTGATTGGACTCTCCTAGAGCTCGTATATTGACAAAGTGTTGAAGAGATTCAATAAGAGGGGACTGTTGCCAGTGTCACATGGCGTCTCTCTATCTAAGGACATGTGTCCTAAAACTCAAGATAAAAGAGACAACATGAGTCGGATCCCGTTCGCTTCTGCAGTTAGATCGATCATGTATGCCATGATATGTACGCGATCTGATGTCTAATATACTTTGAGCATTGTGGTTGCTATCAAGCCGATCCAGGTGATGTTCACTGGGTTACGGTTAAGAACATCCTTAAGTATCTTAGACGAACTAAGGATATTTTCTTAGTCTATGGAGATGGAGAAAAACTTGAGGTAACTGGGGTTTACCGATGCAAGTTTCCAAACCGATAAAGACGACTGTAAGTCGCAATCTGGGTACATATTTTGTTTGAATAATGGAGCAGTGAGCTGGAAATCTTCGAAGCAAGAGGCTGTTGCCGATTCAACAACAGAAGCGGAATACATCACTGCAGCTGAGGCAGCAAAAGAGGCAGTTTGGATCCGTAAATTCCTAATTGCATTAGGAGTAGTTCCGTTAGCAGCTAAGCCAGTTCTTTTATATTGAGATAATAACGTGGCTATAGCGCAGGCTAAGGAACCGCGGTCTCATCAACGATCCACTTATGTACTTCGACATTTCCATCTGATTCGTGAGATCATACATCATGGTGATGTGAAGATCGAGAAGGTCGCATCAGATGACAACATTGCAGATCCGCTGACGAAGGCTATTTCTCAGCAAAAGTTTGAGCGACATGTACATAGTTCAGGTGTTAGATACTTGAGTGATTGGCTATAGGCCAAGTGGGAGATTGTTGGTCAATTATGACCCATAGCATCACTATTTGTAAAAGACATTGTGGTTTTTGTACAAATTAACTATGTGACAAAGGAAATTGTTATTTTATCATTTTGTAATTAGATTACTTGAATATATAAATGATAAAAGTCCTTATGTTTAGTTCTGGATTAATAAGATATGAGACAATATCAATCCACGAAAGGTTTAATCATTAAATATCCCTAGTCGTAGTATTATCGAGACTGGACATCGATAATGCGGAATAGGCTAGTATTACACTTGTGCGCGTTATGGAAGCGTAACGGTATAGTTCTCATATATTTGGGTATTGGATACTCATGCAAGTGTAATAGGAGGTTCTGTTTACCGATGGTACGAGAACATCTTCGCTCTGGATAGACCCCTCAGAATTCCATTGGTAGTATGACCATGTGTCTATGGGAATCTGAATCAGGGTAGGTGTATTTGGTCTTAACCTGAGATTTGCATCGCTAATACTTACGACAATCATTACGCTTTGGTTTTGGTCGTCCGGGGCTTTAACAGGTTATGTGTAGGCCTCTTCTGGGTTTATTGAGAATCGTATTGTATTGGGTGTGATGTCAAGATGGAAGTATCACTTTAGTCATATGGAGATGATGATCACACAGGGATACAAAACTGGTACTCTATTATGTTGCAACTATCGGGATAATATGACAATGTCATGATTATCCGATTAAAGAGATTAGTTGCTAGTGATCCGATATATGCTTCGTATGGGGCAGACACAATTTCAGCCCTAGGCCTAGCATGTGACATCTGATGCTGGATCGTAATACGCAATACTTAGTATACTACGCCTGGTATAGATTATGTATTCCTTAAAAGAATATTTCTTGAGAATTGGGTAGGCACGGTGTTTTGCTAGAAGCCAACCGTGTCTTGTAAATTGGTAAGAACGTGGTACCGGGTACGCACGTGTTCGGATAGTTCGACGACCGAATTTACTGTCAACATATCCAGGAATCTCATGGGTCGATCCCCAAAGATTCACCGATGACGTTTGACTCGAACGGAATTAATCTGGGATTAATTGAAGAGAGAGAAAATTAATCTAGGATTAATTACGGCAAGAATTTTATCTGGGATAAAATTCGAATAGAAGAGAGAGAAAAATTAATTTAGAATTAATCGATTAAATAATATATTCGATATATTTATTGAAATTAGATTTCAAAGTGAAATAAAAATTGGATTTTAATTCGGGCAAACAAATTAATTTATAATTAATTCGTAAGCGACTTTAATATTTAATTATGTCACAACGGCAAATTCGTTAATTCGGAATTAAACGAACCCGAGCCCGAGCGAAGTTGCGCATTGAGATTGTTCGACTTAAATTCAGAATTTACAAGTGGTGGGACCCACTTGACTTACATCACATTTTTGATGGAAGTGGTTAAATTGGAGTGTAAGCATTAGATTGCTTATTCAACACTCTAAACAATTTCAACACACTTTGCATTATTTTATTTCATTTTGAATGACTAATACAAACTTTGAGATTTGGTATTTGGTAATTGATTTTTTGAAAATCAAACACAACATAAAAAATACTTCTCTCTCTCCCTCCTCCCAATTGCCAAACGTATCTCTTCCTCTCTTAGAAATTTTAGTTCAAAATTTATTCTTACTAGCACATACAAGGAGTCAACCAAGGTGTTAGGGAAACAAATCCTAGAGTTTGGAACACAAAGGAAAGGCTTGGAGCTTTTCTCATACACAAAAGATTTGAAATCTCTACATCCAAGCAAACCGATCAATGAAAGTTTTTCCACAATTTCTTTGAGTATTCACACCAATTTCATGTTAGAATATCCTTGGCATGTTCTAGGAACCCAACAATAGATAGTCTGGCACATAAACTGAAAACTGGAATGGCTATATAACCTTAATACATATAACAAATACCAAAACTGAAGTTATAAATGAAAGGCATGAACGATATCAAATGACTTAAGCAGAATAAACATACCTAAAGGCATAGGAGAAATTATAAACTAAGTACAAGAAACAGATTGCACAAGTTTAGAGATAGCATCAAACAGAGAATAAAAAAGAAATGATAGCATCCACTCACAGACAGAGGCTCCATCACCAGTGTGCTGGAATGCTACTGAAGGATTTCCTGCAAGATGCTAACTGAACTTTCATGAGGAATGAACTTGGAGTCTTCAAAGTTGCATGACAAAAATGATAACTTGTGAAGAAAATGAAGAAAGGCGTGTGAAGCTTTCAAATTCGTGGCTTCTCTTCCCATTTGAACAGTTCTTGCTATTTATAGCAATAAGAGGCTGATTTTAAGTGTTGAAAACTATAATTTTAAAATATAAGAGGCTTATATTTTGCCAAGTGGAAAAAATATATGGGCAGTCCATATTTTTACTGTAGTATTCACGAAAATAGGTATTTTAAACTTGGTTTTGGATAGAATTTGGGAACATGTCCAACGTAAAAGTTGTAGATCTCGGTCTGAGATTTCTGAAGATATAAAATTCATCAAAATCGAAGATCGTATGAGAAAGTTAAGGCTGAAATAAGAAAAGTTATCGATTGACTCCGGTCAGCTATAAAGGGAGGCTGAAACTGAAAATTTATCTGAAACCTCCGGAAGAGATTCTTAAGGTATGAAACCTAATTTTATGTTATTTTATGAGTTCTAAGATGTTATGCATGATGCTTTACTGTGCCGAATATGACCGGTCTGACCGGGGTGTTACAGTTTTCTCAAGACTTTGAGAAAATTGGAGAATAAGAATAGGGAGGCCATGGTTGCATAAGAGATTTTCGCAAAAACAAAAATAATTTTTCTTTTATACTTAGGTTATTTTGTTTCCAAAAACAAAAAAAACCTTCCATTTTCTCCAAGTGTAAAAATCGGCCAAGGCATGTGAAAATTAGAATTTTTTGTAACATCAACATTAACTTTCCATAATGGAAGATACTCCTATAATTCTCGCAAGAAGGAGTGAACTCCATGTCTATGTAAAATATCCCTAGCTACACACAAGACCATGCCCCCAAAATACGTAACTATTAGTCGGGACTGCTACACTAACCTCACCTTTGTAAATCAAAGGACATAGTCTGCCATGCAGGAGTTCGTAGTACACTCAGGATTAAGATCAATCCATATATGACCATCTAGTAGATCGAAATGAATTTATTTATTTAACGGATATTGTAAGAAACTCATTTCTATCTGGGTCCAGTCCTATATGATCACATCATACAAAGTGCCTCTATTCTCATGTCTCCACATGGACGATCCCGGATCAAGGTCGCCATACTATTATAGAATGAACTGCAGCTATAAATAAACCATAAACAAAGTACCCAATTTGTTTGCTCTCTATGGACTATTTTAGATTACCAACTTCAGAATTAATTCCTCTTGTATATGACACTCATACACTAAGTCTGAAGGTACATGTGTAATCTAGGATAACCAAGATAATTTACAATATGTGAAATTTAAACAAACACTTTGATAGATGAATAATGCATCATTTTATTTCAAAACATATAAAACCATTTACATTGCATGAAGCTCTAGGGCATATATCCCAACAATCTCCCACTTGCACTAGAGAAAATGAGACATGTCACGTAATCCTAGAACATCTAGGTGACCTTCATACACTTTAGTCGACAAGGTGTTTGTTAACGGATCAACCAAGTTCTCTGCAGATGCAATCTTTGTGACAGAAACGTCTCCTCTCTGCACTGTCTCCCTGATGAGATGATATTTCCTCTCTATATGATTTCCCCTTTTGTGGCTTATTGGTTCTTTTGAATTTTCCACTGCACCACTATTATTGCAATGAATTGTGAGTGGTTTATCCATATCTGGAACAACTTCCAGATATCCCAAGAATTTACGAAGCCGGACTGCTTCCTTAGCTGCTTCATAAGCTGCTACATACGCAGCCTCCATGGTGGAGTCAGCAATGCAAGATTACTTTATACTCCGTCATACTATAGCCTCAACATCTAGGGTAAACACTAATCCAGATATTGATTTCCTAGAATCGACATCCTTCTAAAAATCAGAGTCTGTATATCCCCTTAGGATCATATCCTCACAGGAATATACAAGCATATAATCTATTATTCTATTTAAGATACTTGAGAATGTGTTTCACAGCCACCCAATGATCCAATCCTGGGTTAGACGGAAACCTACTGACTACTCCCACTACAAAACAGATGTACGGTCTCGTGCATAACATAGCATACATGAGACTACCAACTGCTGAGGCATATAAGATATGTATGATTTCCTCAAAATCTTGAGGTGTCTTAGGAGACTGTTCCTTTGACAAGTGAATTCCATATCGATAAGGCAAATTGCCTTTTTTGGAATTCTGCATCCCAAATCACAAAAGTACCTTGTCGATATAGGATGTCTGAGACATAGCTAACAGTCGTTTCTTGTGATCCCGAAGTATCTGAATCCCAAGAATATAGCTGGCCTCTCCCAAATCTTTCATTTGGAATTGGTTAGCAAACCAGGTTTTCACGTCCGATAATATCTTTACATCATTCCCAATGAGTAAAATATAATCGACATATAAAATAAGAAAAACCACATTCTCGTCAATGATGTGCTTGTATACACAAGGCTCATCAACATTCTGCTTAAAGTCATAAGATTTGATCATGGTATCAAATCCTATATTCCAAGATTGAGATGCTTGCTTGAGTCCATAAATGGTCCTTTGCAGCTTGCAAATCTTTTGCTCTTGACCTTGGGATATGAACCCCTCTGGTTGTACCATATAGATACATTCATCAAGATTTCCATTCAAGAATGCAGTCAAGACGTCCATTTTCCAAATCTCATAGTCATAATATGCGGTAATAGACAGAAGAGTGCATGTGGATTTAAGCATGACTACTGGTGAGAAAGTTTCCTCATAGTCAACTCTCTCTTTCTGGGTATAACCCTTGGCCACTAGCCTAGCCTTGAAGGTATGTACCTTCCCATATGCTCCCTCTTTCTATTGTAGATCCACTTGCAACCTATAGGTTTTACCCCCATGAGGTTGGTCTACAAGCTCCCAGACTGAGTTGGAGTACATAAACTCCATCTCTAGGTTCATGGCTTTGAGCCATTCCTCTTTGTCAGAATCATCCATTGCACTACGATAGGTCAATGGATCATCTACACCATAACTGGATGCGACAACTTGTGCCTCTCCAACTCCTAGATAGTGATCAAGTTGTCATACAACACTCCCACTACGTCTAAGTGGCAGATCTTTTTGATGAACTTGCATCTGACGCTCAGATGTAGAAGGTGATATGTGTTTGTCAACTGTCATTCTCGATGGTGTGCTGGTCGAACCAGCAAGTAACTCCTCCAGTAATACTTAACTTCGAGGTTTGAACTCCCTCATATAGTCCTCCTCTAGAAACGTAGCTTTTTTCTATACAAACGCTTTGTTATCTTCAGGTCTATAGAAGAATCCACCCATAGTCTCATTAGGATAGCCTACAAATAGGCACACCTGAGAACGTGGCTCCAAATTATTAGTCTTATTCTTCAGCACATGTGCTGGAAACCCTCATATACGGAAATATCATAAACTAGTTTTACGACCATTCCACAACTCTAAGGGAGTCTTAGGAACAGACTTAGATGAAATGACATTAAGGATATGCATTTCTGTTTGCAATGCATACCCCCAGAACGAACTAGGTAGTGAGATATAACTAAACATAGATCTTATCATATCTAGTAGGGTTCGATTTTTTCTTTTCTGCAACACCATTTTACTGTGGTATTCCAGGTGCTGTGAGCTGGGATACCATCCCATGCTCAACCAAAAATTCCTCGAAATCTCTGTCAAGGTATTCTCCTCCATGATCTGATCGTAGAGTTTTGATAATTTTACCTACCAGGTTCTCAACCTCAGCACGATACTCTTTGAACTTTTCAAAAGTATCTGACTTGTGCTACATTAGGTAAACATTCCCATATCTAGAATAATCGCCAATAAATGTGACGAAGTATTCATAACCACCTCGGGCTCTTACATTCATCGGTCCGCAAACGTCCGAATGTATAGCTCAAGTGGTTAACTCACTCTTATACCTTTTCCAGTAAAAGGTCTCTTGGTCATTTTTCCTTCTAAATAGGATTCACAGACTGGTAAACTTTCGAGCTTTAACTGATTTAAGGCTTCGTTCTTTATCAACCTATCTATCCGATCAAGGATGATATGACCAAGTCTAAGATGCCACAAATATGTGTCATCGTGATAAATTTTTTTCCGTTTAGATTTAGGTTTCATAACCTTAAACATTTCAGCATTGAGCCATGACCTATGTGTTAACGATCTTAACACATACAAGTTATTTTCTGAGTTTCTTGTGCATATGGTTAATCCATTTCTACCAATAATAATCAAATTTCTATTAAAAGAAATTGAAAAACCATCATCCAAGAGTTTAGAAACGGAAATCAAATTCTTATGAAAACCAGGAATGAATAACACATTGTTCAAATTTAAATAACTATTATTTATAAAATTTAAATTGGAAACTCCCACTGCTCTTGCTGAAATGACATCCCATGTCCCGACCCTCATGGTGTAGTCACCTTCAGTAAGGTCCCTCAATGAGTCAAGTAGCTGCAAAGAAGAACAAACATGGATAATGGCTCCATAATCAACAATCCAAGCGGATTTATCATCCTCCACTAATAGAGATTCGATAGCAAGTAAATCATATTTACCTGTAGCCTTTTTCTCCTTCAGCTCAGCAATGTATTTAGGACAATTCCTTTTCTAATGTCCGTTCTTGTTGCAGTGGAAACACTTTCCTTTGGGCTTGACATCCTTGGAGCCTTTCTTGTTCTTCTTTATGGTCTTAGCCTTAGCCTTCCCAGTTCCATTCTTCTTCATCTTTGCATATTTAGAAGACTCGAAAATATTTTCCTCAGCACTGGGCTTACGAGGATCCACAAGCATGGACTCATAGAGGGTGAGCTCATTAAGGAGCTGAGTCAATGTAAAAGTCAACTTGTTCATTAAATAGTTACTTTTAAACTATAGGAAGCTCTTCGGAAGAGTTTCCATAATCATGGTCACCTGGCTACGCTCGTCAATACAAGCACCATGGGTTTCAGCAGTGTTGAGATAAGTCATCATCCTTAAGACGTGCTCTCGGACTAATGTCCATTCCTTCATCCTAGCAGTCATCGCTGAGATTATAGCCTTATGACGTTGACGCTCCGAAGGCTGCCCGAACATGCCTTGCAATGACTCAATCTTCTGAGATGTTGAAGCCATAGGTTCATGCTTTGCAGCAAGAACCTTAGACATCCCTGCTAGCAAGTAGCAGCAGGCTTTCTCATTAGCTGCGATCCATTTCTGGTAGGCATCCTGCACAGCTTGGCCAGCATTTCTGGCTGGCTCGAGATGACACTCCTTCGTCAAGACAAACTTTAGGTTTTCACAGACCAGGATAGCATTCATGTTACTTTTCCACTTAACATAATTTTCTCCCGTTAATTTATCATTTGAGAGTATGGAAATAATCGGAGAATCCATGGCTGAAAAATAAAATAAACATGCATTTAACATTCATTCATCGCATATCAAAATTATCAAATAATTTTGAAATAAAATTAAACATGATGCATGAACCATGAATAACGAATTAGAAACCTAAAAAAGTACTATGCCACAGAAATCTATCATCCCACAAATAAGTGCCGTCGTAGGGTAGGTCAAGTATTTGCATGATAGATCGAGACAATCTCAATTGATTAATATATGCGGGAATAACTCTTATTCCTATATTAACCAACAATCGTTTGATTCGATCAAGAAATTTAGATTAATAACTAATCATTCCTTTGTGAGTGTGACCCGTCATTTCAGGACCCTTGGACTTAACTAGTGAAGTGTCGCCGTAGGGTGGGTCAATTCACCAGATACATCTAGAATCTCTATCCTCTCGGAATCCAAACTTGGTATTGACCCAAAATAGACACCATCCGTAGATGGACGAAAACAAAGCCGTCTTGAGGCGCCTTTTGAATCTCACATTTTCGGACTAACAACGGAGATCGTGGTATATACTGTCGTATATCCCTATCTCACTCATTATTTTGAGTTTAAGGTTTCTAATTATAAAATATCTAATTGAGTTTAAGGTTTATATCGCTAAATTCCATTAGTCTCTACTAATTGTATTACTCAATTAAAATAATTTAATAAGAGTATTATTAGTGACCTATTATATTTTAACTCTTAAAATACTATAACACTAATTGGTTTAAAAGTTTAGAATCCTAAAATGGTCAAGATTTAAATTAAACAATTTAATTAATCTAAGTGCGTTATAAAATTCAATGGTACGTGGAATTGTATCCCGAGTGCAGACCACATTACCGTCCATTCGGATTCGGCTATGGAATTTATATCCGGGTTTCCATCCTATATACCAATGGAATTTATGTTGCACTTATTAAGCCCAATATATTAGAATTCAAATTTTTAACCTTAAAACCAATTAATCCAATTAATTATTTTCCATGCATATCATATTCTAATTTAAATATTTTAAATCACATAAAATCATATTTCATGTCTATAATGATAATGCATCTAAAGCATGTTATGGCATGTGAAATGCAACAGTAGGCACCCTAAGCTATATGACATATTATTCAAACATTTCGAATTAAAACATACATATAACATAAAAATTATTTTGCATTGACCAGGCTCTTATTTTTCCTATACTAATCTAATTAGTACAAAAATTCTCAAGGCATCCCTTGGTCTTCAAATCATGCTCCAATGTGGTGTTGGCTCATTTTTCCACTCCAATGCTCCAAATTAAAACAATTGAAATTTTACATTGGAAAATAAAAATACAACAATTTCAAACAATGGCCTTATGCCCTTACATCCTAAAATAAAAACCAACATAAAAATAAGAGCCGGAAAAATTTACGACCAAAGCAAAATCCATTCATCACATGAAAAAACAATAACCATTCATCATATGAATATTATTTTGTGCCTACTCATCTAAACATGCATATCAATATTTATAACTAATATAAATATATTAAAATAGAAACATTAAATGTAAAAGAGAAGGGTTAAGAATACTTTTCAACCTTGCTCTCGATGTCAATTGTAGGAAACGCTTTCCTTGCGCAGCGGAAGCACGTTAAGCACACAGATCAGACTTGAAAAAAAATTTGCCATTCCCTTAGAGTGGCCGAATACAACCAATACCACCACTAAAATTTTGTTTCTGTTTTAGATAAAATTCCAGCCCTGAAATAGCCCTGGAACAGTCCCTGAACAGCCCCGAATAGCCACATAAAAACTAGACTTTTTGGACCCGATTCGCGCCCAGCGCACTACCAAAACAACCTCTGGAATGCGTGGACAATGGATGTGATTCAGTTCTGATTTTTCACTTGAAAACAACCCCAACACTGCCCCAAAACACCACTATTTTTTCCCCAAAAATTCTGGATTAAAACGAAACCAAACCATGTTCTGTTTTACCAAATAAGAGGCGGTAGTGACCAAAAATAAGCCTCACTGTCGAGTACCAAACAAGAAAAAAGATGAAGATGATTATTTGTTCTATCCCACAAAGTCTTCCGAGCTATATCTCATTACCAATGGAAACTAGTGTGAGCTAGACTCACAATATTAAATCCCTAAAGGTTTTAGAGATGGAATCACACTTGTATTTCTATTTTATTTTCTTCTTGTTTATATTTTTCTTTTCTCAACACTTTGAGAGAATTGGAGAAGAAGAAGAGGGAGGCTAGGGTTGCATAAGATATTATCGCAAAAAGAAAAATAATTTTTCTTTTATACTTTGGTTATTTTGTTTCCAAAAACAAAAGAAACCTTCTCTTTTCTCCAAGTGTAAAAAACGACCATGGCATGTGAAAAATTAGAATTTTTTTGTAACATCAACATTAACTTTCCATAATGGAAAGGATGTTATAAAAATAAAAGATTAATTCCTATTAAAAGAGTTGTAACTTTTAAATAAAGTCCAAGGGTTTCCAAAACCCAAAATTTGGAATTCATACAATTAACGTTTTATTTATTTATATCATATATAATTAAATGCAAAGTGTTTAATTATCATATAATTACAAAAACCATATATTAAACTTTTAACATATAATTTCAAGTGTGACAAAATAATATTATTAATCATATTAATAATATTTATACATTTATGAGTATATAATTGGACTATCTAATTGTACTAAATCCGCTATAGTATATCGAGCTAGCACGTGGAACAAATAGACATACGGTTTCGAGATCCAATAATCTCGAAATATTAATTAAGCTCTTAATTAAATATTTCTAATTATTAACTTCGGGTTATTCCACTAAAAACCCGAAGTTGCACTCTCGTTACCGAATGTAGTATATTAAGCTGAACCAAGTCGGTGTCCATCGATATAGTCCTTACATATAGATTAACCTTTCACGAGTATCTCGTAATTAGAGCCGAGTCATAATGTCTGTTATACCCCTCTAATTATTTTTACCTTAAGTACCATTGATTCTATATTGAATGATTTATTCATAATCATTATAAATTTTAATCTTTCTATTTGTAATTGAAAGACTTGAGCGCTCTAACTGTTCAAGTACCGAATCAACCCTTAAGGAAGATACTCCTCTACTTCTCGCAAGAAGAAGTGAACTCCATGTTGGGTTTCTAGGTTAATCCCAAGATCATGTTAAGCATAGAAATAGAATGAATACGCAAAGAAGAGTGGCGGAAACACACTTACATTGAACGGCTTTGGATGTGATGATCAACAAAACTTTTTCCTCCTTGTTGAAGCTCACGGCCAAGCAAGATTTTGTTGATGATGTTGAACAAGCTCCAAGCTTTAAATGGATCCCAAGCTCTTAGATTGGTTTCCCTAACACCTTGTATTGATTCCTTGTTTGTGCTAGCAAAAGATGAAAGAAAATCAAGCTTTCTTTCCTCTTTGGAGAGTCACGGCAATGGCTAGGTTTTGGGAGATAGAGTTTTTCTATTTGTTTGCAATTTGTTTTCTAAAAACATTACTTAAAATTCCTTTACCAAAAGTTTGTCTATCCTTTCCAAAAGTCAACAAAGTTTTGGCTCCAAAATTTCAATAAATGCTCTCACCAACTTATGTCATGAATAGTGATTGCATGTCACTCACCAAAAAGGTGACTAGACATCCATCACTAAAGTGACAAGTGATGTGAATCGCGATGTGACTTGTGGCCGCACTTGATTCGAAATCGAAGTGGCCTCGCAAACACATTTCGGGATCGGTTACGTTAATTCCGAATTAACAAATTTTTCGTTGCGTCGTAATTAAATCAAATTTAATTAAATAATCATGCCTAGCAAAATTACTATTCACGTCGCTTGCGAATTAATTCTAAATCAATTCGTTAGCCCGAATTAAAATCTAATTTTAATTCCGCGTCGAAATCCAATTTCGTATAAAATATTGAATATATTATTTTATCGATTAATTCCAAATTAATCGTTCTCTATCTTCAAATAGTACTTTATCCCAGATAAAGTCTCTGCGTTATTAATCCTAGATTAACAAAGTTCGAATCATACGTCATCGGTGAATCTTCGGGAAGCGACCCAAGAGATCCCTGGATATGTTGGTAGTAAATCCGATTGTCGGACTATCCGAACACGTACGTACCTCGTACTACGTTCTTACTGATTTACGAGACAAGGTTGGTTTCTAGCAAAGCGCCATGCCCACCCAATTCTCCAGAAATATTCTTAATGGAATATATAATCTATGTCAGGAGTAGTATATGAAATATTGCATATATCGTGATCCAGTATCTGATGTCACATGCAAGGCCTGGGGCTGGAATAGTGTCTGCCCCGTACGAAGCATATATCGGATCACTAGCAACTAGTCTCTTTATTATCGGATAATCATGACCTAGTCATATTATCCTGATGGTTGCAACCTTTTAGAGAACTAGTTATGTATCCCTGCATGACCATCATCTCCTTATGATTGAAGTGATACTTCCGTCTTGACATCACATCCAATACACTACGATTCTCAATAAACCCAGAAGAGGCGTACTCAGAACCTATTAAAGTCCTGGACGACCAAAACCAAAGCATATTGATTGTCGCAAGTACTAGCGATGCAAGTCTCAGGTTAAGACCAAATACACCTACCCTGATGCGGACTCCCATAGACACACAGTCATACTACCAATAGGATTTTGAGGGGTTTATCCAGAGCAAAGCTGTTTTCCGTACCATCCGTAAAACACAACCTCCTGCCATACTTGCATAAGTATCCAATATTTAAATATATGATAACTATGATGTTACGCTTCCATAACACGCACAAGTGCGATACTAGTCTATTCCGCATTATCGATGTCCAGTCTCGATAATACTACGACTAGGGATATTAAATGATTAAACCATCGTGGATTGATACTGTCTCATTCACACATTTAAGTAATCTAATTACGAAATGATAAAAGGCAATTTCCTTTGCTACATAATTAATTTGTACAAAAACACAATGTCTTTTACAAATAGTGACGCTATTGGTCATAATTGTCCAACACTCCATGTATATTTAAAATGTCCCCAGCTACACTTCAGACCATGCTCCCAAAGTACGTAGCTATTGGTCGGGACTGCTACACCAATCTCACCTTTGTAAATCAAAGGACATAGCCTGCCATGCAGGAATTCGTAGTACACTCAGGATTATGATCAATCCATATATGACCATCTAGTAGATCGAAATGAATTTCTTTACTTAACATATATTATATGAAACACATTTTTATCTGGTTCCAGTCCTATATGATCACATCAAATAAGGTGCCTTCATTCTCATGTCTCCACATGGACGATCCCGGATCAAGGTCGTCATACTATTATAGAATGGACCGCAGCTATAGATAAACCATAAACAAAGTACCCACTTTGTTTTCTCTCTATGGACTATTTTAGATTACCAACTTGAGACTTAAATTTTCTTAGTGTATGACACTCATACACTAAGTATGAAGGTACATGTGTAATCTAGGTTAACCAAGATAATTTACAATACTTGAAATTTAAAAAAACACTTTGATAGATGAATAATGCATCATTTTATTTCAAAACATATAAAACTGTTTGCATTACATGAAGCTCTAGGGCATATATCCCAACAGTTTTTATGTTGATTGTGCTTGATTATCATTTCTCCAACTGAAGTTTGGATGGTTTCTCCAACCAGAATTGTAGGTTTGACAGTACGGGTTTGGATTTTGTCTCTTGAAGGTGTTTATGGAACTGACTTGGTCATGAAGACATTCTTGCATGTTAGGTTTCTACTATAGTCCCAAGATCATTCAAGCAATGAAAATAATGTGAATACAATAAAGAAGTATGGCGGAATCATACTTACAATGAACGGATTTGCGATGCGATGAAACACAAAAATTTTCCTTGCTCCATGAAGCTATCGGCCAAGCCGAAATTTGTGCTCCTTCTTTTTCGGTCAACCCCATTTGTGTGCTCCAAGCTCCAAGCTTTGTAAATGGTGATTCCATACTCATGGATGGGTTTCCCTATCATCTTTGAATGACCCCTTGGATGTGCTAGCATCTTGGAAAAATTTGCCACAAATCTTCCCCTTAAGCTTCTTGCATCTCTCGGCCATGCCAAGAAATTAGAGAGAAAAAATGGCCCTTGGCCGAATGAGGGAGGGAGAGAGATAAGACTTGTTTTTTTTATTTGTTTTCTAAAAAAAAATTATATCAAAAGTGTTTTCCAAAATTTGGTATATGCCTTTCAAAAATTCAAACAAATTTTGGAGCCAAAATGGCAATTAATGCCCTCAACAACCACTATCATGAATAGTGACAAGTTGTCATTCACCAAAAGGTGACTTGACATCCATCACTAGATTGACATACGATGTGACGAGTGATGTGACTTGCGGCCGCACTTGATTCTAAATCGGAGTGGCCTCGCAAAAACATCCAGGGCTCGGGTTCGCTAATTCCGAATTAATGAATTTTCCGTTGCGACGTAATTAAATCAAATTTAATTAAATAATTATGCCTAGTAAAATTACGATTCACGTCGCTAGCGAATTAATTCTAAATTAACTCGTTCGCCCGAATTAAAATATAATTTTAATTCTTCGTTGAAATCCAATTTCGTTTAATATATCGAATATCTTATTTTATCGATTAATTCCAAATTAATTGTTTTCTCTCTTTAAATAATATTTTATCCCAGATAAAATATCTCCGTAATTAATCCAAGATTAATTTTCTCTCTCTTATAATTAATCTCAGATTAATTATGTCTGAGTCATACGTCATCGGTGAATCTTCTGGAAGCGACCCATGAGATCCCCGGATATGTTGGCAGTAAATCCGGTCGTCGAACTATCCGAATACGTACGTACCTAGTACTACGTTTTTACCGATTTGCAAGACATGGTTGGCTTCTAGCAAAACACCTTGCCTACCCAATTCTCCAGAAATATTCTTAAAGGAATATGTAATATATATCAGGCGTAGTATACATAGTATTGCGTTTTGCGATCCAGTATCAGATGTCACGTGCTAGGCCTGGGGCTGGAATTGTGTCTGCCCCGTACGAAGCACATGTCGGATCTCTGGTAACTAGTCTCTATAATCGGATAATCATGACCTAGTCATATTATCCCGATGACTATAGTATTAAAGAGTACTAGATCTGTATCCTACGTGATCATCATCTCCATATGACTGGAGTGATACTTCCATCTTGACATCACACCCAATACACTACGATTCTCAATATACCCAGAAGAGGCGTACACAGAACCTGTTAAAACCCTGGACGACCAAAACCAAAGTATATTGATTGTCGCAAGTATTAGCGGTGTAAGTCTCAGGTTAAGACCAAATACACCTACCCTGATTCGGACTTCCATAGACACATAGTCATACTACCAATGGAATTCCGATGGGTCTATCCAGAGCGAAGCTGTTTCCGTAGCATCGGTATACACAACCTCCTATTACACTTGCATGAGTATCCAATACCCAAATATATGATAACTATGATGTTTTGCTCCCATAACATGCACAAGTGCAATACTAGTATATTCCGCATTATCGATGTCCAATCTCGATAATACTACAACTAGGGATGTTTTAATGATTAAACATTTATGGATTGATACTGTCTCATATCTTATCAATCCGGAACTAATCATATTGACTTTTATCATTTATATATCCCAGTAATCTAATTACAAATGATAAAAGAGCAATTTCCTTTGTCACATAGTTAATTTGTACAACACCATGTTCTGTACAAATAGTGATGCTATAGGTCATAATTGTCCAGCAATCTCCCACTTGGCCTATAGCCAATCACTCAAGTGTCATACACTTGAACTATGTACGGTTCACTCAAACTTCTACTGAGAAAAAGCTTTCGTCTGTGGATTTGCAATGTTATCATCTGATGTGATTTATTCGATCATCACATCACCACGATGTATGATCCAAACGAATCAGATGAATAGTTGAAGTATATACTTGGATCGTTGATGAGACCATTAATTCTTTAGCCTGTGCTGTAGCCTAGCTCAGCTGCTAACAGAACTACTCCTAATCTAATTAGGATTATTAAGATCCAAAGTGCTTCTATTGTTGCCTCAACTGCAGCAATATTCCACTTTTTGTTGTTTATTCGGCAACAGTATATTGCTTGGACGATTTCCAGCTCACTGTTCCTTTATTCAAACTATATAGTACCTATATTACGACTTATAGTCGTTTTTATCGGTTAGGAAACTTGCAACGGTGAACCCAATCACTTCAAGTTCTCCTTCTCCTTAGCTTAAGAAAGCATCCTTAGTTCGTCTAAGATACTTAAGGTTGTTCTTAACATCAATCCAGTGACTATCACTTGGATTGGCCTGATTGTGACTCTATATGCTCAAAACATATGAGACACCAGGTCACGTACATTTATTTCAATGTACGAGTTCTCGGAGAGTGCCAACAACTTTTAGATATATCCTAGTAGATCCTTATTCCTAGAATAAAGGTTGTCTCTCCCAAGAATTATACGGAGAATTTTCATGAAAGCCAAGTTTTTACCGATTGTATTATGGGAATGTCATTTCCAAGAAATGATATGTCATCATTATTTAGGACAATCATCTTCAGTGTGCTCCCACTAACCTCCTTAGATACACAAGAATTATTTTCGTTTTGAATTAAATCATATACCATTATGATTACATCAAAACGCCAGTTCCAAGAACTCAATGCTTGCTTCAATCCATAAATGGATCGATTTAACTTGCAAACCTTGTTTGCTTGTTAAGGTACGACAAAATCGCCAGGATGTTGTAAACATCCTCCAAAAGGTTTCCGTTTAAGGAAAGCGATTTTGACGTTCAGTTGCCATATTTCATAAATGAAACATGCAGCATTAGCAAGCATTATCCAAATGGATTTAACCATGGCAATGAGTAAAATATTTCGTCGTAATCAACACAATGCTGATAATGATACATTTTCGCTACAAGCCTAGCTTTGTACGTTGTATGTTGCCATCCCTGTATGTCTTCCTTTAAGACTTATATAGTACCAATAGGCACAATGCCTTCTGGTACATCAAATAGTATCTAAACTTAGTTGATTTACATGGAATCCATTTCGGACATTATTGCACTTTGCCATAATAGAGAGTCGATACCTTGTATCAATTCCTCATACATAGTCAGTACATGTTCCTCAATAAGATTGACATATTTACGAGGTGAGATCAGAAACCCATACCTCCCAGGTTGTTTTCTGACTCTCTCCGACTTGCACGGTTCTTGTGTATTCGAAGATTATTGGTACAGTTTCATCCATGATGAATTGTTTGTGTTCCATTAAGGACTTGGTGCTTGGAATAGTATTACTCCGATTTTCATCGAGTTTTATTTTCCTCCAATTAACACTGCATATAGGTATTCCTCTTAGGAAAATCGCATGACGAGCAATAATTACATTGTTCTCTAGTAAGTTGTATAAGTACTATACTTTGGTTCCCTAGGATAACCTAACAATTAGGCACTTATCCGATTTGGGTTCTAGTTTGGTATCATCCAAACATTTTCCTGTTGGACAATTATGACCCATATCATCACTATTTGTATAGATCATGGTGTTGTTGTACAAATTAACTATGTGACAAAGGAAATTGCCCTTTTATCATTTGTAATTGGATTACCTAGATGTATAAATGATAAAAGGTCCATATGATTAGTTCCGGATTGAGATGATATGAGACAGTATCAATCCATGAAGGTTTAATCATTAAATATCCCTAGTCGTAGTATTATCGAGATTGGACATCGATAATGCGGAATAGACCAGTATTACACTTGTGCGCGTTGTGGGAGCATAAAGACATAGTTCTCATATATTTGGGTATAGGATACTCATGCAAGTGTAATAGGAGGTTGTGTTTACCGATGATACGGAAACAGCTTCTCTCTGGATAGACCCCTCGGAATTCCATTGGTAGTATGACTATGTGTCTATGGAAGTCCGAATCAAGGTAGGTGTATTTGGTCTTAACCTGAGACTTGCACCACTAATACTTGCGACAGTCAATATGCTTTGGTTTTGGTCGTCCAGGGCTTTAACAGGTTCTGTATACGCCTCTTCTGGGTATATTGAGAATCGTAGTGTATTGGGTGTGATGTCAAGATGGAAGTATCACTCCAGTCATAGTGGAGATGATGATCACGTAGGATACGGAACTGGTGCTCTTTTATGCTGCAACTATCGGGATATGACTAGGTCATGTTTATCCGATTATAGAGACTAGTTACCAGAGATCCGATATGTACTTCGTACGGGGCAGACACAATTCCAGCCCTAGGCCTTGCAAGTGACATCTGATACTGGATCATAATACGCAATACAATGTATACTACGCCTGATAAAGATCACATATTCCTTTAAGAATATTTCTGGAGAATTGGGTAGGCACGGAGCTTTGCTAGAAGCCAACCATGTCTTGTAAATCGGTAAAAACGTAGTACTAGGTACTTACGTGTTCGGATAGTCCGACGATTGGATTTACTGCCAACATATCCGGGGATCTCATGGGTCGCTTCCCGAAGATTCACCGATGATGTATGACTCGCACTTTATTAATCTGGGATTAATTATAATAGAGAGAAAATTAATCTGGGATTAATTACAAAGATATTTTATCTGGGATAAAATATTATTTGAAGAGAGAGAATGATTAATTTGGAATTAATCAATAAAATAATATATTCGATATATTATACGAAATTAGATTTCGACGCGGAATTAAAATTAGATTTTAATTCGGGCGAACGAGTTAATTTAGAATTAATTCGTTAGCGACGTGAATAGTAATTTTGCTAGGCATAATTATTTAATTAAATTTGATTTAATTACGTCGCAATGGAAAATTCGTTAATTCGGAATTAGCGAACCCGAGCCCAGGAGTGTTTGCGGGCCCAATCGCATTTCGAATTCAAATGCGGCCCATAAGTCACATCAAGCGTCAAATCACTAGTCAATCAAGTGATGGATGTCTTGTCACTTTGAGTGATTGACAACTAGTCACTATTCGTGATTGATGGTGGTGGTTGGATGGCTTTAATGCTTGTACTTTTTGGATTTGAATTTTGGTATTAGTTTTTGGAAAACCAAAAACCAATTCATTCTCTCCTTCTTCCCTCTCTATCTCTCGGCCTTGGGCCATTTCTCTCCAAAATTTTGTTCTTCATTGCCATGAACAAGGAGAAGCAAAGGAAGAATTTGCGGCAAATTTCTGAGTGCTAGCACACATTAGGAGTCATCCGAAGGTGATAGGGAAACCCACCCATGGGCATGGAATGCACAACAAGCTTGGAGCTTGGAGATTCAAAATTGGAGCACAAAATGGAGCCCAAAAACCGTGAGCTTCATGGAGGAAAAGCTTGAAGATTTTTGTTGTTCCTCGCATCGCAAAAGCCGATCATTGTAAGTATGATTCCGCCATACTTCTTTTGAGTATTCACACATGTTTTTTATGCTTGAATGATCTTGGGACTAACCTAGAAACCCAACAATGGTATCAGAGCCTTGTTTAAGCATGAAAATGGAATTAGGGTAAAATTGGGTAAAAAAGATTTGAGCATGTTTTGATGAAATTAATTGTTCATATATGCTTGAATGATGATAACATGGTGTTATGCATGATCAATTTGATGCAATGGATTGATGAAAATTGGATTGGATCAATTTTTCCCCAAATTTGAGGCTTGGCCGAAAGTTTAGTGTTGCCCTAAAGTCATGGTGATTTTGATTTTGATCATTGGATGAGTTGAAATCATTTGGGAAATGTTAATTTAGGATTTAATTGGATTGAATTTGGAATCGAACAAAAATTCCCCTAAATACCGTGACTTGTAGCATGTAAAATGATTGATTTTTGATTCAATTGTGTTGGACATAAGTTGATGATAATAAGCATAATTAACTGTGTAAATTGATGTTTTGGAAATATTAATTTGGTTAATTAATTATGGCATACACTTTAGGTTAATTAAATTATGGAATTTGGAATTTTGGTAATTTAATTAATTGGGCCAAATTTGGAATTGGGCTTATAAAGTTGTAATTGGGCTTAATGGGCTTGTTGGGCCAAGTTTGGTTTAGGCTAATTGGTTGGATCCAATTGGGCCCAAAATCATATCCATAAAGTCCAAATATAACTAATGGACCTTTAAGACTTTAATGGGGCCTAATGGGCCTAAATTGGTTTCTTGGCAAATAAGGGTGATTCCTTAAATGGGCTTTGGTATTTGGGTTTGACCCATATTGACCAAAAGTCCATGCCTTAAGAAATTAATTGAAAGCCCATTGGACTTTAATTAAATTGACATTGGATGTTAATTGGGCTTTGAGACCCATAACGATTAGATTTAGAATCTAAGTCGTAAAGGCTCATTAAAAAGTGTAATTATTTAATTTAGAATTAAATATAGAATTAGTATTAAATACAAATTAAATTGGATTTAATATTGTAGTTTAATATAATTCATGAATTCGTACTTTGAGTACTTATTCGCAAAACGAGTTTGACTCGCGCAAAATCAAATCGTTGTTTGAACATTGGATGATCATTAATTTCATATTAATTAATTGGATTAGATTGATTGATAACATGCTTTGTGTGAATACATGGATGCGATGTATGAATAATGCATATCGGATGGATATTAGATGGGTGAGGGCAATTTTGGAAATTGTTGTAATAAATTTAGAATTTATTAAATTGGACCTGCATGTCCAGCCTATTACCTCTTGACTCTTTGTATTTCTCTTCTCACCTATTCCCCTCAATGTAAATGAGGTTTCTTTAGAAGTGTTATGTAATCGGGTAGAAGTAATACTTGTGCTAGCGGGAGAGAGGAAATGGAGAGATTTGTTCTAGGAATAATGTGTTAAGTATCCATCCACATATCATTATTATTTTATTTATACGCGCCTTATTATGTTTTTAAAATGCATGCTTAAGGGTGTATGATGATGAGACCTAACAAAGATAATTAATTGGTTGCCAATTACGCGAAAAAACCCTCACTACATATTAAGTGTTTTTCCTTCCATTGAGTGATTCTTACTCAAGATCCAAGATTGGCACTGGTTTATTGGCCAAAGTCAAGACCTTTGTCCGTCATGAATGTGTTTGAATCATGAAGGCTTTGTTCCATATCGGTGTCTTGTCCAAGTTGTGATTTGTTGGCCAAAGTCAAGATCACTTCTTGTCCATCGACATCGATTACAAAGCTTTCCATGGTCAATGGGTTCCGCTTAACTGGGATCATTAAGTTTGTTGTGCCAAAGCCAAGGCTTAGTTGATTCAGAGGAAAAAGGTTAGGGAATATATTAGATATATTGGCATATATAAGATATATGTTTCGGACTTGGACGTCCACCTACTGGATCTAGGAATTGGATGGGATCCAATTGATCTTAGAGATCTACCTATTTAATTATCATACAATTTGTTGGCCAAAGTCAAGATTGTGTGTTATTTAACGGGATCCTAGCCCACTAGGAAACAAGGTTTCCCGAGTACTCCACAGAGGGTTAGAGGCTCGCCGAAAAATAGTGGGAGGCAAGTATTAAATTTGCAATATTCGTTTAGTTACTTGCCCATTCGCGCTCATTTCAAATTTTTCATCATTACATTATATATTAGTTGGACTAATATGTAATCGTTGTTTTAATTAAAACAGTTGGACTGTATTCAAACTACTTCAATTATAGTTGATTATATAATTGGATTATAGTAATCAATATATTTGAATTTAAACCAATTTAAATTATAGTTGATTATATAGTTAGACTATAGTAATCATTATATTAAATAGTATCTAAAATCGTTGATTGGATAGTTGGACTATAGTAATCAAGAATAACTGAAAGATTAGTGTTTAAAACATAATCCTGGGTGAAAATGTTTTTAAACAGCTTTAATTTTCAGATTGGGAATAAAATCTCAGGATAGTCCTGGAGACCGAGAAGTTACTTTATTTGATAGAGTGACGTCTCGAGCCTAAGCCCAGAGTTCAGAAAATAATAGAACATGATATTTGTAATATTCATGTGATGATAACTTTAGTGCTTAATCTGTTATGCTTGCCGCAAAGACTCCTTAATTTCTTAGTCAGAACTAAGGATTATATCCTTATAGTATGATATTGAAATTGAAGGATCTTCATAGATCTATCCTTAGATATTAGAAGTACAAATTGCAATAGAAAACTCTTGGAGAGTTAATGGCTATACTCAATGAGACAAAGCGAGAGTTTGAAATAGGGCAAGAAGCGCATGGCGCATCTTACTTCGACATCCCAGAAGGCCAAGGCTTGGCCAAAGGCTTCTGGGGTGTGGAAAAAGAGCAAAGGCAAAGTCATTATAATCTTCTGGGAAGACAAAAGACATATCCCAATATGTCTGCCAAAATTGTGGCAAACGGGGTCACTGAAAGCGTGATTGCCGTATGGACAAGGCAGACATAAAGGAATGAAGACGGGTAAGGCTCTGACTTCAAATATGTTTGTTATAAACATGTTCACTACTAGTATTAAAATTGGATTTTAGATACTGGATGTGGTACATAAATATGTACTGGTGTCCAGAATCTGGGGATTAGCAGGATACTGACTTCAGTTGAGATTTACCTACGAATTGAAAACGGGACGAAAGTTGATGTTTTAACCGTAGATACCTAAGTTTAGGAACTACCCTTAAGGTATGTACTTAAATTAGGAAACTGTTAGAATGTAACTAGTTTGACTAGAAACATTAACTCTATATCAGGGTTTAAACCGTTGCGGGTATACCTTTATATTCTAGAACACTAAAGTGTTTTATTTTATAAAGATGATATTGAGATAAGCACATTAGATGTGAATAGCAGTATTTATATTTTGAATTTAAATGAATCTCAAACGTATAATCAGTTGAGACTTATTAGTGGCATTGTTGTCTGGGACACATTAAACAAGACTCGTATATCCACACTTTTGAAGAATGGATTTATAACAGATTTGATTCTATTCAAATAATGTCTACGAATATAGTTTATAGGCAAAATGCCTAAAACACATTTTTTACTTGGTAAAAGTGCAAATGCCACCGATCTGTTAGCCCTCGTTCATAGTGACGTAAGTGGGCCCATATCTAGCTAGGCTAGATGTGGAAATGAATACTTCATAACCTTTACAGATGTGGCATCGCGTTATGGTTATGTGTTTCTTTTGAAACACGAATCAGAAACTTTTGATTAATTCAAAGAGTTTCGACACGAAGTAGACAAACAGATTGGCTAAAGTATTAAAACCGTCATGGTTAGACCATGACGGAAAATACTTTAGCCGATCTGTTTGTCTACTTCGTGTCAAATATTTGAAAGAGTATAGTATTCTTTCAATGAGGACTCCTCCCGGAACACGTCAATTTGACGATGTGTCCGAACCGAGAAACCGAATTTTGTTGGACAAGATAAGGTTAATCATGAGTCATTTTAAGCTACCATTTTCCTTCAAGGGACACGCATTAAACAGTGCAAAACGTATTTTGAATAAGGTTCCATAAAAATCTGTTTGACAGACTTCATATTAGATATGAACAGGAAAGAAACTGGGTATTCTCATTCCTGAAGATTTGGAAATGCTAGGCATATGTTTGGATGATACCAAACTAGAACCCAAATCGGATAAGTGCCTAATTTGTAGGTTATCCCAGGGTAACCAAAGTATAGTACTTATACAACTCACTAGAGAACAATGTAATTGTTGCTCGCCATGCGGTTTTCCTTAAAGGAATACCTATATGCAGTGGTAAGTGGGAAGAAATTAAAACTCGATGAAAATCGGAGTAATACTATTCCAGTCACCGATTCCTTAATGGAACACAAATAGTTCATCAAGGATGAAACTATACCAATAATCTTCGAATACACAAGAACCGCACAAGTCGGAGAGACTCAGAAAACAACCTGGGAGGTATGGACACTGGTTGTTGTACCGAAAGGCATTGTGCCTATTAGTACTATATAAGTCTTCAAATAAGACATATATGGAAAGCAACATACCAACGTACTAAGCTGGGCTTGTAGCGAAAAGGTATTGTTATCAACATTGTGTCGATTACGACGAAACCTTTTACCTGTTGCCATGGATAAATCCATTTGGACAATGTTTGCTGATGCTGCATGTTTCATTTATGAAATATGGCAACAGAACGTCAAAATCGCTTTCCTTAAACGGAAACCTTTTGGAGGATGTTTACAACATCCTGACGGTTTTGTCGTACCAAAATGAGCAAACAAGGTTTGCGAGTTAATTCAATCCATTTATAAATTGAAGCAAGCATTGCGTTCTTGGAATTATCGTTTTGATGTAATCATAATGGTATATGATTTAATTCAAAACGAAAATGATTCTTGTGTATATAAGGAGGTTAGTGGGAGCGCACTGACAGTGAATGTCCTAAATAATGATGATATATCATTTCTTGGATATGATATTCCCATAATACAATCGGTGAAAGCTTGGCTTTCATGAAAATTCTCCATAGAATTCTTGGGAGCGGCTGTTGGAAAATAATTACCAAGCCCCAAGATCAACAAGAACAAGCAAAATATATAAATACATGAATGAATTAATTGAAGTATGGCGGAATCATACTCACAATACTTGAAAATGGATGCTAAGATGATGCGAAATTCCTCCCTTGTGCAGTGAAGCTCTCGGCCAAGAAGAAAAGAGGGACTCCAAGTCGAGTTTGATCCTTCCAAGCTCAAGGATTAGTTTCCCATATCACCTATGTATGATCCCTTGAAGGTGCTAGCCTTTGTTGTGATTTTGAATGCACAACTTCTTCAAATCTTGCCACAAAAATTGAAGAAATGGAGAGCCCAAAACTGCATGTAGTTTCGGCAATGTGAGAGAGAGAGGAGTGTTATGATTTTTGTTACAAAAAATCAATTTATGTTTATGCCATAATATTTATTAAATTAATAATAAACTTATGACACAAATCATGCAATGGCTTAGAGTGTCAAACACTCAAACTCCTCTACGTTTTGAATGAAATCATATTCTTTTATGACCTCATCAAAACGTTGGTTCCATGACCTCGATGCTTGCTTCAGTCCATAAATGGACCGATTTAACTTACAAACCTTGTTTGCAAGTCTTGGTGTGATAAAACCGTCAGGTTGTTACATATAAACATCCTCCTCCACAGGTTTCCGTTAAGGAAAGCGTTTTTAACGTCCATCTGCCATATTTCGTAATCGTAATATACAGCTATCGCAAGCATTATCCGAATGGATTTAATCATGGCAACGGGTGAGAAAGTTTCGTCATAATCAACTCCAAGTTGTTGACGATACCCCTTCGCTACGAGCCTAGCTTTGTACTTTTGTACGTTGCCATCCATGTCGGTCTTCTTCTTGAAGACCCATTTGCATCCAATAGGCTTTACGCCTTCTGGTGCATCAACTAGTGTCCAAACTTGGTTGGTATACATGGAATCCATTTCGGCCTTCACGGCCTCTTGCCATAAAGTGGATTCGATACCTTGTATCGCTTCCTCATACGTAGCCGGTTCAGTATCCTCAATAAGATTAATATCTACATGAGGTGAGATCAGGAATCCATACCTCTCAGGTATTACCCTGACTCTCTCCGACCTACGTAGTCCTTGTGTAATTGAAGATTGTGGTTCAGTCTCATCCTGGATGGACTGTTCATGTTCCGTTCTCGATTCATTGCCAGGAACAGTATCACTACGACTTTCATCGAGTTCTACTTTCCTCCCACTAAACACTGCATTTAGGAATTCCTTCTCAAGGAAAACCGCATGTAGAGCAACAAATACTTTGTTCTCTTGTGGGTAATAGAAGTAATATCCTTTGGTTTCCCTAGGATATCCAACAAATAGGCATTTATCTATTTGGGTTCAAGTTTGGTACCTTCCAAACGTTTGACGTATGCCCAGCAACCCCAAATCTTCAGGAATGAGAAACCTGGTTTCTTTCCTGTCCATATCTCATACGGAGTCTGTTCAACAGACTTTGACGGAACCCTATTCAAAATAAGAATTGCACTTTCTAATGCATGTCCCCAGAAGGATATAGGTAGCTCAGTGCGACTCATCATCGACCTTACCATGTCAAGCAAGGTACGGTTTCTCCGTTCAGACACACCATTTAATTGTGGTGTTCCAGGAGGAGTCCATTGTGAAAGAATACCATATTCTTTCAAGTAATCTTGAAACTCATTACTTAAGTATTCACCACCACGGTCCGACCGTAATGTCTTAATACTCTTGCCTGTTTGTTTTTCAACTTCGTGTCGAAACTCTTTGAATTTCTCAAAAGTTTCCGACTTGTGCATCATTAGATACACATAACCATAACGCGATGCATCATCCGTAAAGGTTACAAAGTATCGATATCCACCTCTAGCCTGGCTAGACATGGGCCCACAAACGTCACTATGAACGAGGGCTAACAGTTCAGTGGCGCGTTCACCTTTACCACTAAAAGGTGATTTAGGCATTTTGCCTAATAAACAAGATTCGCAGACGTCATATGAATTTGGATCAAATCCGTCCAAGTACCCACTCTTCGAAAGTGTGGATATGCGAGTCTTGTTGATGTGTCCCAGACGACAATGCCACAAATAAGTTTCTTCCTTTGGATTACTCATTTTGAGCCTTTTGTTTGTTATTTTACGTTTTGGAGATTTATTTATATTCAAAATATAAAGACCATTATTTGCATCGGCAGTGCAAATTTCTGCATCATCTTTATATAAATAACACCTGGTGTTTTTAAATACAAAAGTGTACCCATACTGGGTTAACAAAGATACAGAAATAATATTCCTAGTTAAACTAGGAACAAAATAACAGTCATTTAGTTTAAGTACATGCCCCGAGGGCAGTTCCAAAAAAAAGTGCCTACGGCCAAAACAGCAACAGAAGTTCCATTTCCAACTCGTAGATCTACCTCCCCTGAAGCCAGTCTCCTGCTATCATGCAGATCCTGCACATCAGTACAAATATGAGAACCACAGCCAGAATCAAAAATCCAATTTTTATTAAGACTAGAAGTAGTCATATTTATCTCAATAACAAACATACCTGAGGCCGGTGCCTTGCCCGCCTGTATGTCCTCCTTGTGTCCCTTGTTCATGCGGCAGTCACGCTTCCAGTGACCTTTCTTGCCGCATTTCAGGCAAACATCTTGAGACTTGTCCCTTGGCTTCCCAGAAGCCTTTGTTGACTTGGCCTTGCCTTTGTTTCTATGCTTTTTCTTCTTAACACCCCCAGTTGCCTTGAGCCCAGCTTTCGGCGTTTGAGATGTTGATGCAAAGTGCGCCTCGCGCTTGTTGCCTTTCAGAAGCTTTTCTCTGACTCCTTGAGAATCGATAATAACTCTCCAAGAGTATCATCCGAATTCATCAATTTGTAGTTGATGACAATCTGTTTCCAAGTATCGGGTAGTGACTGTAGAAGTACATCTATAGACAGCTCAGCCTCCAAGACTATACCCATATTAGCCAATTGTTCAATATCGGCTATCATTTGAGTCCCATGGACCTCAACAGAACTACCATCAGTCATACGGGAGCGAAAGATTTTCTTCACTAACTCGTACCTCGCCATCCGCTTATTAGTGCGGTGAAGATCTTGCAATCTTGCCATCATATTATAAGGATCCAAGTCCCTATTCTGGCGGCAAAAGTGTTGAGTCATTGAAGCAAGCATGATCGACTGAGCCGTGTCACAATCATCACTGTGAGTTTTCCATAACTCCAGCTCAAGTGGCTCAGTGGGCTTAGGCCCGAGAGGTTTTTGTATCGTATACAGTATCCTCTCCGCCCCAAGGACTATCCTTAGGTTCATTTCCCAGTCGGCGAAGTTGGTGCCCTTGAACACATTATCACCCATGATTATGTCACGGACATTTCCCTTGTTTGCCATCTTAACTACGATAATCTAATTATCTAGTTAACGATATGTGGGTACAGTCAAACTGTTACATAAAAATAACATTGTATTAGTCCAACTAATGTGTAAATATTGACGAAATAAGTTGTGTAAGCGCGTAAAGCTAAGTATCTGAACGATAATTGCAAATTCAATACTAGCCTCCCACTATTTTCTGCAAGTCTCTAACCCTCTGTTGAGTACTCGGGAAATCCTATTTCCTAGTGGGCTAGGATCCCGTTAAATAACACACAACCTTGACTTTGGCCAACAAATTGTATGATATTTAACTAGGTAGATCTCGAAGATCAATTGGATCCCATCCAATTCCTAGATCCGGTAGGTGGACATCTAAGTCCGAAACATATACATATGTCAATGCATCCAATACATTTTCCTAACCATTTCCTCTGAATCAACTAAGCCTTGGCTTTGGCACAACAAACCTAATGATTCCAGTTAAGCGGGACCCATTGACGAGGAAAGTTTCGTAATCAATGTCGATGGACAAGAAGTGATCTTGACTTTGGCCAACAAATCACAACTTGGACAGGACACCGATGTGGAACAAAACTCTCATGATTCAAACACATCCTCAATTGACAAAGGTCTTGACTTTGGCCAACAAACCAATGCCAATTTCGGATCTTGAGAAAGAATCATTCAACGGAAGGAAAATCGCTTAATATTGTTTGAGGGATTTTTCGCGTAATTGGCAACCAATTAATTTATCTTTGTTAGGTCTCATCATCATACACCCTTAAGCATGCTTCTAAAACATCATAAAGCGCGTAAAGTAAAGTAATAGCGATATACGGATGGATATGAACAACAACTTGTTCCTAGAACAAATCACTCCCTTTCCTCTCCCCGCTAGCACTATTCTACTCTTACCCAATTACATAATACAATAAGAGAAACCTCATTTACATTGAGGGGAATTAGGTGAGAAGAGAATACAAAGAGACAATAAGAGAAAGGCTGGACACGCAGGTCCAATTTATAAATTCTAAATTTACAATAATTTCTAAAATTACCCTTCCCTTCTAATATCCATCCGATATACACTATTCATACATCACATCCACATTCATTCATTCAAGGCATGTTATACAACCAATCAAATCCAATTAATTAGTCTTTAATTAGGTGACAATACAATGTTCAAACAATTGTTTGCATTTGCGCGAGTCCAACTCAATTTGAGAATAAATACTTATAGTATGAATTCACGAATTATATCGAACTACTCGTTAAATCCAATTTAAGTCGTATTCAATACTAATCCTATTATTTAATTCTAAATTAAATATTTACACTTTTATTGTGCTTTTATAACTTAGATTCCAAATCTAATACAATCGGGTCTCAAAGCCCAACTAACATCTAATGTCCGTTTAATTAAAGTCCGATGGGCTTTCAATTGATTTCTTTAGGCTTGGGTTTTGGTCAATGTATGGGTCAAACCCAATTACCAAGCCCAATAAGGAATCACCCTCATATGCCATAAAATCAATATCAAGCCCATAAGGCCCAATTAAACATAAAAGCCCATTTATTACATTTGGGCTTAAATGGTGTGATTTAGGCCCATTTTGGATCCAATCCAAATGGTCCAAATCTACTTGGCCCAACCAAGCCCATTATGTCCAAATATAATAGTTTTAGGCCCAATTCAAAATTAAGCCCAACTAACCAAATTTTAAAATTCCAAATTTTATAACTTAATTAATTAAAGTGTATTATCATGATTAATCCTTTAAATCAATATTCCCAAAATATCAAATTAATCCATTAATCATATTTTATCTTAAATATATGTCCAACATTATTTAATCAAAAAATCAAGTCCCTAATCCTCCATCAAGCATTCGGCCAAGGTGATTAAAATGGTTCCGATTTCGTTTTCAATCCAATCGAGTTACAAATCATTTCCATATTGTTTCAAGTCATCTAATGTCTTAAAATTAAAAAATCATCTAGTCCATATGCTTGCATGTATTCGGCCAAGCCTCATTTGGGTTGGAAAAATTAATCCAATTTATTTTCCATGAAATTGATGATGTATAATCTAAATAACATACATCTAAGCATATTTAATCAAGCAAACTCATCAAATCATGCTTCATACAATTTTCCCCAAATAACATCCTAATATATTTGCATGCTCTTTAAGCTCAATGATACCATTGTTGGAAAATAATTAACCAACCCCAGATCAACAAGAACAAGCAAAATATATAAATACATGAATGAATTAATTGAAGTATGGCGGAATCATACTCACAATACTTGAAAATGGATGCTAAGATGATGCGAAATTCCTCCCTTGTGCAGTGAAGCTCTCGGCCAAGAAGAAAAGAGGGACTCCAAGTCGAGTTTGATCCTTCCAAGCTCAAGGATTAGTTTCCCATATCACCTATGTATGATCCCTTGAAGGTGCTAGCCTTTGTTGTGATTTTGAATGCACAACTTCTTCAAATCTTGCCACAAAAATTGAAGAAATGGAGAGCCCAAAACTGCATGTAGTTTCGGCAATGTGAGAGAGAGAGGAGTGTTATGATTTTTGTTACAAAAAAATCATTTATATTTATGCCATAATATTTATTAAATTAATAATAAACTTATGACACAAATCATGCAATGGCTTAGAGTGTCAAACACTCAAACTCCATGCAAAACCATTGAGTGTATTGTACACTATCACCATGCAATGTATTAACAATTAAATAATGCATAAAATGACATGTGTCATGTGGGCCCCACACGTCCCAAATGAAAGTGGGCCCACGTGCACTCACGCGTTCGGGTTCGATATTTCTGAAATACCGAACTTACGTCGCGACGTTAATTAAATCGAATTTAAATAAATAATTGCGCCTAGCGAAATTATTATTTACGTCGCTAACGAATTAATTCTAAATTAACTCGTTTGCCCGAATTAAAATCTAATTTTAATTTCACGTCGAAATCGAATTTCAATTATTATATCGAATATAATATTTTTACGATTAATTCCAAATTAATCGTTCTCTCTCTTTGTATAGTACTTTATCCAAGATAAAGTCTCTCCGTAATTAATCCAAGATTAATCGAGTTTGAATCATACGTCATTGGTGAATCTTCGGGAAGCGACCCAAGAGATCTCTGGATATGTTGGCAGTAAATATGGCCGTCAGATTATCTGAACACGTACGTACCAAGTACTACGTTTTTACCGATTTACAAGACAAGGTTAGCCTCTAGCAAAACGCCATGCCTACCCAATTCTCCAGAAATATTCTTATTGGAATATAAGATCTATAACAGGCGTAGTATACCGTAGTATAGTGTATATCGAACCAGTATCGGATGATCACATGTAAGGCCTGGGGCTGGAGATGTGTCTGCCCCGTACGATACACATATCGGACATCAAGCAACCAGTCTCTTTGAATCGGATAATCCTGACCTAGTCATATTATCCCGATGGTTGCAACCATTATAGAGTACTAGTTCTGTATCCCTCGCGATCATCATCTCCATATGTCTGAAGTGATACTTCCATCTTGACATCACACCCAATACACTACGATTCTCGATAAACCCAGAAGAGGTGTACACAGAACCCGTTAAAGCCCTGGACCACCAAAACTAAGTTTACCGATTGTCGTAAGTACTAGCGATGCAAGTCTCAGGTTAAGATCATATGCACCTACCCTGAAGCGGACTCCCATAGACACGCAGACATACTACCAATGGGATTCCGCGGGGTCTATCCAGAGCGAAGCTGTTTTCCGTACCATCGGTAAAACACAACCTCCTACCGCACTTGCATAAGTATCCTATACTTAAATATATGAGAACTATGCCGTTGTGCCCTCACAACATGCACACAAGTGTAATACTAGTCTATTCCGCATTATCGATGTCCAATCTCGATAATACTACGACTAGGGATATTTAATGATTAAACCTTTATGGATTGATACCGTCTCATATCATCACAATCCGGAACTAATCATAGGGACTCTTACCATTTATATCAAAGTAAATAAATTACAAAACGGTAAAAGGCAATTTCATTACTACATAGTTAATTTTGTACAATAATACAATATCATTTACAAAATAGTGACGCTATGGGTCATAACTGTCTAACAGCGGCAACCTTTATTCTAGGAATAAAGATCTACTAGGATAGATCTAAAGGTTGTTCGCACTCTCCGAGTACTCGTACATTGAAATAAATGTACACAACCTGGTGTCTCATATGCTTTGAGCATATGGAGTCACAATCAGGCCAATCCAAGTGATAGTCACTGGATTGATGTTAACAAAATCCTTAAGTATCATAGACGAACTAAGGATACTTTCTTAAGTTATGGAGAAGAAGAACTTGAAGTGACTGGGTTCACCCTTGCAAGTTTCCTAACCGATATAAATGACTATAAGTCGTGATAAAGGTACTATATAGTTTGAATAACGGAACAATGAGCTGGAAATCTTCCAAGCAAGATACTGTTACCGAATAAACAACAAAATCGGAATATTGCTGCAGCTGAGGCAGCAATAGAAGCCTTTTGGATCGATAATAATCCTAATCAGATTAGGAATAGTTCTGTTAGCAGCTGAGCTAGGCTACAGCACAGGCTAAAGAATTAAAGGTCTCATCAACGATCCAGATAAATACTTCAAATATTCATCTGATTCATTCGGATCATACATCGTGGCGATATGATGATCGAGTAAACCGAATCAGGTGAAAACCATGAAATCCGCTGACGAAAGCCTTTCTCAGCAGAAGTTTGAGCGAACCGTACATAGTTCGGGTGTAGGACACTTGAGTGATTGGCTATAGGGCAAGTGGGAGATTGTTGGACAATTATGACCAATAACATCACTATTTGTAAAGATCATGGTGTTGTTGTACAAATTAACTAGGTGACAAAGGAAATTGCCCTTTTATCATTTGTAATTGGATTACCTAGAGGTATAAATGATAAAAGGTCCATACGATTAGTTCCGGATTTAGATGATATGAGACAGTATCAATCCATGAAGGTTTAATCATTAAATATCCATAGTCGTAGTATTATCTAGATTGGACATCGATAATGCGGAATAGACTAGTATTACACTTGTGCGCGTTATGGGAGCATAACGGCATAGTTCTCATATATTTGGGTATAGGATACTCATGCAAGTGTAATAGGAGGTTGTGTTTACCGATGGTACGGAAACAACTTCTCTCTGGATAGACCCCTCGGAATTTCATTGGTAGTATGACTATGTGTCTATGGAAGTCTGAATCAGGGTAGGTGTATTTGGTCTTAACCTGAGACTTGCACCGCTAATACTTGCGATAGTCAATATGCTTTGGTTTTGGTCGTCCAGGGCTTTAACAGGTTCTGTGTACGCCTCTTCTGGGTATATTGAGAATCGTAGTGTATTGGGTGTGATGTCAAGATGGAAATATCACTCCAGTCATAGTGGCCAACCATGTCTTGTAAATCGGTAAAAACGTAGTACTAGGTACTTACTGTTCGGATAGTCCGACGATCGGATTTACTACCAACATATCGGGGATCTCATGGGTCGCTTCCCGAAGATTCACCGATGACGTAGACTCACACTTTATTAATCTGGGATTAATTATAAGAGAGAGAAAATTAATCTGGGATTAATTACGGAGATATTTTATCTGGGATAAATATTATTTAAAGAGAGAGAACGATTAATTTGGAATTAATCGATAAAATAATATATTCGATATATTATACGAAATTAGATTTCGACGCGAATTAAATTAGATTTTAATTCGGGCGAACGAGTTAATTTAGAATTAATTCGTTAGCGACGTGAATAGTAATTTTGCTAGGCATAATTATTTAATTAAATTTGATTTAATTACGTCGCAATGGAAAATTCGTTAATTCGAAATTAGCGAAACCGAGTCTGGGAGTGTTTGCGGGCCCACTCGCATTTCGAATTCAAGTGCGGCCCACAAGTCACATCAAGCGTCAAATCACTAGTCAATCAAGTGATGGATGTCTTGTCATTTTGAGTGATTGACAACTAGTCACTATTTATGATTGATGGTAGTGGTTGGATGGCTTTAATGCTTGTACTTTTTGGATTTGAATTTTGGTATTAGTTTTTGGAAAAACAAAAACCAATTCATTCTCTCCTTCTTCCCTCTCTATCTCTCGGCCTGGGCCATTTCTCTCCAAAATTTTGTTCTTCATTGCCGTGAACAAGGAGAAGCAAATGAAGAATTTGCGGCAAATTTTTCCGAGTGCTAGTACACATTAGGAGTCATCCGAAGGTGATAAATAAACCCACCCATGGGCATGGAATGCACAACAAGCTTGGAGCTTGGAGATTCAAAATTGGAGCACAAAATGGAGGCCAAAAACCGTGAGCTTCATGGAGGAAAATCTTGAAGATTTTTGTTGTTCCTCGCATCGCAAAGCCGATCATTGTAAGTATGATTCCGCCATACTTCATTTGAGTATTCACACATGTTTTTTTATGCTTGAATGATCTTGGGACTAACCTAGAAACCTAACATTGCCTAGCATTCCCAAATCATCAGGAATGAGAAAACTCGGTTTCTTTCTTGTTCATATCTAATATGAAGTCTGTCAAAAAGATTTTCATGGAACATTATTCAAAATAAGTTTTTGCACTGTTTAATGTGTATCCCTTGAAGGAAAATGGTGTTGGAGTTTGCTAAGGTCCCAAGGATCAATAAACAAGCATGAAACATAAGTGAATACAACGAGGAGTTACGGAATACTCACATCGATCGGTTGAGCAACGCGGGAGGCAACAAAAAAATTCAGTTTCTGCCTCCATGCACTGCTCGGCAATGACTGTCACAGCTCACTGTTTTGGCGTCCATTGATGCTCCTTGAACAAGCTCGAAGCTTCGTCAAACGATTCCCGGCTCATGGGTGGACTTCCCTATCACCTTCGCATGTCTTCGTAGTGTGCTAGCACTCTTGATTTTGCAACAAAATCATGACTCTTGTGTTTCCCTCATTGTCTCGGCAAATAGGCATAAACCAGTGAAGTTTTCAGCCTCTTGGGCGAGTGGAAGAAGAGAGAAAAGAGAAGAGAGAGAGTTGGGTTTTACAAAATGTGTATTAACTGTATTAAATACACAAAATTGAAAGTCAAATACCATTAATAAAATAACATTAAATGTCTTTCAAGCCATCAAATGATTTCCATCAACTCCCATCAAGTCACATCTTTCAATCAAGTTGTCAAGTCACATCACTCAAAGTGACAAGTGATTTGACGCTTGATACGACTAGCGATTTGACGCTTGATTTGACTTGCGTGCCGCACTTGAATTCGAAATGTGAATGCGCTCGCAAACAATCTCAGGCTCAGGTTCGCTAATTCCAAATTAACGAATTTTTCTTTGCGACGCAATTAAATGATTACGCCTAGCGAAGTCACTATTCACATCGCTAACGAATTAATTCTAAATTAATTCATTCGCCCGAATTAAAATCTAATTTCAATTCCACGTCGAAATCCAATTTCGTTTAATATATCGAATATATTAATTTACCGATTAATTCCAAATTAATCGTTATCTCTCTTTAATTGATATTTTATCCCAGATAAAATATCTCCGTAATTAATCCCAGATTAATTAAGAGTGCAAGTCATACGTCACCGGTGAATCTTCGGGAAGTGACCCATGAGATCCTCGGATATGTTGGCAGTAAATTCGATCGTCGGACTATCCGAACACGTAAGTACCTAGTACTACGTTTATACCGATTTACAAGAAAAGGTTGGCTTCTAGCAAAGCACCATGCCTCCCCAATTCTCCAAAAATATCCTTACAGGAATTAAGGATCTATATCAGGCGTAGTATACGTAGTATTGCGTATTTCGATCCAGTATCGAATGATCACATGCAAGGCCTGGGGCTGGTACAGTGTCTGCCCCGTACGAAGCATATATCGGATGACGAGCAACTAGTCTCTTTAATATCGGATAATCATGACCAAGTCATATTATCTCGACGGTTACAACCTTTTTAGAAAATCAGTTCTGTATCCATATGTGATCATCATCTCTATATGATTGGAGTGACACTTCCGTCTTGACATCACACCCAACACACTACGATTCTCAATATACCCAGCATAGGCGTACACAGAACCTGTTAAAGCCCTGGATGACCGCAACCAAAGTATATTGATTGTCGCAAGTATTAGCAGTGCAAGTCTCAGGTTAATAACAAATACACCTACCCTGACTTCGGACTTCCATAGACACATAATCATACTACCAATAGAATTCCGATGGGGTCTATCCAGAGCGAAGCTGTTTCCCGTACCATCGGTAAAACACAACCTCCTATTACACTTGCATGAGTATCCTATACTCAAACATATGAGAACTATGTCGTTGTGCCCTCACAATGTGCACAAGTGTAATACAAGTCTTTTACGTATTTATCGATGTCCAATCTCGATAATACTCTGACTAGGGATATTTAATGATTTATCCTTGGTGGACTGATACTGTCTCATATCATTCTCAATCAAGGAACAAATCATAGGGACCTCCTATCATTTATATATCTTGGTGATCTAATCACAAATGATAAGAGAGCAATATCCTTTGTCACATAGTTAATTTGTACAACAACACCATGATCTGTACAAATAGTGACGCTATGGGTCATAATTGTCCAACAAATGGTAGCTCAGAGGGACTCAGGATTAACCTCATCATGTCCAACAAAATTTGGTTTCTCCGTTCGGACACACCGCTAAATTGAGGTGTTCCGGGAGGAGTCCATATTGAAACAATACTATACTCTTTCAAGTAATTGAGAAACTTATTGCTTAAGTATTTTCATCATGGTCTAACTGTGACAGTTTAATACATTAACCGATATGTCTGTCTACTTCGTATCGAAACTCTAAAAGTTTTCGATTCGTGTTTCATAAGAAACACATAACACGATGCCACATCTGTAAAGGTTATGAAGTATTCTTATCCACCTCTAGCCTAGCTAGATATGAACGAGGGCTAACAGATCGGTGGCACTTGCACTTTTACCAAGTAAAAGGTGTTTTAGGCACTTTGACTAATAAACTAGATTCGTAGACATTATTTGAATAGAATCAAATCCATCCTAGTGTCCACTCTTCAAAATTGTTGATATACGAGTCTGTTTTAAATGTGTCCCAGACAACAATGCCACAAATAAGTCTCTTCTGATTAATTCAGTTTGAGCTATTTGTTTGTCATGTCATACGTTTGAGATTAATTTATATTCAAAATATAAATACTGTTATTCACATCTAATGTGTTTATCTCAATATCATCTTTATAAAATAAAACACTTTAGTGTTCTAGAATATAAAGGTATATCCGTAACGGATTAAACCCTAATATAACGATAATGTTTCTAGTCAAACTAGGTACATTATATCAGTTTCCTAATTTAAGTACACACCCAAAGAGTAGTTCCTAAACTTAGGTTTCTACAGTTAAAACAGCGACTCTCATCCTGTTTCCGATTCATAGGTAAATCTCAATTGAAGTCAGTCTCTTGCTTATCAGCAGATTCTGCACATCAGTACATATATTTATGTACCACATCCAGTATCTAAAATCCAATTTTAATACTAGTAGTGAACATGTTTATGACAAACATACTTGAAGCCAGAGCCTTGTACCGTCTTCGCTTCCTTTATGTCTACCTTGTCCATACGGCAGTCACGCTTCCAGAGACCCCATTTGCCACAGTTTAGGCATACATCTTGGGATATGTCCTTTGTCTTCCTAGAAGACTGTGATGATTTTTCCTTTGCCCATTTTAGAAGCTCTCGCTCTGCCTCCTTGAGCATAGTCGTCAACTCTCCAAGAGTTTACTCTTAGTTCACAATGAACATGTCCCAGCTTTCGGGTAGAGACTATAAGATCAAATATTTGGTAGTCTCGGCCACGTAGGTAATTCCTAGCTAACCTAGCTGATCGATGTCAGCAATCATCTGTGACACATAGTGTTTGACAGATGTACCCTCTGACATACGTGAGCAAAAGAGCTTCTTTTACAATTTGCACTTTTAAGATCTAATAATAGATCTATGAAGATCTATAATTTCATCATCATGGTACAAGGATCTAATCCTTAGTTCTGACAACGAAATTAAAGTGTCATTGCATCTAGTATAAAGGATTGAGCACTAAAGTTATCATTACATGAATCTTCCAAAGATCATGTTCTACTATTTGCTCAACTCCGGGCTTAGGCCCAAGAGGTTTCTCTATCAAATAGAGTAACATCTTAGTTTCCAGGACTATCCTGAGGTTTTATTCCCAATCTGAAAATTAAAGCCGTTTAATGACATTTTCTCCCAGGATTATGTTTTAAACACTAATCTTTCAGTTATCTTGATTCCAATAGTCCAACTATCTAATCAACGATTTCATGTACTATTAAATATAATGATTACTATAGTCTAACTATATAATCAACTATAATTTAATTGGTTAAATTCAAATATATATTGATTACTATAATCCAATTATATAATCAACTATAAATTGAAGTAGTTTGAATACAGTCCAACTGTTTAATTTAAAACAATGATTAAATATTAGTCCAACTAATATATATTTATTAATTAATGAAAAATGAAATGAGCGCGTATTGGCAAGTATCTAAATGAAATTGTAAATTTAATATTTGCCTCCCACTATTTTTCGGCGAGCCTCTAACCCTCTGTTGAGTACTCGGGAAACCTTGTTTCCTAGTGGGCTAGGATCCCGTTAAATAACACACAACCTTGACTTTGGCCAACAAGCTGTATGATATTTAACTAGGTAGATCTCTAAGATCAATTGGATCTCATCCAATTCCTAGATCTAGTAGGTGGACATCCAAATCCGAAACATATATCTAATATATGCCAATATATCCAATATATTCCCTAACCTTTTTCCTCTGAATCAATTAAGCCTTGGCTTTGGCACAAAAAACTTAATGATTCCAGTTAAGCGGGACCCATTGACTTTGGAAAGCTTCGTAATCGATGTCGATGGACAAGAAGTGATCTTGACTTTGGCCAACAAATCACAACTTGGACAAGACATGCGATATGGAATAAAGCCTTCATGATTCAAACACATCCGCAATGGACAAAGTTCTTGACTTTGGCCAACAAACCAGTGCCAATCTTGGATCTTGAGAATGAATCATTCAATGGAAGGGAAAACACTTATTATTTGTTGAGGGTTTTTCGTGTAATTGGCAACCAATTAATTATCTTTGTTAAGGTCTCATCATACACCCTTAAACATGCATTCTAAAAGCATAATAAGGTGTGATAAATAAATTAATAATGATATGCGGATGGATATTTAAAACAACTTGTTCCTAGAACATATTTTCATTTCCTCTCTCCCTCTAGCACAAATCTTACTTCTACCCAATTACATAACACTTCTAAAGAAACCTCATTTACATTGAGGGGAATATGTGAGAAGAGAAATACAAAGAATCAAGAGGTAATAGGCTGGACACACAGGTCTAATTTAATAAATTCTAAATTTATTACAACAATTTCCAAAATTACCCTCACCTATCTAATATCCATCTGATATACATTATTCATACATCACATCCATGTATTCACACAAAGCATGTTATCAATCAATCTAATCCAATTAATTAATCTGAAATTAATGACCATCCAATGTTCAAACAACGATTTGATTTGCGCGAGTCCAACTCGTTTAAGAATAAGTACTCAAAGTACGAATTCTTGAATTATATTAAACTACAATATTGAATCCAATTTAATTTGTATTCAATACTAATTCTTTATTTAATTCCAAATTAAATAATTACACTTTATTAATGAGCGTTTTGCGACTTAGATTCTAAATCTAATCATTACGGGTCTCAAAGCCCAATTAACATCCAATTTCAATTTAATTAAAGTCCAATGGGCTTTCAATTAATTTATAAGGCATGGAGTTTGGCAACCAAAGCCCAATAAGGAATCACCATTTTGCCAAAAATCAATTTAGGCCCAATTAAAATTTTAAAGGCCCATTTAATGTATTTAGACTTTATGGAAATGGTTTTGGGCCCAATTGGATCCAACCAATTAACCTAAACCAAACTTGGCCCAACCAAGCCCATTAAGCCCAAATACAACTTTATTAGCCCAATTTCAAATTTAAGCCCAACCAATTTAATCACAATATTCCAAATATCACAATTAAATTATTTAAAGTGTATTAGCCATAATTAATTAGTCAAATTAACATTTCTAAAATACCAATTTACTTAATTAATCATGCTAATTATCATCAACACATGTCCAATATTATTGAATCAAAAATCAACTCATTTCCATGCTAATTGGTCACGGCAATTTGGGGTTTTTATGTCCGATTTCGATTTCAATCCAATTAAATCCTAAATCAACATTTCCCAAGTCTTTCAACTCATCCAATGATCAAAAAACAAAAAATTACCATGACATTAGGGCTTCTCAACTTTCGGCCAAGCCTACTATTTGGGGAAAAATTGATCCAATTCAATTTTCATCAAATTGATCATGCATAACACTATGTTATCATCATTCAAGCATACTCAATCAAACAATTTCATCAAAACATGCTCAAATCAATTTTACCCAAATTTTACCCTAAATCAATTTCATGCTTAATCAAGGCTCTGATACCATTGTTAGGTTTCTACTATAGTCCCAAGATCATACTTACAATGAACGGATTTACGATGCGATGAAACATAAAATTTTCCTTGCTCCATGAAGTTATCGGCCAAGCCCAAATTCGTGCTCCTTCTTTTTCGGTCAACCCCATTTGTGTGCTCCAAGCTCCAAGCTTTGTCAATGGTGATTCCATGCTCATGGATGGGTTTCCCTATCACCTTTGAATGACCCATTGGATGTGCTAGCATCTTGGAAAAATTTGCCACAAATCTTCCCCTTAAGCTTCTTGCATCTCTCGGCCATGCCAAGAAATTAGAGAGAAAAAATGGCCCTTGGCCAAATGACGGAGGGAGAGAGATAAGAATTGTTTTTTATATTTGTTTTCTAAAAACAAATTATATCAAAAGTGTTTTCCAAAATTTGGTATATGCCTTTCAAAAAGTCAAACAAATTTTGGAGCCAAAATGGCAATTAATGCCCTCAACAACCACTATCATGAATAGTGATAAGTTGTCATTCACCAAAAGGTGACTTGACATCCATCACTAGATTGACATACGATGTGATGAGCAATGTGACTTGCGGCCGCACTTGATTCTAAATCGGAGTGGCCTCGCAAACACATCCGGGCTCGGGTTCGCTAATTTCGAATTAACGAATTTTCCATTTCGACGTAATTAAATCAAATTTAATTAAATAATTATGCCTAGCAAAATTACTATTCATGTCGCTAGCGAATTAATTCTAAATTAACTCGTTCTCCCGAATTAAAATCTAATTTTAATTCTGCGTTGAAATCCAATTTCGTTTAATATATCGAATATATTATTTTATCGATTAATTCCAAATTAATCGTTCTCTCTCTTTAAATAATATTTTATCCCAAATAAAATATCTCTGTAATTAATCCTAGATTAATTTTCTCTCTCTTGTAATTAATCTCAGATTAATTATGTCTGAGTCATACGTCATCGATGAATCTTCGGGAAGCGACCCATGAGATCCCCGGATATGTTGGTAGTAAATCCGGTCGTCGGACTATCCGAATACGTACGTACCTAATACTACATTTTTACCGATTTACAAAACATGGTTGGCTTCTAGCAAAGCACCGTGCGTACCCAATTCTTCAGAAATATTCTTAAATGAATATGTAATCTATATTAGGCGTAGTATACGTAGTATTGCGTATTGCGATCCAGTATCGGATGTCACGTGCTAGGCCTGGGGCTGGAATTGTGTCTGCCCCGTACGAAGCACATGTCGGATCTCTGGTAACTAGTCTCTATAATCAGATAATCATGACCTAGTCATATTATCCCGATGACTGCAGTACTAAAGAGTACTAATTTTGTATCCTACGTGACCATCATCTCCATATGACTGGAGTGACATTTTCATCTTAACATCACACCCAACACACTACGATTCTCAATATACCCAGTATTGGCGTACACGGAACCTGTTAAAGCCCTGGATGACCTCAACCAAAGTATATTGATTGTCGCAAGTATTAGCGGTGCAAGTCTCAGGTTAAGACCAAATACACCTACCCTGATTCGGACTTCCATAGACACATAGTCATACTACCAATGGAATTCCGAGGGGTCTATCCAGAGCGAAGCTGTTTCCGTACCATCGGTAAACATAACCTCCTATTACACTTGCATGAGTATCCAATACCCAAATTTATGAGAACTATGTCGTTATGCTCCCATAACATGCACAAGTGCAATACTAGTCTATTATGCATTATCGATGTCCAATCTCGATAATACTACGACTAGGGATGTTTTAATGATTAAACCTTCATGGATTGATATTGTCTCATATCTTATCAATCCGGAACTAATCATAATGAATTTTATCATTTATATATCCCTGTAATTTAATTACAAATGATAAAAGAGCAATTTCCTTTGTCACATAGTTAATTTGTACAACAACACCATGTTCTGTACAAATAGTGATGCTATTGGTCATAATTGTCCAACATTGCAAAGCTGGCAAGGTTGGGCAAGTTTGTGTGACATGTTCATTTGAGTTACATATATGACATGTAACTTCTTGAATTGACTTGACATGATCATTTTTCCTCATTTCTAATGTCTCAATGTTTTTAGCTAGATATGCATATTTAGCAGAAAAGTCATGGTCTCCCCTAATGTTAAACACGCATCTTCCAAATGACTGTGGTTTAACAAACGACTAATATGTGCCAATTGTTTCATAATATTGTGCATTCTCTGCTATGTGTTCTGGGTAATCTAGTGTATCTTCAAAACCTTTGTTCCTAAATTCATCGTTACATACCATTTCCACTACTTGTCTACTTTGAGGTCTTAAACCCTCATAGAAGTAGGAAACAAATGGCCATTTTTCAACCACGTGATGTAGGAAAACATTTAGCATTTCATTAAATCTCTCACAACATTGGTAAATTGTTTCCCCCGACTGTTATGTGAAAGTTGTGATTCTCATCTTAAAGAAGTTTGTCTTGTGCAGATGGAGGAATTTTTTCAAAAATTGCTCTTGGAAATTATCCTATGTTCTGATGGATCATGACTTAAAGTTCTGTAGCCAAATTCTTTCCCCCGACTGCTGTAATTTTGTAATTAGAAAAATATAAAGCGTACCTGAGGGTCCCACTTTTCCTTTTAGCTCTGGACAGTCCTTCTTCCAGTGTCTATATTTCTTGCAATGTAGACATTGATCACGAGCTACTTTCGGTTTTGCGCCTTTGCGCTTCTTGGAGTTCTTATTTAATATATTCTTCTTCCCCATCTTTATTTTCTTTGACTTCCCAGAAGTCTTTGAAGAGCTAGCTTTACCATGGAGATACAGTGTGGGGTTGCCTTTCTTCAAATCTTGCTCTGCCGTGCGTAGCATATTATGAAGTTCTTCGTAGTGGCTTGCATCGAATGCATATGGAAATTTAATACAAAGCTAGCATAAGAACCAGACAAAGAAGTCAGAATCAAATTACGGCCCGACCTTTCATCAAACACAATGCCCTATCGTTCCAGATATTGAATTTGGTCTATCATGTTCAAAACATGTGTACTGACATCTCCTTCCTCCTTGATTTCAGCATGAAACAATTCCTTAGACCTTCGATAAAGTTCCATCGCTTGGTTTGCCTCGAACAACTCCTTGAGTGTTCGCATGATGCTCCAAGTATTTGGTACTTCAATATACTGTCTCAGCAAATCTGGAACCATCGATCCCAAGATGTAGGATTTCACCTTCAGGTTATCATCCTTCCATCTATCAAAAGTTTCTCGCTCTTCTGGAGTGGAGTCAGGATCAATATCAAGAGGCAATGGATTGATAGTGACATAAGTCAACTTTTCAAATTCCAAGACAATGGGTATGTTCATGTCCCATTCTAAATAGTTCTCGGATCCTTTTAACTTATTGGAATCTAAAAATTTCATCAATGGATTAGCGGTAGCAATCTACAAGACAACATTTTTTAGAAGTAGTAGAACAGTTTTTCATTTCTAAAGTGATAACAGTAATTGATTATAGAATTTTAAATCTATTAGTGCCATCCCACTACTTTACGTAATTCTGTAATCTCCTTAACATAAAAATAGAAATTTGATTATCAAAATTTGATAGCGGGAAGTAGATCCTATGACATTTACTCCAGCCTCACACTAATGATGATATTGGCATTTGTAAACTTATTAGGTAGACCTCCAAGGTGAATCACATTCATATGACTCCTAGTTTGGTCCTGAATCATTTCTTATCCTCACACTAATGACGATATTGGATTAAGAGGTGTTTTAGGTGTATACTTGTCAATATGTACTAATGAGCTTCGTATGTACACCCTCACACTAATGACGATATTGGGCGACTACGTTAACTCATCACGCTACATCTAATGTTCTACCGGAGTGACCTAAGAATTGAGCACTTAGACCTTCACACTAATGACGATATTGGATATAAGTAGGAAGAACCCATTCATCTCCGTATTGACAAGAGGTTTTGGGATTTATGTCCTAAAGCTTCATGTATTGTAAAACGGAATTGATTATTGTAATAATAATAATAAATGCATTATTCATTTTATCAAAGTTGTTTGATTTATTTCGCATATTGTCCAATTGTCTTGTTTACCTTGATTACTCTTGTACCTTCAGACTTAGTGTATGTTTGATGCACAAGAGGATTTAAGTCTGGAGTTAGTAATATAAATAGTCCGTACAGAGTAAACAAAGAGGGTACTTTGTTTGTGGTTTATCGATAGCTGCGATCCATTATATACTTGTATGACGACCTTGATCCGGGATCATTCATGTAGTGACATGGGAATTGAATCACCTTGTATGATGAGATCATATAGGACTGGACTCAGATAAATAAGAATTTCTTTTAATATCCATTAACCGAAGAAATTTATTTTATCTAATAGATGGTCATATATGGATTCTATCTTAATCTGAGCGTACTACGAACTCCTGCATGACAGGCTATGTCCTTTGATTTACTATGGTGAGGTTGGTATTGCATTCCCGGCCAATAACTACGTATTTTGAGGATATGGTTTGGTGTGTAGGTGGGAACATTTTATATAGATATGGAATTCACTCCTTCTTACGAGAAGTATAAGAATATTTTTTTAAGAGTTGATTCGGAACTTGAACAATTTGAGCGCTCAACTTTTCTATTACGAATAGAAAGTTTTATATTCATAATTGTTATGAATTAATTGTCCATTATAGAATCAATGGTGCTTAAGAGACAAAATATTTAGAGGGGTTTAATGGACTTTTGACCCGACTCTATTTATGTGATTTTCGTGAAGGGCTATATCCATATGTAATGACTATATCGATGGACACCGATGTTGTTCGGTTTTATTTTATCCATCTACAGTAACGGGAGTTCAACTTCGAGTTTTTAGTGGAATAACGCGGAGTTAATAATTCATAATATTTGATTTAAGATTTTAATTAATATTTCAGAATTATTGGAGATCGAAACCGTAGGTCAATTTGGTCCCCGTGCTAGCTCGATTAACTGTAGCAAACCTAATATAATTATATTGTCTAATTATATACTCACTTTATATTTATATATTATTAATGAGATTAATAATATTTATTGTCACAAATGAAAACTATGTTAAATTAGTTTAACTTAATGTTTTCTAGAATTCTTTGATTATAAGATAATCAAGTTTGATTATGAGATAATCAAGTTGGTAATAATTATGAGATAATTACTACAACATAATTGAAGGTAAATAAATCATTATTAAGATATTTATTTTTATTTACCATTGGAGACAAAGCCATATGGCTTACCATGTCATTCAAGTAATTATGTCTATTAAGTGGCTTGGATACACCTAATATATTTGTCATTAGCTAATGCATTTTATGATTTGGTATGGCCTCCACATTTATGTGTTTGCCATTGAAAGAAAGCATTAGATGCTTAATGACAAAGTCATTTTCTTTAACTTATCATTTCTTTTGTTTGGTATGGCATTCAAATTTTTGTGTTGGCCATTGCAAGAAAGCATTAGATGCTTAATGACAAGGTTAGTTGGCTTGTGTAAGAGAATATAATCTCTACCATTTCTCTCACTTCCTAAGGTTAATATTTTGCAAACATTCACACAATTGTTGTGAGAAAGATTTGAGAGAAAATAGAGAGCGTTCAAACATCCACAAGTGTTGTGGGAGTGTTTGAAATTCCTAAAGCCAAACACCAATTATGACATCTTGATTCTCTAAATCGTTTAGAGTTTAATCTTTGTGAGTGAAGCCCACACTTCAGTTTGTTGGTTTCGAGTCATAGTTCGGAAGATCGACTGGTTGATCCAAGTGTTGGACAACAAAGGATTGATTTCGGCTACTACAACAAAAGGAGAAGGCAAAGAAAATTTTAAAGATCCATACTGGACCCGATGCACCCACAAGAAACTTTCATCGTGCTAAGGAAAGTCGTTTCCTACAATTGGCATCGAGATCTTAAGGTTGAAAAGTTTTCTTAACCCTTCTCATTTTAGTTTTAATAATTTATATGAGATATAGATTATTACAAAATGCATATTTTGATGAGTAGGCACAATTAGATTCATGAGATGAATGGTTTTAATGTTCTTGTGATGAATATTTACTTTTGATTCATGTGATGAATGTATTGCGTTGATCGTTATTTTTTTCCGGCCCTTATTTTTAGCATTGGAAATGTAAGACCATAAGGTCATATTCTTTCAAGTGTTGTAAGTTTAGACCATAAAGTCATATTCTTTCAAATGTTGTAAGTTCATTTCTTTTGTAATAAGTTCATTATGTAACCATATTTGTAACTTAGAGGAGCCGATGCCGCGAAGGACTTTTGACGAAGCAATTGTTGGGGTTTTGGGCGAAAGGCGCAGCGGAAGCACGGTTCAGGAGAAATCGTAATTTTAAAACTTTTTAAATTACCGAATAAATTATTAAATATCTAATGTGAATAATTTATTCATATTTCACCTAAACACATTTATTCGATATCAAATAACGACATAAATAAGGTAGAAACTTCGTGAAACCTTTACGAAAAATGTTTTTCCGCAAAATGACGCAAAACATGTTTTTGACCGAACGACCACCCAACACTTATGGGGACTGCCCAGGTCAGCCCCAATAGTGTTGGTTTCCTCTAAGGGTCCCAAGATCATTTATCAAGCATGAAAAATTATGAATACACATCAAAGGAGGTGCAGAAAAAACTCACATTGATCGGTTGGATGTTACGAAGACCAAAAACGCATTGTCTTCACCTTGCTCGGCAGTGGGCTGCGCAAATGGTGGACTGCTCGGCAGTGGCTTGTCTTCCTCCTCCAAGAAACGGCCATGGGTGATCCTCCATGGAAGCTCCAAGCTCCAAGCTTCACAAGGTGATTCCTTACTCATGAAAACACTGCCCTATCACCTTTGTATTCCTCCATGAGTGTGCTAGCACTTAGATCTTGAAACAAGATCATTTGCTTCTCCATTTTGCTCGGTCAAAACCAGAAAAATAGAGGAAGAAATCAGTCCAAGACCGAGAGAGAAGAAGAGAAAACATTTTGGCTCCAAAAGGTGAATACCGAAAATGAAGAGAGAAAGAGTGAGTGGGAAATGAAAAAATTGTATTAGGTTTTATAATTTCCAAAATTAATAAAACATATACCACTTTTTTAATTTCCAAAAGCAAGCATTTGATGTCTTTCAATCACCTCACATCAACTCACATCAATCAATCAAATGTCACATCACTCAAAGTGACATGTGATTTAACGCTTGATGTGACTTGCGATTTGACGCTTGATTTGACTTGCGTGCCGCACTCAAATTCGAAATACGAATGCGCTCGCAAATAATCCCGGGCTCGGGTTCGCTAATTCTAAATTAACGAATTTTCTGTTGCGTCGTAATTAAACGATTACGCCTAGCGAAATCACTATTCACATCGCTAACGAATTAATTCTAAATTAATTCGTTCGCCCGAATTAAAATCTAATTTTAATTCCGCGTCGAAATTCAATTACTTATAATATATCAAATATATTATTTTACCGATTAATTCCAAATTAATCGTTCTCTCTATTTAATTGATATTTTATCCCAGATAAAATATCTCCCCAATTAATACCAGATTAATTTTCTCTCTCATTAAATTAATCCCAGATTAATTAAAGTGTGAGTCATACGTCATCGGTGAATCTTCGGGGAGCGACCCATGAGATCTCCGGATATGTTGGCAGTAAATCGGGTCGTCGGACTATCCGAACACATAAGTAACTTGTACTATGTTTACACCGATTCACAAGACAATGTTGGCTTCTAGCAAAGCGCCATGCCTACCCAATTCTCCAGAAACATGCTTACAGGAATAAGCGATCTATATTAGGCGTAGTATACGTGGTATTGCGTATTTCGATCCAGTATCGGATGATCACGTGCTAGGCCTGGGGCTGGAATTGTGTCTGCCCCGTACGAAGCACATGTCGGATGTCTGGTAACTAGTCTCTATAATCGGATAAACATGACCTTGTCATTTTATCCCGATGACTGCAGTACTTAAGAGAACCAGTACCGTATCCTACATGACCATTATCTCCATATGACTGGAGTGACATTTTCGTCTTAACATCACACCCAACACACTATGATTCTCAATATACCCAGTATTGGCGTACACAGAACCTGTTAAAGCCCTGGATGACCTCAACCAAAGTATATTGATTGTCATAAGTATTAGCGGTGCAAGTCTCAGGTTAAGACCAAATACACCTACCCTGATTTCGGACTTCCATAGACACATAGTCATACTACCAATGGAATTCCGAGGGGTCTATCTAGAGCGAAGCTGTTTCTCGTACCATCGGTAAAACACAACCTCCTATTACACTTGCATGAGTATCCTATACCCAAATATATGAGAACTATACCGTTGTGGCCTCACAAACACGCACAAGTGTAATACTAGTCTTTTACGTATTTATCGATGTCCAATCTCGATAATACTCTGACTAGGGATATTAAATGATTTATCCTTCGTGGACTGATACTGTCTCATATCATTCTCCATCCAGGAACAAATCATAGGGACCTTTCATCATTTATACATCTAGGTGATCTAATCACAAATGATAAGAGATCTCCTTTGTCACACAGTTAATTTGTACAACACAATGATCTGTACAAATAGTGACGTTATAGGTCATAATTGTCCAACAATCTCCCACTTGGCCTATAGCCAGTCACTCGAGTGCTTGACACCCGAACTATGTACGGTTGGCTCAAATTGCTGAGAAAAGGCTTTCGTCAGCGGATTTGTATGATTATCATCTGATGCGATTTATACGATCATCACATCGCCACGATGTATGATCCGAACTAATCAGATGAATATCGAAGTATGTATCTGGATCGTTGATGAGACCATTAATTCTTTAGCATGTGTTGTAGCCTAGCTCAGTTGCTAAAAGAACCATATCTAATCTAATTAGATATTTATCGACCCCAGAAGTCTTCTATTGCTGCTTCAGCTGCAGCAATAACCCACATTTGTTGTTTATTCGGTAACTGTATCTTGCTTGGAAGATTTCCAGCTCACTGTACCGTTGTTCAAACTGTATAGTACCATTTGCGACTTTCAGTCGTCTTTATCGGTTAGGAAACTTGCAGTAGTGATCCCAGTCACTTCAAGTTCTCCTTCTCCAAGGTTAAAGAATGTATCATTAGTTATCTAAGATACTAAAGATGTTCTTAATATCAATCCAGTGACTATCACTCGAATTGGCCTGTTTGTGAATCCATATGTTCAAAGCGTATGAGACACCAGGTCACGTATATTTTTCAATGTACGATTCCACGGAGAGTTTTCGAAAGGCAAGCTTTCGCCGATTATTATGGGAATATCATTTCCAAGAAATGACTTATTATCATTATTTATAGGACAGCCACTGTCAGTGCCTCCCACTAACCTTCTTATATACACAAGAATCATTTCGTTTTGAATTAAATCATAAACTATTATGATTACATCAAAACGACAATTCCAAGAACCTAATGCTTGCTTTAATCCAAACATGGATCGAATAACCCGCAAACCTTGTTTGCTAGTTTTGGTACGACAAAACCGACAGGATGTTGTAAACATCCTCCAAAAGGTTTCCTTTTCAGGAAAGCGATTTTCTGTTAAGCTGACATATTTCATAAATGAAACATACAGCATTAGCAAGCATTATCCAAATGGATTTACCGTGGCAACAGTTAAAAGGTTGAATCGAAATCAACACAATGTTGATAACGATACCTTTCCGCTAAAAGCCTAGCTTTATACGTTAGTATGTTGCCATCAATGTATGTCTTCCTTGAAGACTAATAGTACCAATAGGTACAATGCCTTGCAGTACATCAACTAGTATCCAAACTTGTTGATATACATGGAATCCATTTCGGACTCATGGCACTTTGCCATGATAGGGAGTCGATACCTTGTATCACTTCCTCATACGTAGTCAGTTGGTATACCTCAATAAGATTGACATATTTATGAGGTGAGATCAGAAACCCATACCCCAGGTTGTTTTCTGACTCTCTCCGACATACGTGGTTCTTGTGTATACGAAGATTAATGGAATAGTTACATCCTTGATGAACTATATGTGTTCCATTAAGGATTCGGTGCCTTGGACAGCATTACTCCGATTTTCATCGAGTTTTACTATCCTCCCACTTTCCACTGCATATCGGTATTCCTCTTAGGAAAACCGCATGGTGAGCAACAATCTAATTTTTCTCTTGTGAGATGTATAAGTACAATACTTTTGGTATCCCTAGGATAACCTACAATTGGCGCTTATCCAATTTGGGTTTCAGTTTGGTATTATCCAAACGTACGCTAAGCATACCCAAATATTCAGGAATGAGAAACCTGGTTTCTTTCTTGTTCATATCTAATATGATATCTGTCAAACAGATAATAATGGAACCTTATTCAAAATAAGTTCTGCACTGTTTAAAGCTTATCCGTTGAAGGAAATGGTAGCTCAGAGTGACTCATGATTAACCTTATCATGTCTAACATAATTCGGTTAATCCGTTCGGACACACCGTCAAACTGACGTGTTCCTGGAGGAGTCCTCATTTGAAAGAATAATTTACTCTTTCAAGTATACGAGAAACTTATTGCTTAAGTATTTTTCCATTACGGTCTTACCGTGACGGTATAATACTATAGCCGATCTGTATGTCTATTTCGTGTCGAAACTTAAAAGTTTCGGATTTGTGTTCTTCAAAAGAAACACATAACCATTACGCGATGTCACATCCGTATAGGTCACGAAATATTCATATCCACATCTAGCCTAGCTAGACATGGGCCCACTTGCTTCACTATGAACTAGGGCTATCAGATCGGTGGCATTTACACTTTTACCAAGTAAATAGTGTTTTAGGCATTTTGCCCAATAAACTAGATTCGTAGACTTTATTTGATTAGAATCAAATTAGTCCGAGTACCCACTCTTCAAAAGTACGGATATACGAGTCTTGTTTGATTGTGTCCCAGACAACAATACCACAATTAGTTTCTTCTGATCAAATCAGTTTGAGCTATTTGTATGTCATATTATATATTCGAGATTTTATTTATATTCAAAATATAAATATTGTTATTCACATCTAATGTGTTTATCTCAATATCATCTTTATATGATGAAACACTTTAGTGTTCTAGAATATAAAGGTTCACCCGCAGCGGGTTAAACACTGATATAGAGATAATGTTTCTAGTCAAACTAGTTACATTATAACAGTTTCCTAATTTAGGTACACACCCGAGGGTAGTTCCTAAAGTTAGGTATATACGGTTAAAACAGCGACTTTCGTCTCGTTTCCAATTCGTAGATTAATCTCATATAGAAGTCAGTATCCTGTTCAAAACAGATTCTAAACATCAATACATATTTATGTACCACACTAAGTATTTAAATCTAATTTTAATACTAGTAGTGAACATAATTATGACAGACATATTTGAAGTCAGAGCCTTGCTCGTCTTCAATTCCTTCTTGGGATATGTCCTTTTATCTTCCTAGAAGATTATAATGATTTTGCTTTTTCCCTTTTCCACACTCCAGAAGCGTTTAGCCAAGCCTTGGCATTCTGGAATATGGAAATAAGGTGCGCCTTGTGCTACTTGCCTAATTGCAAACTTTGACTTTGTCTCCTTGAGAATAGTCATTAACTCTCCAAGAGTTTATTATTGCAATATATACTTCTAAAATCTAAGTATAGATTTATGAAGATCCTTCAATTTCTTTATCATACTTTAAGGATCTAATCCTTAGTTCTGATTCAGAAATTAAGGAGTCTTTTGCAACAAGCTTAATGGATTAAGCACTTAAGTTATCATCACATAATCTTCCAAAGATTATGCTCTACTATTTGTTTAACTCTGGGCTTAGGCATAATATGTTATTTTATCAAATAAAGTAACTTATTATTTTTCTAGGACCATCCTGAAACTTTATTCCCAATTTGAAAATTATAGTCGTTTAAATACATTTTCACCCAGGATTATGTTTTAAACACCAATCTTTCATTTATCTTGATTCTAATAGTCCAACTATTTAATCAACGATTTTTGGTACTATGTATTATATTCATTATTATAGTCCAACTATATAATCAAATATAATTTAAATTAATTAACCTCAATTACATTGATTACTATAATCCAATTATAAAATCAACTGTAAATTGAAATTAATTAATTCAATATATTGATTACTATAATCCAATTATATAATCAACTATAATACAGTCCAACTGCTTATAAAAAACAACAATTTAAATATTAGTCCAACTAACATTTTATTGATATGACGAAATATTTGTTTGAGCGCGTATGGCGAGTAATTGAACGAATATTACGAATTCAATTCTTGCCTCCCACTATTTTTCAGCGAGCCTCTAACCCTCTGTCGAGTACTCGGGAAACCGTGTTTCCTAGTGGGCTAGGATCCCGTTAAATATCATACAATCTTGACTTTGGCCAACAAATTGTATGATAATTAACTAGGTAGATCTCTAAGATCAATTGGATCCAATCCAATTCCTAGATCCGGTAGGGGGACGTCCAAGTCCAAAACATATATCTTATATATGCCAATACATCCAATGTATTACCTAACCTTTTTCCTCTGAATCAACTAAGCCTTGGCTTTGGCACAACAAACTTAGTGATCCCATTCAAGCGCGACCCATTGACCATGGAAAGCTTCGTAATCAATGTCAATGGACAAGAAGTGGTCTTGACTTTGGCCAACAAGCCACAACTTGGGCAAGACACTGATATGGAACAAAGCCTTCGTGATTCAAACACATTTTCGACAGACAAAGGCCTTGACTTTGGCCAACAAACCAATGCCGTCTTAGATCTTGAGCGAGTTTTTTTCGCATGCAAATTGGCAACCAATTTATTATCTTTGTTAAGGTCTTATCGTCATACACCCTTAAATATGCATTCTAAACACATAATAAAGCGCATATGTAAAATAATAATGATATGCGGATGGATACATTACACATTGATCCTAGATCAAATCTCTCACTTTCTCTCTCTAGCTAGCACTTGTATTTACTTCTACCCGTTACACTACACTTCTAAAGAAACCTCATTTACATTGAGGGGAATATGTGAGAAGAGAATACAAAGAAATAGGAGGTAATAAGGCGGGATACGCAGGTCCAATTAATAAATCAAATTTATTACAATTTCCAAAATTTCCCCACCCATCTAATATCCATCCGATATACATTATTCATGCATCGCAACCATGTATTCACACAAGCATGTTATCAATCAATCTAATCAAATTAATTAATCTGATAATTAGTGATCATCCAATGTTCAAACAACGATTTGATTTTGTTCGAGTCAAACTCGTTTTGCGAACACGTACTCAAAGTACGAATTCTCGAATTAAATTAAATTACATAATTAAATCCAATTTAATATGCATTTAACTCTAATTCACTATTTAATTCCAAATTAAATATTACACTTTATAAAATAAACCTTTACGACTTAAATTCTAAATTTAATCGTTACGGGTCTCTTAGCCCGATTAATATCCAATATTAATTTAATTAAAGTCCAATGGGCTTTTAATTAATTTCTTCAAGGCGTGGACTTTTGGTCAACTCGGGTCAAACCGAATAACCAAAATCCAATCCGGGAGTTACCCATAAGCCTAGAAATCAATTTAGGCCCATTAGGCCCAATTAAACTTGAAAGGTTCATTAAGTCGCATTTGGGCTTTATGGAGGCAGTTTTGGGCCTAATTGGATCCAACTAATTTTTCCTAAACCCAACTTTGTACAACAAAGCCCAATTACAACATAGCAAGCCCAAATCCAATTTTAAGCCCAATTAATTAAATATAAAATTCCAAATTTCACATTCTAATTAACCAAAGTGCATAGCATTATTAATTACCCAAATCAATATTTCCAAAACACCAAATTTGTCTAATTAATCATGCTTATCATCAATGAATCATGTCCAACATAATTTGATTAAAATCAAACCCAATTAACATGCATAAAGTCTCGGCCAAAGGGGAAATCATGCCCAAATCAAATTCAATCCAATTGAACCAAATTAAACATTAAAACAATATCCCCTAATGATTTCTAACTCATCCAATGAATCAAAAAATCAAAATCCAAGACATTTTAGGGTCCTCATTTTCGGCCAACACCCATAAATTGGGGAATTTGTTCCAAACCGAATTTCTTCAAATTGATCTAATCAATCATCAATTAAACATCAATTAAGCATACTAATTCTTCCAATTTCATCAAATAATGCCCAAATTCGTTTTCCCAATTTTAACCCTAAAATTAATTTCATGCTTTCAATAGCTCAAGATACCATTGTTGGTTTCCTCTAAGGGTCCCAAGATCATTTATCAAGCATGAAAAATTATGAATACACATCAAATGAGGTGTGGAAAAAACTCACATTGATCGGTTGGATGTTACGAAGACCAAAAACGCACTGTCTTCTCCTTGCTCAGCAGTGGGCTGCGCCAATGGTGGACTGCTCGGCAGTGGCTTGTCTTCCTCCTCCAAGAAACGGCCATGGGTGATCCCCCATGGAAGCTCCAAGCTCCAAGCTTAATAAGGTGATTCCTTGCTCATGAAAACACTGCCCTATCACCTTTGTATTCCTCCATGAGTGTGCTAGCACTTAGATCTTGCAACAAGATCATTTGTTTCTCCATTTTGCTCGGTCAAAACCAGAAAAATAGAGGAAGAGAATCGGTCCAAGACCGAGAGAGAAGAAGAGAAAACATTTTGGCTCCAAAAGGAGAATACCGAAAATGAAGAGAGAGAGAGTGAGTGGGAAAAAAAAAAAATTGTATTAGGTTTTATAATTTCCAAAATTAATAAAACATATACCACTTTTTTAATTTCCAAAAGCAAGCATTTAATGCCTTTCAATCACCTCACATCAACTCACATCAATCAATCAAATGTCACATCACTCAAAGTGACATGTGATTTGACGTTTGATGTGAATTGCGATTTGACGCTTGATTTGACTTGCGTGCCGCACTCGAATTCGAAATGTGAATGCGCTCACAAATAATCCCGGGCTCGGGTTCGCTAATTCTAAATTAACAAATTTTCTGTTGCGTCGTAATTAAACGATTACGCCTAGCGAAATCACTATTCACATCGCTAACGAATTAATTCTAAATTAATTTGTTCGCCCGAATTAAAATCTAATTTTAATTCCGCGTCGAAATCCAATTACTTATAATATATCAAATATATTATTTTACCGATTAATTCCAAATTATCATTCTCTCTCTTTAATTGATATTTTATCCCAGATAAAATATCTCCGCAATTAATCCCAGATTAATTTTCTCTCTCATTAAATTAATCCCAGATTAATTAAAGTGCGAGTCATACGTCATCGGTGAATCTTCGGGGAGCGACCCATGAGATCTCCGATATGTTGGCAGTAAATCGGGTTGTCGGACTATCCGAACACTTAAGTACCTTGTACTACGTTTACACCGATTCACAAGACAAGGTTGGCTTCTAGCAAAGCGTCATGCCTACCCAATTCTCCAGAAACATGCTTACAGGAATAAGCGATCTATATCAGGCGTAGTATACGTGATATTGCGTATTTCGATCCAGTATCGGATGATCACGTGCTAGGCCTGGGGCTGGAATTATGTCTGCCCCGTACGAAGCACATGTCGGATGTCTGGTAACTAGTCTCTATAATCGGATAAACTTGACCTTGTCATTTTATCCCGATGACCGCAGTACTTAAGAGAACCAGTATCGTATCCTACGTGACTATCATCTCCATATGACTTCCGTCTTAACATCACACCCAACACACTACGATTCTCAATATACCCAGTATTGGCGTACACAGAACCTGTTAAAGCCCTGGGACCTCAACCAAAGTATATTGATTGTCGCAAGTATTAGCGGTGAAAGTCTCAGGCTAAGACCAAATACACCTACCCTGATTTCGGACTTCCATAGACACATAATCATACTACCAATGGAATTCCGAGGGGGTCTATCCAGAGCGAAGCTGTTTCCCGTACCATCGGAAAAACACAACCTCCTATTACACTTGCATGAGTATCCTATACCCAAATATATGAGAACTATGTCGTTGTGCCCTCACAAACGCGCACAAGTGTAATACTAGTCTTTTACGTATTTATCAACGTCCAATCTCGATAATACTCTGACTAGGGATATTTAATGATTTATCCTTCGTGGACCGATACTGTCTCATATCATTCTCCATCCAGGAACAAATCATAGGGACCTCTCATCATTTATACATCTAGGTGATCTAATCACAAATGATAAGAGAGCAATCTCCTTTGTCACACAGTTAATTTGTATAACAACACAATGATCTGTACAAATAGTGACGCTATGGGTCATAATTGCCCAACAAATAGTGTTAGGGCAGTTCATGGGCTGCCCAAACAGTGACAAATTCACTGTTTGGACAGTCGTCACCCGGTTGGCTCAAAAGTCACCCGATAACACCGTTTTTCGCCGTTTTCAACTCTGAAATAATTTCTGCCAATTGTTCCAACACCCAAATCACATCCATACATTCAAATGAGTATCCTATACCCAAATATATGAGAACTATGCCGTTGTGCCCTCACAAACGCGCACAAGTGTAATACTAGTCTTTTACGTATTTATCGACGTCCAATCTCGATAATACTCTGACTATGGATATTTAATGATTTATCCTTCGTGGACTGATATTGTCTCATATCATTCTCCGTCCAGGAACAAATCATAGGGACCTCTCATCATTTATACATCTAGGTGATCTAATCACAAATGATAAGAGAGCAATCTCCTTTGTCACACAGTTAATTTGTACAACAACACAATGATCTGTACAAATAGTGACGCTATGGGTCATAATTGTCCCACAAATAGTGTTAGGACAGTTCATGGGCTGCCCAAACAGTGACAAATTCACTGTTTGGACAGTCGTCACCCGGTTGGCTCAAAAGTCACCCGGTAACATCGTTTTTCGCCGTTTTCAACTCCGAAATAATTTCTGCCAATTGTTCCAACACCCAAATCACATCCAATACATTCAAATGACATCAATTTCATCAACATATTCATTGTTTTTCCAAATCTGACCAGAATACAAAATTATCAATTTTCATGCTTTAAATCTAATTTTTTTAAGATTAATCCAATTAATCAAAACACCAATCAAATAACATATCATCAAATGATCAATTTGAACCAATATTACAATAATATTGTCCAAAACAACTTCACACATGCACTTCACATCCAAATCCATCCACCAAAACCAAAAGCCCCAATTTTTTACAAACAAATGAACCCTAGAACTATTCTAACAATTCAAGAAAACAACAAACAAATTTCCAAGCTTAGGGTTGTAGAAGATTACCTTTAATCTCTTGATTTCCTAAGCTTTTTCTTGAATTTTCCTTCATTTTTCAACTTGAATTATCAAGAAACTTTGAAACCCTTTTCTTTTTGGAGACTCTCGGCCATGGTGGAATTGTTATGAAGAAAACAAAATTTTTCCCTTTTAGATGAAGCATGACCGACTCTATGTGGTATTATTGTAATTTTCCACATTTAATCCAATTAAATAAATCAAACTTTAAGTTAACAAATCATATTTGCACACCTAAAGTTTAATTAAATCATGCCATGTGTCACCAATAATAATTAAACATATTTCAAAACATTTATGAAATATAGATATTATTTAACTATTCAAATATTTAACAATTAAATATCTAAATAATTAATTAATATAATTATTAGATATATGTATTTTTTTTACATTAAATAACAAATACATATATTTATGGCATATATCAAAGTCTCATTTGAAAATTAATTAATATGTATCAAATCGAATTTTGTATCAAATACAAATACATATTAATTATTAAATGACCAAAATCCCCTAATGCATGTGTTATCGTTTAACCGTTTAAACGATTCGAATTAACTCACTTAATCCGATGAAGTATTATGAATAATCTGTATTATTCATAACGTGTTGCCCAAGTCCTCAACGAGTACACTTCATATTGTGGGACTCTCTAAGTTTAGGTTTATCCGTTAATAAATCCAATTTCGTGTCCATAATTCACCCACTCATGAATTATGATGAACATAGATAATCTCGCTAAACAATGCAAGTCGAGGTCATTGCATACGTATAATACCTCCGTCACAGGCAATCCATATTATACCTGTGATATAGATAAAAATGTCAAATCATTTCGGTATAATATAGTCGACTTTTAATTTACGATCTCTATATAACACTCGGACCTAATTTTCGAAGTTATACCATGGCCATGGATTTACCAGATCGTAAACACGTGTAGGATGCGTATGCCCTATACACAGGACTGACGGATCCTCTCTTGATACGCACTGGATATCATGAGCATTAGTCCACACCCAACGAACAGGCGAAGTTCTGATCTAAATAGATCGGTGACGTGACTGCCATCAAAGTGTGGAGGATAACTCATATATCCCATTGTGGTATCTCAAGTCAACGGACCACTATGCTCGCTCAACTCGAGAAGATTCCTATTGACGTTGGTGTACCATCTATTAGGAAATCTTCAGTGAGTCTTATCAAATAAACACCTACATGTATATACGAGTCTCTCGAGACTCATGGTTCATTGGGATAACCCATCGGACCAAGTCACGATATACTATATGTACTGGTCTCAGCGGATTTTACTAACCGACCCGTTTTAGCAAATCTTGACTAGGAACTTTTTTTAAGGATATACATCTTATAGTGTGCTTCCCAATATCAATTACAAACTACATTGTAATTACGCATTACATTATAAATCCTAAGGTCTTTATCTAATATACATGTATCACTAAATCAGATTTAGTTTCAATCTAATCATAATTAGATATCTAAGCGCAATTAGATCGAATATGTGTAAAAAAGACAAGAGGTGCTACCATTAAATATGTAATATCATGGAAAATGAAATTGCTCGTATTCATGAATCGTACATAAATACGATCTAGATTGGCACTCTGAGCACCAACCCTAACAATTTCTCTCATTTGCTCTAGTGCCAATCCACGGTCTCAAATACACATCTCAATGTGTATCACATACTCATGGCCCTCAAAAGCTCACCTAGCACTCAAGAGGTAGGCTACAACAAGTAAGCCCGCTTTAAAAAATTGAGTCTATCCAACAAACCCAATTGTTTTACTTAGCCAGCATCATTCATATTTTGTAGAATCCAAATTCCACATCAATATGACTCAGACGCTATATCAGTATTGTGCTATAGCTATTAAGTTTGGAGATCAAATCCAAATACTATGAGACAACCGCAAGCACTACACTAATATGAAAATTTCTAATCTATAGGGTCACTATTGCAACTTCATAAGTCAATACATCATAAGTTGCAAATGATTCCACTAGTTTAGTAGAATCAACGGTGACACTCCCACTGCATCTTTTCTGACTTTATATGACATAAACCATCTAATTTCATAATTAGACTCAAAACTAATCTGACCTTATGGTTGCAGACTAAATTCTCCATGAATAAGAAACTCATTCTTAATATCTCTAAGATAACAAAGAACATGTTTCAAAACCCATCATATGGTCTGCAACATATCAAAATAACTTGTAATAATTAAGATTAAATTGATATCTTTAATCGCACATAATATAGTATTCATTATGCCATCATCCTATGATGCATAAGATTGACTAGACATTCTAATCAATCTCATTTTCGACAAAGGTATCATCCTTTACGAAAGATTAATATTATATATATAAAAGAACGTCAACTGTCAAACAGTTATACTAACTGTTATACAGATAATCTTACTATGTCCTTTATTAGATCATATCTAATGCACGACTAATGGGAGTATCTCACAAGTCTCTTAGTTTTATATCATATATAAAACTTTATATCAAATATAACAGAGACTGCTCACACTGCTTACACGGAGAAAAGAAGACTTAAGTAAACGTTTTACTTTACAAACATCTCATTATTACTTTAATAATGATAATGTCGTTAGGATATATAACCTTAGAAAGAATTTTGTACGCTCCCACTGACCCTACTATCATATATGTATTCTCTATGTTTTGATCAAATCAGACAATCTGACTGTATCGAAATTAGAGAACACAAATTTCCGGAAAGCTTACCTGAGTCTACAATAGTCTCTATAAGCTAGTATATCAAATTGTGATCTTAGCAGAATATAAACTCTAGGGCCATTCTAGAATGAACTCTTCAAACAAAGAAACCACAACAGATCTCTCATTCGAAGAAAATATTCAAGAATGCCACTTTGCATTCTTTAGCCAAAATACATTGTTTAATATCAACATTAACCAACAGATCTTTAATTGTTCAATTAGTGCGACTAGAGACAAGTTTTCTCAGAATCTACAATAGATTACTGAGTATAACTTTTCTCACTGTCATACTATAAAGGTCAAACCTTTAACGAGCTCACTTTACTTTTGTTGCGTAAATAATTTGCACATTTTATGAACAATTCATAACGAAAGCCTAATCAAGTTCAAAACTTGATCGTAGTAAGCTATGAACAAACTTAGATTTATGGTTCAATGGTAATTTCTGAAATCGATATCAAATATCGCTCCCACTATAAGTTATAGGATATTTTTCTTCTATAAGAAAACAGCAGAACCAATAAGTATCAAATACTTCGCAAATGATTTTGACATCCTATTAGACTTATATGGAAGTTGACTAAGAGTGTTTTCATTTTATTAATTACGTATTCCATTACAGTTCATCATTCTCACATTTGACTTCAATAAGTCAAGTCTTTTCTACAATCATTAACATCTGATGTTACACACCAAGTAATAAAACAATTTTACTACTCGGGATCGTAGAAAAGATATTCTATTAAATATAATAAATGATAAACTCTTACTTGTACCTCCGAGATGCAAGTACTTTCAGTTATATAACCATTATACAATAAAAAGTTTCAAATCTCAAACTTTTCAAGATTCGAATTTTCTATTATACATATCATATATGTAACTGTAGGAACGAATGAAACCTTAATTAAAGAGATGAATTAGTGTTACTGGAGCATAACCTCAAGAGTATTGAAACTAATTCGGTGACACTCAATATCAACGAATCAAATCATATAAGATTCAATTTCTCCCACTGACTAGTTCCATCACGATGGAATCGTAGAAGAATAATATTGAGTAAGAATCACATTATTAAATAACTTTAGAACTAATTGCCTTAAATTCATATGTTTGATCATATCAAATATCTTTGAACAATTCAAAGATTCACGATAAATTTCAAAGTTATAGTTTTCAACACTTCAAATAGAATATCTTTGAACCATTCAAAATATTCTATTCATATTTCATAAGAAACATATTGAAAGTTCTCGAACCATTCCAGACATTCAATATATATTCTTTTAGAAACATGTAACTAAGTCATGACAGTTCATTAACTAAGTTACGAAGTAAAGAAAACTATCCAAGGCAATTTATAATTCATTAAACTACATACATCCAATGTATTAGCTTAATAAATCTGTGGTCCAATGACAATCATTGGTTAAATGAGATTTAATCACATTCCTGAATACAATATTCATTAAATGAATAAGGATATGTTGTGTGATCTTGTATCAGACCATCCTTTACCATACGGAATAAACATCTTATGCTTATGCGATAAAATCTCATAAAGCACTGTTCTAAGTTATTTTGTTAACCAAACATTTTCTCAATGTCTATCTTTTCATTAATGACACTACTAGTCATATTAAAATATGTAACAATTGTTTATATAGAACAAACAACTATCCAATAGTCACAATTTCTGATATCAAATATGAAAACAATTATTAAACATTATTTTAAATAACTAGATGGGAGATCTTATATCCAATACCTATAGTTGTCGTATTGTGAGAATCAATATTCCCTATACACAACTATACACAACTCATTTCTTAAGATTTATAATTTGCGTACAATTATTCACAACAGTTGCAAATATTGATTAGCAAACCGTGTCAGACACGTGACTTATAAAAGTCACTAAAGCCAAGAAATGTCATTATAAGATAAACAAAATACCTAATGGAGTTTTCTAAATACCAGTCAAGAATGTCGAGACATGGACTGATTCGTGTCAATTCTTACTGCATAAGAAACTATTCTTACTAGATAGCTATATCCAAAAACTGATATCCTTTTAGATTACCTAATCGTGACTTAATAACTAAGTCACTAACCATCTTGATTTTCAAGAAAATAGGAACAATAGTTTCCGATGGTTTAAACTAATCTAACAATATCTAAGTCTGCTATCATTCTAGAACCTATTCTAGAAATACGCAACCATAAGTAAAGTCAGAAAACATATTCAAGTAATATGCTATGCAATGGATTAGAAGTATAAATCTATAAACAATATAGAATAAAGGAAAACAAAAACATCAAATTCCATAAAATTACACACTGCTTTAGTTATGGATTTTTAATCCAGCAGTGTCTCCCACTACTTTATGTAATATCGTAATCCCTAATGGAGAACGGGAATTCAATAATTAAATCGAATTCCATAGTAAGACTAGGATCCCATGAATATATTTCGACTCACAGCTTTTTTTTCACGGTCTCGCCTACGTATATTCATCAGGTAGACAACTCATTCTCAATCACTCACCAGTGACTCCTGATTTTGGTCCTGACCGTTTCTCGTTATGACAGCTTTGGCACATTCACAAGGAGGCGTATCAAGGCTTCATTTGCCAATGACAAACTCAAGCTACCGATGTAGTCCTGACAGCTTTGGCACGTTCAGGATTTCCACTTTCACTTGAATTTGTCTAGTATTAATATACAACCGGCATGGATAAAATTTTATCAACTACACCCTCATTGCTTTGGCACGATCTCGATTGTGTTAGTATGATGATGAATTTGATTTGTGCATCTTTGGAATTGAGAAAAATTGATTGGATCAAAAATCCCCAATTCCTTTGACATGGCCGAATATACCATAGTATGTGCTCATGGTGATTTTTTGAAAATTAGCAATTGGATGTGTTGTTGGCATGAAATGTATGTTAAATGTAGATTTAATTAGATTGAAATCAAATTGCATGATAATTTCTTTGCCATTGCCGTGAGCCTAAACATGTTTTAGAATTGATTTTGCTTCAATTTATGTTGGACATGAATTGGAATTAATGAGCATGATTAATTGGATTAATTAGTGTTTTGGAAACATTAGATTAGTTGATTAATTATGTTAATTACACTTGAATTGGATTAATATATAATTTGGATTAATGTATTAATTTAATTTGTTATATTTGGGCTAATGGGCTTGGTTGGGCCAAGTTTGGTTTTGGACAATTGGGTTGGATCCAATTGGGCCTAAAACCATTTCCATAAAGTCCAAATATGACAATTGGGCCTTTAAAATTTAATTGGGCCTAATGTGCCTAAATTGATTTTTGGCATAGGGTGATTCGTATTTGGGCCTTGGCATCTTGGGTTTGATCCATAATGGCCAAAGCTCATGCCTAAAGAATTAATTGAAAGCCCATTTGACTTTAATTGAATAGTATTGGATGCTAATTGGGCTTTGAGACCCAATTGGATTGGATTTGGAATCCAAGTCTAAAAGGCACTATTAAAAGTGTAATTATTTAATTTAGAATTAAATAGGAATTAGTATTGGATACAATTGAAAATTGGATTTAAAATTATAGTTCGATATAATTCAAGAATACTTACTTTGAGTATTTATTCTTAAAAGAGTTGGACTCGCGCAAATTAAATCGTTGTATGAACATTGAATGGTCATTAATTCAAAGATTAATTAATTGGATTAGATTGATTGAATAACATGCTTTGTGTGAATACTTGGATGTATTTGTATGAATAATGTATATCAGATGGATATCAGAAGGGTGGGGGCAATTTTGGAAATTGTTGTAATAAATTTAGAATTTATTAAATTGGACCTGTGTGTCCAGCCTATTATCTCTTTACTCTTTGTATTTCTCTTCTCACCAATTCCCCTCAATGTTAATGACGTTTCTTTAATGTATTATGTAATTGGGTAGAAGAATGAATAATGCTAGCGGGAGAGAGGAAAGTGAGAGATTTTTTCTAGGAACAAATTTTTATATATCCATCCACATATCATTATTATTTTATCGTGCCTTATTATGCTTTTAGAATGCATGCTTAAGGGTGTATGATGAGACCTAATCAAAGATAATAAATTGGTTTCCAATTTACGCGAAAAACCCTCACTTTAATATTAAGTGGTTCTCTCTCAAGACCCAATATTGGCATTAGTTTGTTGGATAAAGTCAAGATCATTGTCCATCGCGCATGTCTTGGGCAGTTGTGATTTGTTGGCCAAAGTCAAGGTCACTTCTGTACATCGACGTGGATTATGAAGCTTTCACACTGTCAATGGGTCACGCTTAACTGGAATCATTAAGCTTGTTGAGCCAAAGTCAAGGCTTAGCTGATTCAGAGGAAAAGGTTAGGAAATATATATTGGATATATATCTCGGACTTGGAGGTCCACCTACCGGATCTAGGAATTGGATGGGATCCAATTGATCTTAGAGATCTACCTAGTTAAGTTTCATACATCTTGTTGGCCAAAGTCAAGGTTATGTGTTATTTAACGGGATCCTAGCCCACTAGGAAACTAGGTTTCCCTAGTACTCCACAGAGGGTTAGAGGCTCGCTGAAAAATAGTGGGAGACTAGTATTAAATTTGTAATTTCATTTAAATATTTGCCAATACGCGCTCTTTTATTTTACTTATCTTCGTAATAAATATATATTAGTTGGACTAATATCTTTTATTACTTTAATTGAACAGTTGGACTATTTTCACACTACTCCACTTGTAGTTGGTTATATAGTTAGACTATAGTAACTATTACATTTTGAGTGTAACCGATATCGTTGATTGGATAGTTGGACTATTGCAATCAAGATGGCTGGAAATATTAGCGTTAGGGACATAATCATTGACGATAATGTCTTTAACGACTCCAATTTTCCAGATTGGGAGATGAATATCAGGATAGTCCTGGAACCCGAGAAGTTACTCTATGTCATAGAGAAACCTCTTAGGCCTGAGCCCGGAGTTGAGTAAATAGTAGAGCATGAGATTTGGAAGACTCATCGTGATGATAACTTTAGTGCTCAATCTGTCATGCTTGCCACAATGAATCCTCAGTTTCATCGTCGGAACAAAGGATTGGAGGATTTTCACAGATCTAACCTTAGATCACAGAAGTACAAATTGCAAAAGAAGTTCTTTCGCTCTCGTATGTCATAGGGTACATCTGTTGAGCACTATGTGTCGTAGATGATTACTGACATCGTACAGCTAGGTCAGCTGGGCATAACCTTCGAGGCTGAGACTTCCATAGATTTGATCTTACAGTCTCTGCCCGACTGCTGGGGCGGGTTCATCATGAACTATAACATGATGAACCAAGAAAAGAATCTTGGAGAGTTAATGGACATGCTGAAAGAAGCAGAGCTAGAGCTTCTGAAGGGCAAGAAGCGCGAGGCGCATCTTACTTCGACATCCCAGAAGGCCAAGACTTGGTCGAAGGCTTCTGGGGTGTGAAGAAGAAAAAGAAAAAGGGCAAGGCTAAATCATCACAGTCTTCTAGGAAGACTAAGGACATATCCCAAGACGTCTGCCTACATTATAGCAAACAGGGTCACTGGAAGCGTGACTACCGTGAGTACTAGGCGGAGTTGAAGGAAGTGAAGACAGACAAGGCTCCGGCTTAAGTATGTTTGTTATAAACATATCCACTACTGGTTTTAAAAATTGGATTTTTGACCCTGGATGTGGTACTCACATATGTACTGATATGAAGGATCTACTGATTAGCAGAAGACTGGCTTCAAGCTAGATCGACCTACGAGTCGGAAATGAGACGAGAGTCGCTGTTTTGGCCGTTGGGACCTATGTTTTATATCTGCCCTTGGGGCATGTAATTACATTAGGTGACTGTTATTTTGTACCTAGTTTGACTAGGAACATCATCTCTGCATTTTGTTTAACCCGATGCGGGTATACCTTTGTATTCAGAAACAGTGGGTGTTTTGTATATAAAGATGACATTTTTGATATGTACACCAGATGTTAATAATGGTCTTTATATTTTGAATATAAATGAATCTCAAACATATAACATGACAAACGAAAAGTTCAAATTGAGTAATTCTAATGAGACTTATTTTTGGCATTGTCGTATGGGACACATTAACAAAAACTCGTATATCCACACTTTCGAAGAGTGGATACTTAGACGGATTTGATCCTAATTCATATGATGTCTACGAATCTTACTTATTAGGCAAAGTGCCTAAAATGCCTTTTAGCGGTAAGGGTGTACGTGCCACCGAGCTATTAGCCCTCGTTCATGGTGACGTATATGGGCCCATGTCTAGCCAGGCTAGAAATGGTTATGAATACTTCGTAACCTTTACGGATGTTGCATCGCGTTATGGTTATATGTGTCTTATGAGACATAAGTCGGAAACTTTTGAGAAATTCAAAGAGTTTCGACACGGAGTAGAAAAATAGACTGGCAAAAGTATTAAAAATATTACGGTTGGACCGTGGTGTAGAATACTTAAGCAATGAGTTTCAAGATTACTTGAAAGAGTATGGTATTCTTTCACAGTGGACTCCTCCCGTAACACCTCAATTGAAAGGTGTGTCTGAACAGAGAAACCGAACTTTGTTAGACATGGTAAGGTTTATGATGAGTCGCACTGAGCTACCAATTTCCTTCACGGGATACGCATTGAACAATGCAATACTTATTTTGAATAAGGTTTCGTCAAAGTCTGTTGGACAGACTCCATATGAAATATGGACAGGAAAGAAATTGGGTTTTTCATTCCTGAAGATTTGGGGATGCTGGGCATATGTTAAACGTTTGGATGGTACCAAACTATGACCCAAATCGGATAAGTGCCTATTTGTAATTGGTTATCATAGGGAAACTAAAGGATATTATTTCCACAACCCATAAGAGAACAAGGTATTTGTTGCTCTCCATGCGGCTGTTCTCGAAAAGGAATTCCTAAATGCAGTGGTAAGTGGGAGGAAAGTATAACTCGATGAAAATTGGAGTGATATTAATCCTGACACCAACTCCTTTACGGAACATGAACAATTCATCAGGGATGAGACTGTACCACAATCTTCTAATACACAAGAACCGCGTAGGTCGGAGAGAGTCAGAAAAAAACCTGAGAGGTATGGGTTTCTGATCTCACTACGTATGAGGAAGCGATACAAGGTATCGACTCCGCTTTATGGCAAGATGCCATGAAGTCCAAAATGGATTCCATGTATACCAACCAAGTTCCCATCCAATTTTCTTATAAATTGGCAAACAAGGTCTTTTAAAGTCAGATTCCTGAGACTCGATTGTTATCTTTCTCTTCGAAACTGTGTATATAAATTGCGAATTGCGTGATAGACATATCCACTGGGATGCGTCTCAAGAGTCAATGATATATCATCTAAAGACTCATTACTCATGCCATCCCTAATGAATTTAATTTTATCTTCGCGATTATTAGACACCATTCCTAAAGAACGAAAACGAGTATTACATGTACAGCGTGCACATTTATAACAAACTCCTAATCATTTAGCTCTTCTTTTCTTAGCATATGTGTTTTTTCCTAAACCAGGCAAAAATGAAATAAAAGAGTCAGATGACTCACCTGTCAAGTGAACTCGTGCTTCAATTATCCAACGAATATCACTAGGAATACATTTGATCAGCAGAAGTCTTATTCTTTCAATGTGTGCTTTGTAGACTTTCATCAGAGAGTTTTAAGGGAGAGAAGGAAAATGCTTGTGAAGTTTTGCGAGAACGTCTTTCATCTTGTCTGTAACTTTTCCTACAAAAATTAAACACATAAAAATAAAACACACAAAATCTCAATATATACACAAATTGCATGGGTTGCCTCCCTGCTAGCGCTAAATTTAACGTTGTCAGGTAGACATGACTTCCCAAACGTTAGGCTAGATCAGCAAGTGTGAGACCCTCTTTTTGACGCTTGATGGATTCTCCCTAATAGTGATTGACACGTTGGCTGTTGACTTTGAATGTATCATTGGAGTTGGGGTCATGTAGCTCAACAGTTCCGTAGGGTAACACTTGGGTGATCACAAATGGACCTGACCACCGTGATTTCAGCTTGCCAGGGAAAAGTTTCATCCTCGAGTTGTATAATAATACCCGATACCCTGGTTCCAATTGTCTATGCACTATTTTCTGATCATGCCACTTCTTGGTCATTTCTTTAAACAGTTTGGCATTCTCATAAGCATAAAGGTGAAATTCTACCAATTCATTCAGTTGGTGGAGCCGTTTCTCTCCTGCTACTTGCAGATCAAAATTTAGCTTCTTCAGTACCCAGTATACTTTATGTTCGAGCTCTACAGGCAGATGGAATGCTTTTCCAAACACCAGTCGATATGGGACATTCCAATGGTTGTCTTGTAAACTACCAGATATGCCCATAATACGTCACCCAATTTTGTAGACCAGCCCCCCCTTGTTGAACAAACAGTTCTCTCTATGATTCTTTTGATTTCTCTATTGGAAACTTCGACTTGACCACTTGACTACGGATGGTAAGCAGTGAAAACTTTGTGAGTAACTCCGTATTTGGCTAGGAGTGCATCAAAGTATCTGTTACAGAAGTGTGTGCCACCATCGCTGATGATTGCCTAAGGTGTTCCAAAGCGAGTGAAAATATTTTTTTTGAGGAAATTTAAAACCACTTTGGAATCATTCGATGGTAGTATTGTTGCTTCAACCCATTTGGAGACGTAGTCTACTGCAACCAAGATGTACAAGTTTCCATATGATGGAATAAAGGGTCCCATAAAATCAATCCCTCATACATCAAATATCTCCACTTCAAGAATGCTTTGAAGAGGTCTTTCATTTCTCCTTGAAATATTTCCCGCTCTCTGGCACCTGTCACATTGAAGAACGAATAAGTGAGTATCTTTAAATAAGGTGGACCAGAATAAACCTGATTGCAGCACTTTAGCCGCTGTTTCATCTCCGCTGAAGTGTCTGTCATATGGTGATGAATGACAATACTGCAAGACATTATTAACCTCCTCTTGTGGTACACAACGCCACAATAACTAATCAGCACAACGTTTGAATAGGTACGGCTCATCCTAGACATAGTGCTTGACTTCTTTGAAAAATTTCTTCCGTTTTTTATGTGTCCATTCCAACGGCTATTTCCCTGATACTATGTAGTTTACATAGTCAGCATACCATGCGACTTCCTGCTTCTTAATGGCAAACAACTATTCATCTGGAAAAGTTTCTTTGATTGTCAGCTTGGTGCCAGTTGTATCTCCATTTTCGAGCCTTGACAAGTGATCTGCCACTTGATTTTTTGTCCCCTTCCTGTCTCAGATCCCCACGTCAAATTCTTACAGAAAAAGCACCTAACGGATCAATATGGGCTTGGCAGCTTTCTTCGCGATCAAGTATTTGATTGCTGAATGATCTGTGTAGACCACCACTTTGGGACCCAGCAAATAGGAGCGAAATTTATCAAAATCAAACACAACTGCGAGCAACTCTTTTTTCAGTTGTTGTGTAGTTGAGTTGTGCTTCATTTAATTTTTTGCTGGCGTAGTAAATGGTGTGAAAAACTTTCGCCTTACATTGTCCCAAAACTGCACCTACAACAAAATCACTAGCATCGCACATTACTTCGAATGGAAGTGTCTAATCTGGTGCTACTATGATGGGGGCAGAGACTAGCTTCTGTTTCAAGATCTCGAAAGCATGGTGGCATTCTTTGGTGAAGTGGAACGGCACGTCTTTCTCCAGCAGATTCCATAATGGTTTGGCAATCTTGGAGAAGTCTTTGATGAATCTCCTGTAAAATCTTGCATGCCCAAGAAAACTTCGAATCCCTTTGACTGCTGATAGTGGAGGTAGTTTCTCTATCATCTCGATCTTTGCTTTGTCTACCTCAATTACTTTCTGTGAGATCTGATGTCCCAGGACAATGCCTTCCTGCACCATGAAGTGGCATTTCTCCCAGTTCAGCACCAGATTTGTATCTTCACATCTTTGTAACACTTTTTCCAGATTTTACAAACAGTGGTCGAACGAGTCTCCAAATACTGATAATTCATCCATGAAGACTTACATGCTTTGTTCTATCATGTCTGAAAAAATGGCCATCATGCAACGTTGAAATGTGGCAGGAGCATTACAGAGTCCAAATGGCATCCTGCGGAAAGCAAAAGTATCATATGGGCATGTGCAGGTGGTTTTCTCATGATCTTCTAGGTTGATGGCAATCTGATTGTATCCTAAGTATCCATCCAGAAAATAGTAGAAACCATGCCCCGCCAGTCTGTCTAGCATTTTCTCAATGAATGGTAGCGGGAAATGATTCTTCCATGTTACTTTGTTTAGCTTCCTGTAGTCCATACACACTCTTTATCCAGTCATTGTCCTTGTTGGAATCAGCTCGTTTTTTTCATTTGTAACTACAGTCATTCCTTATTTCTTGGGTACACATTGCATATGACTCACCCAAGAGCTGTCAGAGATGGGGTAGATGATGTATGCATCTAACCATTTGATGATTTATTTCTTTACTACTTCCTTCATGATTGGATTTAGCTTTCGTTGATGCTCCACTATGGCTTTTTACTCGTCATTCATCATGATTTTATGCATACAAAATGATGGAATAATGCCTAGAATGTCTGCTATAGTTCAGCCAATAGCTTTCTTGTGCTTGCGTAACACTCTCAACAACTTATCTTTCTACACCCATGTTAGCGACGAATAAATAATCACAAGTAAATCATAAGAGTTTTCCAAGTATGCATACCTGAGATTGTTCAGAAGTTGCTTTAGTTCCAGCTGCGGTGGTTTTTCTAACGAGGGTTTGATTCACTCATTTTTCGATAGTTCCAAGCTTTCCACCTATGGTGTCGATCTGAAGCGAGAGGCTCCATCAAGATAGTTGATACACTCCAGAGTATCATAATCTAATTCTCTGTCAGTCATGTTGGTGATGCATGCTTCAAGTTTTTTAATAGAAAGTTGCATTGCATCTGTGTTCTGGATGATACTATCTATTACATCAAGTCTGAAACATTCCTCATCTCTTTCGTCATTTGGAAATTTCATGGCTTTGAAAACATTGAATATTACTCATTGGTCATGCACCCTCATGGTTAGTTCACCTTTTTGAACATCAATAATGGTTCGACCTGTAGCCAAGAATGGTCTCCCGAGGATGATGGGTACGTCTTTGTCTTCATCCATGTCAAAGACAATGACATCTGATGGGAAAATGAATTTATCAACTTTGACAAGTACATCTTCCACTACACCTCTCAGAAATGTGAGTGATCTGTCAGCAAGTTACAGAGTGACTGAGGTGGGCTTTGCTTCTCTAAACTGCAGTTTCCTTTAGATAGACAAATGCATCAAGTTAATACTAGCACCTAAATCACACAAAGCCTTACCGAAATCATGGTTTTCGATAGTGCAAGGGATGGTGAAACTGCCAGAATCCTTCAATTTTAGGGGGAGCTTCCTCTGAATGATGGCACTGCATTCTTCTATCAGTGCTACAGTCTCGTAATCTTCCAATCTTCACTTTCGTGACATAATATCTTTCATGAATTTGACATAATTGTGCATCTGCTCCAACGCTTCTGCAAATAGAATATTGATATGCAGTTTTTTGAATATCTCCAAGAATCGTGCAAATAGCTTGTCCAGTTTGTTTTTTTGGAGACGCTGTGGAAAAGGTGGAGGTGGAGTAAATCTTTCTCGATCATTTTCTTTTGCCTCTTTAGCCTCCATCTGTAGATCTGATTCATTGCTTTCTTTTTTGATTTCAGTGTCGCTTCTCAACGTGATGGTTTGGCATTGCTCTTTCCCTCTATTCCTTGGATTTGGTTCTGTGTTGCTAGGAAGTGTATCTTACGGTCTGTAACTCTGAGCATGGGCCAGTTATCACATTTGATTTTCCAGTGCCTTTATAGAAGCTGCTTGGCTTGGAAACATAGCATCGTATGATGCTGCTTTTTTTTAACATAGTATCATATTTGGCTTCTTGATTTTTCATCTGGGAAAGCACTTCTGCTATTCCTGGTTCTTTTTCATACTCCTGGCTTTTATTCTGTTGTTGGAATCCAGGTGGTGGACTGTTCCTTTGCCCTGAAGTGTTGCTCCATGTGAAATTGGGATGATTCCTCCGACCTTGGTTGTAGGTATTGGAATACGGATTATTTCATTATCTGTTGAAGATGTTGACATAGTTCACAGTCTCATCATGTTGGTTGTAAGATTCTGCCTCTAGTGCTCCTCCATTTGGTGAACTTGTGGATTCAACATTAACCTGCATGCTAAGAGTTTCCAGACATTTGCATATCTGATCCAGCTTGGCATTCACAGCTGTGTTGGTTCATACTTCATTGATTCCTATTATTCGATGGATCATGCTCCTCTCTGTTGGCCACAAGGAATTGTTGTTGGCCATTTCTTCAATTAAGTCTCAGGCCTAATCTTCTCCTTTTACCATTAATGCTCCTCCAGCAGCAGCATCTATTGTGGTTCTCATTAGTCCATAAATCTCATTGTAGAAGGTTTGGACTTGTAGCCACTTTGCAATCTCATGGTGAGGACATTTTCGGAGCAATTCCTTATATCTTTCTCATGTTTCGCAGAGGGATTCTGAGTCATGTTGCATAAAGGATGTGATGTCATTTCTCAATTTTATTGTTCTGGCTGGGGGAAAGTATTTTGCAAGGAATTTGGAGGCAAGATTTTTCCAAGTGGTTATGGAACCTACTGATAGTGAATGGAGCCAGACCTTAGCTCTGTCTTTCAAGGAATATGTAAACACACACAGACGCATTGCTTCTTCTCCCGCTCGGTTGTAATTGAATGTGCCACAAACTTCCAGGAAGTTACTGATGTGGGCATTAGGATCTTCAGTTGCACTTCCCCTAAATTAAACTGATTGTTGTATCATTTGAATTCATATTTTGATGTCGCACGCATTTGCAGGCAAGTGTGGAAGTACAATGCATGATATGAAGTCGTCAACCACTAGAATTGTTCTGTCTCGAATGGGAATTGGCGGTGCAACTTCCAAAGGTTCAGGTTCTTGATTGTTCATGTTGATCAGTGCTTCTTGATCTTCTCCTTTTTCCCTTCTCAAATGTCTGATAGTTCTTTCAATTTTTGGGTCAAGCGGATGGATTTCGAAGCTTCTGCTTCTTCTCATGTAGAGTCTAAGAACCTGAAACATAAGAAAATAAAATTAATAAGTAAAAACAAATTAGATACAAGTAAAGTATCTAACCTCAAAATTAATAGTAAAAGATAAATAGGTCCTCGGCAACGGCACCAAAAACTTGATCGGTGAAATCGCACACATAACGCAAGCGCACGTATCACTCAAGTAGTATAAAATGTATCGATCCCACAAGGATGTAATACCTAAGCTATTAATTTATCTAAGTTAAATTTCTACAAGTACCTAAAAATTGATTGTTGTTTGGTTGGTGATTTTAACTAAAGACAAGTAATTAAGAAAATGCAAAAGTATATTTTAAAAGTAATCAATATTATGAAACTTTCTAGAGTTGTGAATCCTTCCAATATTCTACTAAAGATGAAGTGATTATCTTATGTTTGTGTAATATGTCGGTTTATTAACCTGGAACATGAAGATATACAAAAGCCTCTATCGATGGTCAGATACAAATACCCAAAGTAACCCAATTAACTATATGTCTATGTAAATTAAGAAACTCTGAATTCATTAAGATTAAGTTCAAATTATGGCTATCCACGCCCGACAGGTATATGTGTAGACACTGTATTTTTACATGAGCTCGATGATGAGCCTCGTATGGAGGCACTACCTGAAAAGTTGTGGAAGTTGCGAAAAATAAATGCCGGAAGGAAGGAAAACCTCCAAAATTAGCACCTAATTGGATTTGGACCCACTAGCCCGCCTCGGATTCGCTCAGTCGGATTCTGCTTCAAACCTTAGCCTCGGACCCACCATGTAATCCATCCACATAGCCCAAGACCCACCATGCACGCCCATGAACCCATATAATCGGCCCACACACTCAAATCCCCTCATCAACACTTTCCAATTTAACAAGATTTGAAATCTCAACACTTACCAAATCAAAAAGATTTGAGATATCCTCACACCAAATATATAAGAACTTGTTCCCTAAATAATTTGAGAAGATATTTTCCAATTAACATGATTTGTTTCCCTATTTTGAGAAACCTTCAAATCATTATAAAAAAGTGACCAAATCATCACAAGAGGGAGGTCTCTTTTCTTCCACCTTGGACGGCAACCCTAGGCTCTTCTTCTTCTCTTATAACAGACGACCACCGAAACAACAAACAAAGAAGCCACAACACCGAAACCAAAACAACCCTGAAACCGTGAAACACCAAGCCACCAAAACAGCATCACTGAAACACTAAGCCACCAAAACAACCCTGAAACCGTGAAACACCAAGCCACCAAAATAGCATCACTGAAACACTAAACCACCCAAAATAGCACCAAATCACCGAAACACCAAGCAGCCAAAAAACCAAAAACAGCAGCCCAAAACACCAAAAAAACAGCATCCAAAATACCAAAAATAGTAGCCCAAAAATAACCAAAAACAGCATCCAAAACAACAGCGGCCAAAACAACCAAAACTGCAGCAAAAAACAACCAAAACAGCAGCCGAAAACAACCAAAATAGCGAACTAGAAAACAACCAAAACAGCGAACCAGAAAAAATAGCAACTAGAAAACAGCAACCAGAAAACAATAAAATAGCAACCAAAAAACAAAAAAACAGCAACCAAAAAACAGTAAATAGCAACTAGAAAACAGAAAAATAGTGAACAAAAACAGTAAAACAGCAAGCAGAAATAGTGAACCAGCGATCCTTCCGGCGACTGCCTAACGCACTTCCGAGAAAGCAACTTAAAAGGTAAGACCTGAGGGCACCATTCACGTCCAGCCGGGTATGTGAAGTCCTACATCAAAAACAGCTGAATCTTTGGCCACATCTCTGTTAGTGTCTCTAAGACTTGCCAAGGATCCTAAATTAAATCATGGGTTTAAATTCCAAATTTAGTTGGCACACACAACACGACTTTGGGCCCGGTTTCGTTTAATCCAATTAAACGAATTTTCCGTCGCTAAATAATTAAATCAAATTTAATTAAATAATAATGCCTAGCAAAATTATTACGAAAGTCGCTTACGAATTAATTCCAAATTAATTCGTTCGCTTGAATTAAAATCCAATTTTAATTCCGTATTGAAATCCAATTTCAATCAATATATCTTATATATTATTTTAGCCCAAATAAATAAATTAAATAGTAAAATCCAATTTAACTATTAAATTTACTTTGCCGATTAATTCCAAATTAATCACGTTCTCTCTTCTAGTTGAATTAATCCCAGATTAATTCTTATCGCGATTAATCCATATTAATTTCTCTCTCTCATATTTAATCCTAGATTAATTATGTCCGTAATTAATCCCAGATAAATTTTTCATTCTCATAATAAATCCCAGATTAATTTTGTTCGAGTCAAATGTCATCGGTGAATCTTTGGGAAGCGACCCAAGAGATCTCTGGATATGTTGGCAGTAAATACGGTTGTCGGACTATCCGACACATGCGTACCATGTACCACGTTCTCACCGATTTACAAGACATGGTTGGCTTCTAGCAAAGCACCATGCCTACCAAATTCTCCAGAAATATTCAACGAGGAATATATAATCTGTATCAGGCATAGTATACTATGTATTGCGTATTACGATCCAGTATCTGATGTCACAAGCTAGGCTTAGGGCTGGAATTGTGTCTGCCTCGTACGTAGCATATATCGGATCACTAGCAACTAGTCTCTGTAATCGGATAATCGTGACCTAGTCATATTATCCCGATAGCTGCAGCATTTAAGAGTACTAGTTATGTATCCATGAGTGATCATCATCTCCATATGACTAAAGTGATACTTACATCTTGACATCACACCCAATACATTACGATTCTTAGTAAACCCAGAAGAGGCGTACACATAACCTGTTAAAGCTCCGGATGACCAAAACCAAAGCATACTGATTGTCGCAAGTATTAGAGATGCAAGTCTCAGGTTAAGACCACATACACCTACCCTGATTCGAATTCCCATAGACACATATTCATACTACCAATGAGACTCCGAGGGGTCTATCCAGAGCGAATTTATTCTCGGTCCAACGGCTAACAAAACCTCATATCACACTTCCATAAGTATCCAATACTTAAATTTATGAGAACTATGTCGTTAAGCTTCCATAATGCGCACAAGTGTAATACTAGCCTATTCCATATTATCGATGTCTAGTCTCGATAATACTACGACTAGAAATATATAATGATTAAACTTTTCGTGGATTAATATTGTCTCATATCTTATTAATCTGGTACTAATCCTATAGACTTTTATCATTTATATATATATCCAAGTAATCCAATTACAAAATAATAAAAGAGCAATTTCCTTTGTTACATAGTTAATTTGTACAAAAACACCATGTCTTTTACAAATAGTGATGCTATGGGTCATAATTTTCCAACAATCTCCCACTTGGCCTATAGCCAATCACTCAAGTGTCCAACACCTGAACTATGTATGGGTCGCTCAAAATTTTGCTGAGATATAGCTTTCGTCAGCGGATCTGCAAGGTTATCATCTGAAACGATTTTTTGATCTTCACATCGCCATGATGTGTGATCTCTCGAATCAGATGAAACCATCGAAGTACATACTTGGATCCTTAGGCTGTGTTGTAGCCCAGCTCAGCTGCTGACAGAACTACTCCTAATCCAATTAGGAATTTTATAGATCCAAAATGCTTCTTTTGCTGCCTCAGCCGTAGCAATGTATTCCACTTTTGTTGTTTAATCAGCAACAGCATCTTGCTTGGAAGATTTCCAGCTCACTGTTCCATTGTTCAAACAAAATATGTACCCTTATTACGACTTATAGTCGTCTTTATCGGTTTGGAAACTTACATCGGTGAACCCAGTCACCTTAAGTTCTCCTTTTCCATATACTAAGAAAGCATCCTTAGTTCATCTAAGACACTTAAGGATGTTCTTAACATCAATCCAGTGACCATCACCTGGAACGGCCTGTCAATGACTACAGATGCTTAAAGCATATGAGACACCAGGTCGCGTACATGATCGATCCGACTGCAGAAGCGAACTGGATCTGATTCATTGAATCTCTCTCATATTGAGTTTTAGGACACATGTCCTTAGATAGAGAGACATCATGTGACACCGAAAGCAATGTCTCTTGGACTGATCCATGTTGAATCTCTTCAACACTTTGTCAATGTACGAGTTCTCGGAGAGTGCCAACAACTTTTAGATCTATCCCATTAGATCCTTATTCCTAGAATAAAGGTTGCCTCTCCCAAGTTTTTATGGAGAATTTTAATGAAAGCCAAGCTTTCACCGGTTTTAATATGGGAATGTCATTGCTAAGAAGCAATACATCATCAACGTATAGGACAATCATTGTCAATGCGCTCCCACTAACCTTCTTATATACACAAGAATCATCTTCGTTTTAAATGAAACCATATTGTAATATGATCTCATCAAAACATTGGTTCCAAGAAAGCAATGTTTGCTTCAATCCATAAATGGATCGATTTAACTTGCAAGCCTTGTTTGCATGTTTTCGGACGACAAAACCTTCAGGCTGTTGTAAATAAACATCCTCCAAAAGGTTTCCGTTAAGGAAATTGGTTTTAACGTCCATCTGCCATATTTCATGATCGAAATATGCAGCATTAGCAAGCATTATCCGAATGGATTTAATCATGGCAACGAGTAAAAGGTTTCGTCGTAATCGATACCATGTTGATGACGATACCATTTTGCTACAAGCCTAACTTTGTACTTTTGTATGTTGCTTTCCATGTCCGTCTTCACCATGAAGACCCATTTGCTACCAATAGGCACAATGCCTTCTGGTACATCAACCAGTGTCCAAACTTGGTTGTATACATGGAATCCATTTCGGACTTCATGGCCTCTTGCCATAAAACGAAGTCGATACCTTGTATCGCTTCCTCATACGTAGCCGGTTTGTATTCCTCAATAAGATTAATATCTCCATGAGGTGAGATCAGAAACTCATACCTCTAAGGTTTTTTTCTGACTCTCTTCGACCTACGCGGTTCTTGTGTATTAGAAGATTGTGGAACAGTCTCATCCCTGATGAACTGTTCATGTTCCGTGAGGGGATCGGTGCCAGGAATAGTATCACTCCGATTTTCATCGAGTTTTACTTTCCTCTCACTTACCACTGCATTTAGGAATTCCTCTAAGGAAACCCGCATTGAGAGCAACAAATATTTTGTTCTCTTATGGGTTGTGGAAATAATATCCTTTGGTTTCCCTAGGATAACCAATTGCAAATAGGCACTTATCCGATTTGGGTTCTATTTTGGTACCATCCAAACGTTTAACATATGCTCAACATGCCCAAATCTTCAGGAATGAGAAACCCGATTTCTTTCCTGTCCATATTTCATATGGAGTCTGTCCAACAGACTTTGACGGAACCTTATTCAAAATAAGTATTGCACTGTTCAATGCGTATCCCGTTGAAGGAAATTGGTAGCTCAGTGTGACTCATCATTAACCTTACCATGTCTAACAAAGTTCGGTTTCTCCGTTCGGAAACACCTTTCTTTGAGGTGTTCCGGGAGGAGTCCACTGTGAAAGAATACCATACAAGAAACTCATTACTTAAGTATTCTCCACCACGGTCCTACCGTAATGTTTTAATACTTTTGTCGGTCTGTTTTTCTCTACTTCGTGTCAAAACTCTTTGAATATATCAAAAGTTTCTGACTTGTGTGTCATAAGATACACATAACCATAACGCGATGCAACATCCGTAAAGGTTATGAAGTATTCATATCCACCTCTAGCCTGGTTAGACATGGGCCCACATACGTCATCATGAACGAGGGCTAACAACTCAGTGGCACTTACACCCTTACCACTAAAAAGGTGTTTTAGGCATTTTGCCTAATGAACAAGATTCGTAGACATCATATGAATTAGGATCAAATCCGTCCAAGTATCCACTCTTTGAAAGTGTGGATATACGAGTCTCATCAATGTGTCCCAGACGACAAAGCCACAGATAAGTTTCATATGTTTTACTCAATTTGTGCCTTTTGTTTGTCATATTATATGTTTGAGATTCATTTATATTCAAAATATAAAGACCATCATTAACATATGATGTATATATCAAAATATCATCTTTATATACAAAACACCCAGTGTTCCGGAATACAAAGGTATACCCGCATCGGGTTAAACTAGATACAAAGATGATGTTCCTAGTCAAACTAGGTACAAAATAACAGTCATCTAATGTAATTTACATGCCCCAAGGACAGGTTCAAAACATAGGTCCCTACGGCCAAAACAACGACTCTCATCTCGTTTCCGACTCGTAGGTTGATCTCATCTGAAGCCAGTATCCTGCTAATTAGCAGATCCTGCACACCAGTATATATGTGAGTACCACATCCAGAATTAAAAATCCAGTTTTAAAAACCAGTAGTGGACATGTTTATAACAAACATACCTAAAGCTGGAGCCTTGCCCGTCTTCACTTCCTTCAACTCCGCCTTGCACTCATGGCAGTCACGCTTCCAGTGACCCCGTTTGCTATAATGTAGGTAGACGTCTTGGGATATGTCATTAGTCTTCACATAAGACTGTGATGATTTGGCCTTGCCCTTTTTCTTCTTTTTCTTCACACCTCCAGAAGCCTTCGGCCAAGCCTTGGCCTTCTGAGATGTCGAAGTAAGATGCGCCTCGCGCTTCTTGCCCTTCAGAAGCTCTGGCTCTACTTCTTTCAGCATCGCCATCAACTCTCCAAGAGTCTTTTCTTGGTTCATCATGTTATAGTTCATGACGAACCCGCCCCAGCAGTCGGGCAGAGACTGTAAGATCAAATCTATGGAAGTCTCAGACTCGAAGGTTATGCCCAGCTAACCTAGCTGTTCGATGTTAGCAATCATATGTGACACATAGTGCTCGACAGATGTACCCTCTGACATACGCGAGCAAAAGAGCTTCTTTTGAAATTCATCCTTCTGAGATCTAAGATTAGATCTATGAAGGTCCTTCAATTTCAACATCATACTATAAGGATCCAATCCTTTATTCTGACGATAAAACTGATGAGTCATTGCGGCAACCATGACGGATTGAGCACTAAAGTTATCATCACGGTGAGTCTTCCAAAGCTCATGCTCTACTATTTGCTCAACTCCGGGCTCAGGCCCGAGAGGTTTCTCTATGACCTAGAGTAACTTCTCGGCTCCCAGGACTATCCTGAGATTCATCTCCCAATCTGGAAAATTGGAGATGTTAAAGATATTGTCACCCAGGATGATGTCTCTAACGTTAATCTTTCCAGCCATCTCGATTGCAATAGTCCAACTATTCAATCAATGATTTCGGGTACACTCAAATGTAATGGTTACTATAGTCCAACTATATAACCAACTACAAGTGGAGTAGTGTGAAAATAGTCCAATTGTTCAATAAAATCAATAAAAGATATTAGTCCAACTAATATATATTTATAACGACTATAAATAAAATATAAGTGCGCGTGTAAGCAAGTATTAAACGAAATTGTAAATTTAGTACTGGCCTCCTACTATTTTTCGGCGAGACTCTAACCCTCTTTGGAGTACTCGGGAAACCTAGTTTCCTAGTGGGCTAGGATCCTGTTAAATAGCACACAACCTTAACTTTGGCCAACAAGCTGTATGAAACTTAACTAGGTAGATCTCTAAGATCAATTGGATCATATCCAATTCCTAGATCCGGTAGGTGGACCTCCAAGTCCAAGACATATATCCAATATATTTCCTAACATTTTCCTCTGAATCAACTAAGCCTTGGCTTTGGCTCAACAAGCTTAATGATTCCAGTTAAGCGTGACCCATTGACAGTGGGAAAGCTTCGTAATCCACGTCGATGTACATAAGTGACCTTGACTTTGGCCAACAAGTCACAACTGCCCAAGACATGCGATATATAAAAAAGCTTTCGTGGTTCAAACACATCCACGATGGACAATGATCTTGACTTTGGCCAACAAACCAATGCCAATCTTGGATCTTGAGAGAGAACCACTCAATGGAAGGAAATCGCTTAATATTAAAGTGAGGGTTTTTCACGTAAATTGGCAACCAATTTATTATCTTTGATTAGGTCTCATCATACACCCTTAAACCTGCATTCTAAAAGCATAATAAGGCGCGATAAATTAATAATGATATGCGGATGGATATATAATACAATTTGTTCCTAAAATAAATCTCTCTATTTCATCTCTCCCGCTAGCACTTTACATTCTTCTACCCAATTAAATAATACTTAAAGAAACCTCATTAGCATTGAGGGGAATTGGTGAGAAGAGAAATATAAAGAGATAATGAGGTGAAAGGCTGGACACGCAGGTCCAATTAATAAATAAGTACCATACTTACAACAATTTCCAAAATTATCCCCACCCAACTAATATCCATCTGATATACATTATTCATTCAAATACATCCAAGTATTCACACAAAGTATGATGTCAATCAATCTAATCCAATTAATTAATCTTTGATTAATGACCATCCAACGTTCATACAACGATTTGATTTACGCGAGTCCAACTCGTTTAAGAATAAATACTCAAAATACGTATTATGGAATTATATCGAACTACAATTTTAAATCCAATTCAAATTGTATCCAATATTAATTCGTGTTTAATTCCAAATTAAATAATTACACTTTTAATAGTGTCTTTTAGACTTGGATTCCAAATCTAATCCAAATGGGTCTCAAAGGCCCAATTAGCATCCAATACTATTTAATTAAAGTCCAATGGGCTTTCAATTAATTCTTTAGGCATGGGCTTTGGCCATTATGGATCCAACCCAAAATGCCAATGCCCAATTAGGAATCACCCTATGCCAAAAATCAATTTAGGCCCAATTAAATTTTTAAAGGCCCAATAGTCATATTTGGACTTTAAGGAAATGATTTTAGGCTCAATTGGATCCAAACCAATTGTCTAAAACCATACTTGGCCCAACCAAGCCCATTAGCCTAATTACAACAAATTAAATTAACATAATATTCCAAAAACACATTAATTCAATTTAAAGTCTAATTAACATAATTAATCAATTAATCTAATGTTTCCAAAATACTAATTAATCCAATTAATCATGCTCAATTTCAAATTCATGTCCAACACAAAATTGAAGCAAAATCAATTCATTCAACATGCTTCAAACTCACGGAATTTACATGAAATAATACCCAATTTTGATTTCAATCCAATTAAATCAACAATTAATATTCATTTTATGCTTTTAACACATCCAATTGTCAAAATTCAAAAAATCACCATGAGCACAACTTAAGGTTCCATTCGGCCATGTGTGGGAATTTGGGGAAAATTAATCTAATCAATTTTTCACAAATCCAATGATGTATAAATCCAATTCATCATCATCTAAACACAACCAAACAATCAATTTAGTAAAATCATGCTCCAAGCAAAAATATCCAAATTAAAGTCATGAACCCTAAAAATCAAATCATGCTTAGATTGGCTCTGATACCATTGTTAGTGTCTCTAAGACTTGCCAAGGATCCTAAACATGATTCTAGTATGAATAAATCAAGTGAAAGTAGCGGAAATACTCACATTGATCGGTTTTAGGATTTCAAAATTCCATGGATGTAGAAGCTCGAAGCCCTCCTTTTGAGTTCCAAACTCTTGGGTGAGTTTCCATATCACCTTTCTTTAACTCCTTAAGTGCTAGCTTTGAAGAATTTTTGCAACAAAAATTCAAGAACAAAGGAGAGGGTTCACGGCAATGAGAGAATGAGAGGATGAGTGAATATTATTTTTATGTTTTCCAAAAACATAATCCTTATGTTGACTTCCAAAATTGGTTTAAGTGTGTAGTTGTGTGAAGTAAATGCCACATTTACTTTTCAACTACTTACATCACAAATAGTGACAAGTTGATGTAAGTCATGGATTTAAATTCTAAATTTAGTTGGCACACACAACAAGATTTAGGGCCCGGTTTCATTTAATCCAATTAAACGAATTTTATGTCGCTAAATAATTAAATCCAATTTAATTAAATAATAATTCCTAGTAAAATTATTACGAAAGTCGCTTACGAATTAATTCCAAATTAATTCGTTCGCTTGAATTAAAATTCAATTTTAATTCCGTATTGAAATCCAATTTCAATCAATATATCTGATATATTATTTTAGCCCAAATAAATAAATTAAATAGTAAAATCCAATTTAACTATTAAATTTACTTTTCCAATTAATTCCAAATTAATCGCGTTCTCTCTTCTAGTTGAATTAATCACAGATTAATTCTTACCGTAATTAATCCCACATTAATTTCTCTCTCTCATAATTAATCCCAGATTAATTCTGTCCGTAATTAATCCCAGATTAATTTTTCTCTCTCATAATTAATCCCAGATTAATTATGTTCGAGTCAAATATCATCGGTGAATCTTTGGGAAGCGACCCAAGAGATCCCTGGATATGTTGGCAGTAAATACGGTTGTCGGACTATCCGACACGTGCGTACCGTGTACCACGTTCTCACCGATTTACAAGACATGGTTGGCTTCTAGCAAAGCACTATGCCTACCAAATTCTCCAGAAATATTCAACGAGGAATATATAATCTGTATCAGGCATAGTATACTATGTATTGCGTATTACGATCCAGTATCTGATGTCACAAGCTAGGCTTAGGGCTGGAATTGTGTCTGCCCCGTACGTAGCATATATCGGATCACTAGCAACTAGTCTCTGTAATCGGATAATCATGACCTAGTCATACTATCCCGATAGCTGCAGGATTTAAGAGTACTAGTTATGTATCCATGCGTGATCATCATCTCCATATGACTGAAGTGATACTTCCATCTTGACATCACACCCAATACACTACGATTCTCAGTAAACCCAGAAGAGGCGTACACATAACCTGTTAAAGCTCCGGATGACCAAAACCAAAGCATACTGATTGTCGCAAGTATTAGAGATGCAAGTCTCAGGTTAAGACCACATACACCTACCCTGATTCGAATTCCCATAGACACATAGTCATACTACCAATGGGACTCCGAGGGGTCTATCCAGAGCGAATCTGTTCCCGGTCCAACGGCTAACAAAACCTCCTATCACACTTCCATAAGTATCCAATACTTAAATATATGAGAACTATGCCGTTAAGCTTCCATAATGCGCACAAGTGTAATACTATCATATTCCGCATTATCGATGTCTAGTCTCGATAATACTACGACTAGAAATATTTAATGATTAAACTTTTCGTGGATTAATATTGTCTCATATCTTATTAATCTGGTACTAATCATATGGACTTTTATCATTTATATATATATCCAAGTAATCCAATTACAAAATAATAAAAGAGCAATTTCCTTTGTTACATAGTTAATTTGTACAAAAACACCATGTCTTTTACAAATAGTGATGCTATGGGTCATAATTGTCCAACAATCTCCTCTTTGACATTTCGTTATTTATCTTTTTATTTATTTATTCACTTTATTGTTGTTTTATTATTTCACCTTTATTTTGTTATTTTTTGTCTATTTATCATTTTTTTATTTCGCCTTTATTTTGTTATTTATCTTTTTGTCTATTTATCATTATTTTTATTACTTCGCCTTTATTTGTGTTTGTTCATGTTGATGATTATGTATGTTATTATCCCTTGTGGTATATCGGATGGAAACCCATACGTAAATTCTGTAGCCGAATCCGAATGGACGGTAGTGCGGTCTGTACTTGGGATACAACTCCACGTACCACTCGAGAAGTACTCGTATATGCGTGATTAACCCCCCTCCCCTTTTTGTTTGCTATTTATTTATTGACGCTTTTCCTACTTTTGATTGTTTATTATAATTTTCATTATCGCATTTCTCAATTTAATATGCCTTTGGAACTATGTTGTTGTGATTATTAATATTTATGGGCGTGCAAATTTGTGTTTATTTGAATTACCTTGCATGAACTGCATAAGACTTGACTATACTATTATGTGAACCCGTCCATTATACTGGCATAAGTAAGAGACCATTTCGAACCCAACGGTTTGAGGTCTTCCCTTGCGAGGGGTGAGTGCGGCCTTAAACTTTTCCCAGTTCACACTAGGTGGCGACTCCTTTATTCTCCGGTTTAGTCCCCCGCGGGCTACTCCATACTCTCTACGGGCTGTGAGCCCAACAGTGTCGTGGTCGCCGAGCATCATAGGCATAGCGGTAAACCCTGCTTCGCTCCTACAAAATGTCTATCCTGTAAGGAAATCTCTAAGGTGAAAGTGAGATCGTGAGCTATTGAGTCTAAGGCTGAAACCTAAAATCTCTTCGTCAAGTTCATTTTAAGTTTACCAAATCAATCTTATTAGTGACCAATTAACAAGAAGCATTAAGTTTAAGACTCAATAAATAAACCAAAACTAATACACAAGACACAAGACACAAAACAAATCAACTTATAAAACCATTGATATTGGAATTCATCAAAACCTCATATATTGTATTTAGTTACGACACATATCTATGACTACTAAAGACATAAATAAATAAAACATCATGTAACTAATTAAAAACTAAAAAAAATAAAAATTACAACAATGAAATAAAATGATGGGGTTAGGGGATCCACTTTTATTATTTCAAATCTAGAAATCTCTCTTATTATAATATATAAATTTGCATTATATTACCAACCGACCATATAGGCGGTATCATGATTAAGTCAGATTTTAAATAATTCCAACCGACCATAAAGGCGGTATCCAATTAAGTCAAGTTAAAATTAATTTAATTAAGTTCAACCGACCATAAAGGCGGTATCCAATTAAGTCAGATTTTAAGATAATTTATATATTATAAAATAAATGAGATAAATCTAAACTATCATAATAAAAGTTTCACCTTTTACCCCAGCAGAAAGAAGTTACCTACTCATGCTTAAATAAAAACACACACGATTTTATTATTAAAATAAAAAGAAAATACAAGAAAGCTGAAAATAAACAAGTTTATAATAATACGGTATATGATTTTATTAAGTTAACATTATTGCATATATGTCATGGTAATATAATATAAGTCTATGCTATTATTTTTTTAATCTAAAATAATTCTAGTGTCACGTTCGTTAATTCGTTCGAACGAAACTTTCAGTGAGGTCACGTTCGTGTAGAGTTCGTAAACGCGTTCGAATGAAGTTTTCCAGACAGTTCACGTTTGTGTTGCGTTCGTAAAAGCGTTCCAACGTCCCTTGCAGAAGACTGGTGTTCGAGTTACATTTAAAGACGCGTTTGAACGAAACTGCGTAAACCAGAATTTCTTACCTACGCGTTCGTCGGGCGTTCGAACGCTCATGCACATTTTTCTTGCACATAACATATTTTCCAGAAAATTGACAATTAAAACATGTAAAATTTCATCTAATAACACTTAAAATTTATTAAGTTCTTAATATTGTTAGCAAAATATGTCATTAAATGAAATTAACATACATCAATTATCTAAATTACTCACTAACATGCCAAAATAAGAAACTTAGAAAAACCTAGAAAATGTTGAAGATGTTGATTAAACTGAAATCCAAGTCGAGTTGCATATGTCCTTAATAACTTATTAGCCATGTCTCGGTGTTCTACAGATGTCTTGTGGCTCACGTTCTCTCAGGATTACTTGGATACTTCTTGTAGAAGATGCACTCATTTCACAAGAACTTGAACAAGGAAATGGATGAAACTCTCACTAGACTTGACTCTCTAATAAATGAAAGACTTATATGATTTTCTGGATGCCTCAAACAATCTCAATACCTCTTAATTTATAGGCATGTAAGGGTGTCTTTGAAGACATCCTTTGGTTTAGGGTGTAACCCTCCTAAGGGTTATACCATTTCCTAATGCCTCTAAAGACCTAGAGAAGCATCCTTTAAATTTAGAAGATATGTCTCTTCACCTTTGTACCTTTCTCACAAGGCACTTCTAAGGGACATACATCTCCTACATATATCTATATATATTAAGAGAATTTATTACGATATTAAATTAGAATTCCGAAATAATACAAAATATAGGACAACCAAATGTCTTTTATCACTAATTAGATGTCTGGAATTATTATCTATGTAGAATATTTAACATTATTATACTATATCCGAAATTATTATCTTATCATGAACTGAATCGAAATCAAAACAGTTAAATGGGGATCTTTGTTTAAATCAAATACTCAGAAGTACACCAATCATCTTTGAATAAGGTTGTTGACGGCTGATTTTGGTCTCAGGGCAATATGAGAATATTACTCCCGAGACAATCATCCCTCAATAGTGAATTTGTTTGGTTATGGGGGACCAAAAGCAAATTTAGCAAAAGACAGATAAATGCACCAATCAACAAGAAGGTTTAACGTGGTTCGGCGGATCTTGGTCCGACCTACGTCCACGGGCACAAAAAGGAGAATACTTTTATTACTCAGACACAATTCTCTGATCTGTGTTCTGTTTACAGGTCTGATCCTGATGATTCTTATCCCAACTCTCAATGCTCTCAACTTTCAACTTGTTCTCTTATGCACACTCTACCCTTCTATTTATAATAGTGAAGGAATCAGATTCCTCTTAGTACAAGAATTCCTAATTGGAGATGGTTTCCTTTTCCCATAAGGATTCCTAGTTTAAAACTACCATCTCTTCATTTATCCTATTAAGACATTGATTTGCCAATTCCTTTTAGGACATTGACTTATCAATTCCCGTGAAAGTATGATAACTTGTCATTTTCCCCGTAGAAATATGATACCTTGTCTTCTGGAACACGCCTCGTCATATGGTCGGTTTTTGGCATGGTCGGCTACCACAGTCCTTTGAGTTTGGGATGCTACCACCGAACTGGTAATGTTCGGACACCCGAACTCAGGTGGTCGGTCAGTTAGTATAAAGTGCTCGGCTTCTTACCGTCAAGTGGTCGGGTCGGCTTTAACGGTCTCGATGAATGGAGTTACCCCTTTTACCCATGTCGTGTCTGTTTAAATAACATAGTGCCCGGAAAACACCATCAACATATGTCCCCTAGTTCTCGGTAACAACGAGTTTGCGAGTTGATGCCGGGAACTATAAAAAAAGGGTGTGCCGATCGCCTTGCTGGTGGTCGCTCCAGAAATCACCGAGAAATTGCCTTCGCCATCAACTAAGTCTTCTATTTCTATCTTTATATCCTCGGTTATTGGAGATGCTGATCCTACTCAGAACGATTCTCCACCTCAAAGCAAATTGCTTACTTGGGTCGTTCCATCAGGAGATGAAGTTCCTCTTATTGTCCAAACTAAAAATGACTCCTCCTCTGTAATATCTGTACCAGAGATTTGGAGGTCCTGACCCCTAACTGATCCAATCTCGATTGTGAGGAGAAAATTTTGCCTCTGAGCTAACGATGATGTGCTCGGCGACATGTGATCCTGTCTCGAGCTGTGAGAGATGCTCGGACCTGGGGGGATGTTACGTCCCCAGTCCAAAGAGGTAGACTCGGTGGGACGTAACCCGACCCCGAGTGAAGAGAGGCACTTGGACCTGGGGGAATGTTACGTCCCCAGTCCGAAGGGCTGACTCGGTGGGACGTACCCCGACCCCGAGCTGAGAAAGACACTTGGTCCTGGGGGAATGTTACGTCCTCAGTCCGAAGGGCTGACTCGGTGGGACGTACCCCGACCCCGAGCTGAGAAAGGCACTTGGTCCTGGGGGAATGTTACGTCCCCAGTCCTAAGAGGCTGACTCGGTGGGACATAACCCGACCCCGAGCTGAAAGAAAAACTTGGCTCTGGGGGAATGTTACATCCCCAGTCCAAAGAAGCCGACTCGGTGGGACGTAACCCGACCCCGAGCTGAATAACCAAGTGGCATCGGCGGAACGAAATCCATCCCCGAGCCGAATAAACAAGTGGCCTCGGCGGAACGAATCCAGCCCCGAGCTGATTAACCAAGCGGCCTCGGCGGAACGAAATCCAGCCCCGAGCCGAATAAACAAGCGGCCTCGGCGGAACGAATCCAGCCCCGAGCTGATTAACCAAGCGGCCTCGGCGGAACGAAATTCAGCCCCGAGCCGAATAAACAAGTGGCCTCGGCGGAACGAATCCAGCCCCGAGCTGATTAACCAAGCGGCCTCGGTGGAACGAAATTCAGCCCCGAGCCGAATAAACAAGTGGCCTCGGCGGAACGAATCCAGCCCCAAGCTGATTAATCACTGGGACTTATTTAGAAGGGAAGTGAATCAACCTTTGAAGCCCTACTGAATCTGGCGCGGGCGTCCCTCTGCCAGACTAGCGAAAAATAAAAACAAGATTCTGGAAAATAAAATCAAAAGGCGGGGTGACTTAGCACTTATCCCAAAACAAAAAACATTTCGCAAGCATAAACAACAACATGGATGGCTCAAAACAGCGTCCTGTCCGAGGCCTCCAAACACAATTCTGAATCTTTCAATTCAGTGTCCCGGCGAACCAGGATTTGGATCAGAGAGCGTTTAAATGGTAAGGGCACATCCTCTACACGTCGGGTCACTGTGGAGCCTGTGTATTGTATGAGGGCTCCTCCTTACCACGCTGGAGCAGGCACACGCTACAGGGGCACAACGTATCCCCGTGCTGCGCCTCTCTTGGATCCAAATGATGAATGGATCAAAGAGTGTCTGGGATACTAAGGGTATATTCCTCCTTAGGTCCGGCATCACTGGAGCTAGCAATCGTCACGGGGGCATCATCATCATCCGTGTTATGCTTTCCCACGGATCCATTTCATCGGGTAAGTGAGGATCAAAGAGTGTTTCGAAACATTAAGGGCATATTCCTCCTTATGTTTGATAACACTGGAGCAAGCAATCGCCACGGGGGTATCATCCCTCCCCGTGCTATGTTTCTCACGGATCCCATGCATCGAGTATGTCCCTGAATATTCTGAGGACCCCGAGCTAAAGAGACATTTGGTTCTGGGGGAATGTTCCGTCCCCAGGCCAATAAGCATGACTCGGTGGGACGTAACCCGACCCCGAGCTGTAACAAACATCGATCTCGGCGGTACAAGAGCAGACCCGAGCCGGAAAGAGACATCGGTCTCGGCGGTACAAGAGCAGACCCGAGCCGGAAAGAGACATCGGTCTCGGCGGTACAAGAGCAGACCCGAGCCGGAAAGAAACATCGGTCTCGGCGGTATAAGAGCAGACCCGAGCCTGAAAGAGACATCGGTCTCGGCGGTACAAGAGCAGACCCGAGCTGGAAAGAGACATCGGTCTCGGCGGTACAAGAGCAGACCCGAGCCGGAAAGAAACATCGGTCTCGGCGGTACAAGAGCAGACCCGAGCCGTAAAATATATATCAACAAAATGGACTCGGCGGTACAAGAGCAGACCCGAGCCGTAAAACAAATATCAAAACCATTGTGTGAGCCACAACAAACAAGCATAATCAAATGTCAACCTAAGTCAGAAGAGGTTTTACTCACCTTATTGGGGATTTGTTGCCTTTTTTGCAACTCTACAAGGGTCATTACAAGCAAGGCTCTTCTTAATACATCCTCTCTGCATCTCAGCATTCCACGCATCCGACCGGATAACTTCCGCTATCAACTTGGTCGACCTTAAAAACCGAATGGTCTATGTACACACTGAGATAGCCTTCTTTCACCAAGTCTTCCACCTGCTCCCGCAGGTCTCTGCACCCATTCGTGGCATGTCCCCTTACGTCATGGTAGATACATTATGCCCTACTATTTCCCTCCTCAATCGGGAACCTCCTCAATTTAGGCTCGGCCAACAGACCTTTATCCTGGATTTCCCGAACTATCTGGTGAAATCCCTGACGATCGGTGATTTCCATCTTCTGCCATCGTCTTACTACGCGAGCTGCTTTTTGTTGAGTTCCCCACAGACGGCGCCAACTGTTGACGGCTGATTGTGGTCTCAGGGCAATATGAGAATATTACTCCCGAGACAATCCTCCCTCAATAGTGAATTTGTTTGGTTATGGGGGACCAAAAGCAAATTTAGCAAAAGACATATAAATGCACCAATCAACAAGAAGGTTTAACGTGGTTCGGCGGATCTTGGTCCGACCTACGTCCACGGACACAAAAAGGAAGATACTTTTATTACTCAGACACAATTCTCTGATCTGTGTTCTGTTTACAGGTCTGATCCTGATGATTCTTATCCCAACTCTCAATGCTCTCAACTTTCAACTTGTTCTCTTATGCACACTCTACCCTTCTATTTATAATAGTGAAGGAATCAGATTCCTCTTAGTACAAGAATTCCCAATTGGAGATGGTTTCATTTTCCCATAAGGATTCCTAGTTTAAAACTACCATCTGTTCATTTATACTATTAAGACATTGATTTTCCAATTCCTTTTAGGACATTGACTTATCAATTCCCGTGAAAGTAGGATAACTTGTCCTTTTCCCCGTAGAAATATGATACCTTGTCTTCTGGAACATGCCTCGTCATATGGTCGGTTTTTGGCATGGTCGGCTACCACAGTCCTTTGAGTTTGGGATGCTACCACCGATCTGGTAATGTTCGGACACCCGAACTCAGGTGGTCGGTTAGTTAGTATAAAGTGCTCGGCTTCTTACCGTCAAGTGGTCGGGTCGGCTTTAACGGTCTCGATGAATGGAGTTACCCCTTTTACCCCTGTCGTGTCTGTTTAAATAACATAGTACCCGGAAAACACCATCAACAAAGATTTTTCTGATCAGGGATCTCTCTCAAAATTATCCACAACCATTAACTTGGAGTAGAGCATTCAAGAATTCCCTCCCAGCGTACATTTAATTCACGACATCTCACTCTTTTATGTGATTATGAGAACAGTCAAAATATCTATAAATAGTTTGTTGACTTGTTTTATAAGTATGATTAATAATTATTAGATAATAATTTAAATATAATCAAATTTTAATTATTGGATTATGAAAGTTTAGCTATTGGATTGTCAGATAACGTCGATTAATTGCCAATAGTATTCACAAACTCTTTTACTAAGCAGTTTAGTAGCAGATTAATCGTTGATCTCTATTAAAACGATTAGATTTGGTCGAAAATAGCTAATTTATTTTTCCATTGTTTTGGTCCAACATTCTCTGATTTTTGAAAGTCGTCTGATTTACAGAAATATTATTTTTCTCCTCATTTTCATCTTCTTCTTTATAAACTTGAGTATTCTATCTCCATTTTATAATTAATATTTTCCATGATAAATGAATGATTTTTAGTGGTTTTTGGAAGATATTAAAAAATAATTTTTAAATTTTTTTATTCTCAATCACTCTTTCTCATTAATTTACAATTAATTGAAACCGTTTACTACCAATTTTTAATTAAACTGTCAATTTTTACCTCAAATTAAAAGAGGGACCAGATCTGGCCGTGGCTGCTGACGATGTTTGAGCACGTCTTCATTGTAGTTTTGGTGGGAAATAACTCATATTTAAATTGGTTATTTATTGGAGCGGATGGGTCGGATTCAAAAAAAACATGTATTTAAGATTAAGGATTACATTTTATTATAAATTTAAAATAAATTAACAATTGAGTGTTGCAAATTTTTAAATATCAAATTTTATTATTAAATTTATGACAAAATAGTATTTTACTACTAAAGTTATATAAAATCTAACATTTTATTACTTTTCCGTTAGTTGACCTTAATGTCAAAATGTAATTATCAATTAAGATTTTGACAGAAAAAATAGTGAAATATTATTTTATCATATGAACATAGTGAAATGTGATATTTCAAAATTCGTAATATCTAGTTGTTATTTTTTTTCATAAATTTAATAGTAAAATATAAATAACTTTGAATTATTATTTAAATAAGTGACTTAATCCTAATTTCATACAATAATAAAACTTACAGTCGTACAGTAAACGTAAACACTTAAATATTTGTCCCTCATTTTCTTACTCTCTATGCATTGATAATTCATTTATATGCTATGCAATTTAAACAGTTTGATTTTTTACTTTTGCCCTATAAAATTATTAACTCATGACTTCAAGAGTGGCATGCGTTGCCTAAAACTGCTATGTCCATGCATTGCATAGCATAGTTTTACTACTATCTCTTATGGGACCACATTATTGCTTGCTCCGAAAAAATAATTCTTTGATATAAGAGATATTGATGACATGATACCAATTATTATAACTATAATTTATTTTATAGTTTTTTGTTTTAACACGTGGGAAGAAATTATTAAATTATTGAATGAATAACGTGATATCACCGTTGTATCGTAGAATTTTTGCGAAAGAGTTATGTGAGGTGAAGTGAATATGACATTTGGAGACGTATCAGTAAGTGGCGTCGTTCCAGTCCCGTGTGTTGGCAAATGACATTACTTTCTTATCTTGCTTCACAACCACACAAACTGGCTTTGGTTTTGGTTTTGGTTTTGGTTCTCTTTCTTTTCTTGATTTGTCATGAAATTCATACTTTCCCGAACAACACAAGTTTCAACCAAGATTAATTAAAGAAAGAAAGAAATGGCAGCAGCAGCAGCAGCAGCCTACTTGCACTATGGAACAACACCTACCTCCATCAAAATCCAACAGAAGCAACAGCAGCCAACACAAAACTGGATGATGCAAGGAATTAGAAGGGGAATTGGCAAGGCATCTAAAAGAGTTGGGGTGATCAAATGCGTTGGGTTAGGGGACTTCATTGGAGGGGATTTGGTGAAACCTGATCTCGGTCGTTGGCTTTCAGATGTAGAGAAGCACAAAGCCATTGCCATTTATACACCACATGAGGGTGGATACGAGGGCCGGTATCTTAATCGTCTTAGCTACCAGGGCTACTACTTCCTTGACCTCAGTGCTCGCGGCCTTGGTGATCCTGAAACTACTCTCACTAAAGTTTACCCTGTTTGCCCTGTAAGTTGATTATGTATTGCAATCATCAAATGGTAAAAGCATATGGCAGCTCAGCTCATATTTCTCAAACTGCTGTTTGCTTTCCATTTAGGCTCATGTGGGGAAGCAACCAATAGCTAGGTGGTATTTTCCACCTGAAGTCGATTACAGGCTCGCTGCATTGCCTCCAAACGCCAAAGGACTAGTCGTCTGGATAATTGAAGCCAAGGTAATATTTCCATAAGCATTCATTTAAGCTCTTTTAAGCAGTATAATTAAATAATTTAACTAAATAATCAAGAAGCATGCCAATTTAGTAGGTACTCAACTATTAATCATACCTTTCAATAGGTTCTATCAAAGTCCGAGCTGCAGTTTCTTGCTTTGCTTCCAACTCTCCGACCGAAGGTCAGAGTCATTGCAGAGTGTGGAAACTGGTAAGTTTTACCAAGTGTTGTTCTGCATTTGATCCTACAAAACAAGATAAGATGTCTGTTAACAACTAAATGAACGCACAGGAGAAAGTTCATGTGGAAGCCACTCAAAGAAATTGCAGGGCTGACTACAGAAGATGCAGCTTGACCATTCTAAAAGAAAAAGCAAAACGACAGATTGGATTCACTAGCACTTCCACTTGTAAATGTTGAAGTGTTGCACTAGAAATTTGATCCAAAGCACCATATGTTCCATCTCTGTTCATTAATTACTAACTCTTGCTTTTCCCCTTCCCTTGGTTACACATTTTTTTACCTTCCTAGTGTCAGTCATGGTCCTAATTATATGATAATTGGCATGTGCTCACGTTTACAAATAAGAAAAACTTGTAATTGACTCTCAACCACATCACCCCGTGGAGGGAAAGAAATGAACGAGAAATAAAGGAACAATTTTAGAACCTTTACTGAAGCAACAGCACATATCAAAATAATCTAATGATGATAAGTAACATATGCAACTGCTAAATCAAATATGTCAAAGGAGTACCGAATTGCTTACCATGAACAACCTCAGCAACTGCAGCCAGCTACAAATCTCAACTATCAAGTCCATGCAACAAGTGTGTGAGAAAGAGAATAGAAACACAAAACCACTTTAGATGGTAATAAAATCAGGAACCATTTTACTCGAATACTATACAACAAACATAACCTGAAGGGTGTCATATCTTGTTTTGATTTTGCATTCTATAATCTACCATTGAAGTTCTAAAATCCTTATACAAGCTTCTTGTTTTCTAAAACCCCAAGTAAATTTACAGAACTCCCCAATAACCAAAAAAATAAAATACAAAATACAAGAAACTAGGCGTTTCTCTTCCCACGCCTTCTGGTGTCTAAATCAATTAACCTTGATGATGACCGTACTGGTAATGGTGTAGATAAACCAATCGACTCTGGAATGTCAAGATTGTCACTCATGGATTGGCCTGCCATTGCACGCTTGTCAAGCTCATGACTTTGCTGCACTTCAAGTTTCGCTTTGTTAATCTGCTCAGAGAAGCATACAAGACGAACAATTAATTAGTGCCCTTCGCGTAGTTGTCTAGTTGTTTCTTACCATATAACCAAAAGGGAAAAGGACTTAGACCCACAACATTTAGGGAAATGGACAAAAAAAACCCTAAAAAGGACATGCATCCCTGTCCGTTAGCAAATTCTGTTGGTTTGGATGAAATACTTTCTTTTACAGTTTAACTAACCTATTTAGTATTTACCCCTCTAACCAGTAGGGAAAAAGGCTAAATTTTGACTTTATTATTTATTCATTTCTTTATTATAATGTATATCAAATTAAAAATAAAATATAATTACTATTTTTATATTTCATATAGTTAATAATAATATTAAGCAATCTTTGTGGCTTTTCTAAGTAAGATTAAGCTTAATTCGTACATAATTGCTTAATTACGTTATAAATCCATTTGAACAATTTCTTTGTAATTCTGTGAGGTGGTAATCTATTTGATTGACTGTAATTGATTTGCTGCAGATGCTTCTTAAATTGTTATATTTTTTATTCTTCACTCTTGATTGGTGCCAACTTGCCAAGTATAAGAATGATAATCATGTTTCATTTGTGAAATGTATGTGGGTTTGTGTGTGAACATTTCTCGTCATAATGACTTTAATAGCTTTACATTTATATTCAAAACTATGTTTTTGTTTGATTCCAGCTCTGTTTTCTGGTTAATTCAGCTAACACAATTCTGTTTCTGTTTGATTCCTGCTCTGTTTTTTTGTTATCTATGTTCAGCTAGTGTACGGTTTAATAATGGACACAATTCAGTTTTTATCAGCAAACAGGTGGATGTGTGAACCATGGGCATAAATCTGTGGTTTAGGTTGGATAACATATTTTCCTTTAAGCACTAACACAATTGATTATTAAATCCTCTCATATCCATGTGAGCAATGTTCGAAGCTTAGACTTCTGTATCAACCCAAGTGGTTTTACCAACTAAACTAGCTTGCTCCCACAAGTTAAACAAATAATTGTTTAAGTAACTTAATTTAGCTTAATTAAAACATATACTTATATTTAAAACCTGTAATAAGTATATTAATTACTATATTAAATATAAATTTGTTTATTTCATATACTCATATACATTATATTAAAAAGGTGGATAAAATTGTTTCAAGTTTCATTAAGAAAGTTTTTATTTTTTCCCTGTTTGATGGAGGGGTAAATATGTCGTTTAGACTATATAATGAATATTTCATCCAACCTAACAGAATTTGCTCACAGACGGGGCCCATCTATATTTTAGAAACATTAGGATTTTTCCCCCTTACGTTAACAATTGGAGGTCCAAGTGTCCTTTTTTCCTAACCAAAAAATAATTAAAAGAATGAATAAGTAGAAAACAATGAGCCCTTACTAATTCAATGTGGTGAATGGAAGAATATGCATCAGCAAGCCTCTTTTGCAGCTCATCTAGCTTTTTTCTTCGATATTCATCATTCTCCATTTCGTTTCCTCTCTCACCTAACTGTTGATATAGAGCTAAAAACAGAAAAATTGGATCAGAAAAGCTTACAAATTTGATTATTCTATAACAAGGACTTCGACAATGAGTGCATGATGACTTGAATAATGTTCTAGTTTCTAATTTAAGGTAACTACAGAAGGGATGTTGTAATGAAAATTGCCAATGGGAAAAGAAACAGTAGTCAAAAAAATCTTATTACGAGATATTTTCCTATAAAACAGTAATGGATAATGCTCTAATCCACTTTAATCATTTGGAGAAAAACCAGTTCTGGAGTAAATTTAATAGAAATTGGACTCCAAGAAATGCATGACAGAATCAAATGGTCAAATGCAACTTAGGCTCCAGTCGGTACTGTTGTTGGGGAGTTGTGGCTTTTAAGCTACAACTCTAAAGTGTTTGTTGGCCTGGAAGCTTAGAGGATTTTATCCCACAGTTTGATGAAAAAACTATAATATCTTTACTATTTTTGTCAACTAAATTCTCAGTTGTGACAAATGTGAAAGGTTATGGGGAGGCAGGTATACCTGTCAAAACAGATAGCACCCAGATCTGAGTTGGGATATCATACAGCTTCTTTGCCAGTGTAAGAGAGGATCTTAAGATCTCTCTGGCTTGTACTGTGTCATGCAGGGCAAGTGCCAAGTTCCCAAGGATTGTCAAATACTGTGCAACAAGTTGAAGGTTGCCCATATGATTATGAGCAATCTGCAAGCCTTTGGCCAGTCGATTTCTGCATCAGATTTATTGTTTCAGCATACAAACTTGATAGAGAAAGAAAGTGAGTAAGAAACAGCGGCGTAAGCATGGCACATAGCTTGCATTGATTTGCTCTCCGTTATCTGAACATGTAACAGACATTTTTTAATTTCAAACTAATAAAAGTTCCATTAATGGTGTCTATTACGTTACCACAGATTCGGAAATACTAAAATAACTTTCTAGTTTACGAGAAATTTTGAGGTCAGATTCACGAGAATTCATTCTATTCAGTTTTTCATGTCATATATGGCACATGGGTGCAAGTTCATAACCTGGACAGAAAGGGAAAAGGACAGAAACATTACCAGTGTCTTCATGAACTATGGACCACATTAAATATTAGCAAATGCTATGGTAAATGAAGCCTTGTCACAAATGCTATGGAGAATATTATACAATGGACTGAATTAACCCGACACGGAAAGTAAATTTCTTTCAAGTTTTTACCATAATGATCTAATTGAAGAAGTTAACAAAGATTCAAACATCTACCTTGCTTCTTGAAAATCTTGCTGCCTCATCAATAGAAGGCCATAAGCAAAATGGAGACTCGCTTCCTCTCGAACTCCAGTAAAAGTATCCCTCATTTGGTAAACTGGCCCAATCAAATCAATTGCCTGCATATAACTACTTATCAGTGATACAATATGAACTACTCAATGAAATTGTTGTTACAATATAGTAACCTACTACAGGATACAAATTGTAATAAACCTCTAAGCAGAGAAAATTTCAACCTGCGAAGAAGACTCAGCATCACCTATACAGCAGTAAGAAACAGCGGCGTATGCATGGCACATAGCTTGCATTGATTTGCTCTCCGTTATCTGAACATGTAACAGACATTTTTTAATTTCAAACTAATAAAAGTTTATTTAAAATATGAAAACTGGTATATAGAGGCATATAAGTGGCATTTTTTTCCTGGCACTTGCTAAATATATATAAACATTAAATATGGGCAGCCATGTGCACCATATGCATTTTTTGCCAGCAGCATCCATCATCTGGAATTATTAAAACATTAAACAGGCAAATTTACCAGTAATATAGAATATTTTCCAAGCTAAAAGTTACAGATTAAACAACTCACTTTTGCTGCTTCAACATAATGAAATGCTGCTTCACTATAACAGCCAACAGAATGAGCATACTGTCCCCTGAGCATCTCAATGATGCTCTCACAAGCCTGTAAAATAGTTGGAAAGCGAATGAACCAGTTTTTCATTTGCACCAATGCCTGCAAAATTAGATATACTACTTAGCAACTTCAATTTTTTGGACAGAGATAAGAAGGGCGTGCAAAAAAAAAAATGAAAGATTGGGGAAACAAATAATTGACAAAAGTCTATTTAAACCAATAGCATTGGTAATCGAACTGAAACAACGTCAGATGAATATAATAGAGAAGATTATGACATAAGACAAAAGTGCTGAAAAGTGAGCTTGGATCTAATACAGGATCAAATATGCAAGATGATTCTGCACAAGTAGAAGATGCAGAATCAAGAACTCGGTTTTCTAATTTATTTGTGCGTTAATACAGGAATAATGTAGGACAAGTAATGCTTACTTAGAACTTCATTTATTTTTCCTTATTTTAGTTATTATTTGTTGAGTCTCTCTTGGTTATTTACTCGAGTCAGACATGGTTTTACTTACTGTTTCAAGCAGGACTTCTGTTTCCTTTTGTTTGTAAGACTTCTTTCCCTTTTTGTTTGGGGTTATGGAAAATAGGTCCTTTTCACTTTCGATAGGACCTTGAGTGGTGAATTATTGAAATATTGAATGAAGAAGATATTGACTTCCTTTCCTCCTAAATTCTTCTGACAGTTTTCCTCTTCTATCTGGAATTTTCCTTTCCTTCCCAATCTTCGGTCTATTGGTTCCTTAGGCAAGAGTTCAAGTATTTATACATGATTGAGTTGGAGCTTGTTTTCCTAAGTTGAGTTATCATATTTGGGTGGAATTTAAGTTCCTTGTTAGAAGTAAATATCATTCCTACATCAGAAGATCATAGTAATCTGAAGGTATATCATCATCAACAGTTTGACAGATAGAAGCAAGTTTCCAGTACGGCTAAATACGTGTTAAATATCCAACTTGCCTCCATTTGGTCTCCAGCATATAGATAATTTTTCTACCTCCGAATTATGAAGAATGAATCAACAATAAGAAGTCTAACTAAAGGCTTTCCACAAAATAAATAGTAATAACAACAATATTATAGGAGAGGGAACCACATGTCATTCCAAAAGAAAGAGAAACAAGGACACGAGATTGAGCTTAGCGATGATTAATCCAGACAACTTACCTCTTGTGCTTCAACAAATTCAGACCGTGTGAGCTCCACAGCCACTTTGTTTTCAAGGAACTGCATCAGTAGCATTAAATACACACCAGCCATCCAGATAGCTGAGTGTTGCAAATCCACTTCTGCTCAACAAAAAATTTCAGAAAAAGATAACTTGATCTTAAAAAGTACATAAAGAAAGATTGAAGCAATATTATTGACGCATCATCAGAAAACAAGTTCAATACCTCTTACACCATCCGCAATTCCAAGCTTCACAAGTGCATCTGCAACAAGCATAACTACTCAGGCTCCTTATTTACAATAGTCTGCTCCTAACACATCAAGATGTTTAAGGATATACAGGCTAAAAGAAATATATCTCAACTGCTATACTAAAAACTTGACTTTGCTAAAATTTGATGTATCCCAAGCAAAGCGTTGAAACTTTTCATATCCAGAACTCTCTTACCAAATCATCAATAAATAGCTGAGTCAGGGAGGATTTTGAACTAAGAATAGAAAATTATGAGATGCAGCCAACATCAACCTATAGTAACCAGAAGGGAGAAAAATTGAAAAAGAAAACTCTTAGTCCAAAAATGTTAACCTTGGATAGTCTGCATTCCAGATTGAATCCGCTTCACACATTCCTTAAAGAGTCCTTTTGGACGCCCAAGTATGACCACCATAAGGTCCACCAGTGCATAGACAGCACTTTTTGGCAGCCATTCCCCATCCATAGGAGGTGGTGCCAGCACAAGTTTATCACCCCACGCCCGTCTAGCATTTCCAAAGTACGTAGGTTCAAAAGAGTCTTTGCCAGTTAAGCTTGAAGCTTCCATCCTTCTAAGACGCTGTTGAAGCTTCGCTTGTCTTGCTGAGAGGGCTGACCTCTCCCTGGAGGGAAGGTCAGGGCGGGAAAGACTCTGATTCACGGCATCAATTTCACTTGTTAACTGCTGAACTTCTTGCATTTTCTGCATATCAGCCTTCACAACAGCATCCAATTTGTCAACATGTTGAGCGGCATTCTTGTAATCACATATGCGGAGTTGATAGAATATTTGCAGCAGCTCATTGTAAAACATCAAACCTAGGCAGTCTCCTCTCTACGGGTGTCAGGAGATAGGTAAGTACATAGTAACAAAGGAAATTACTCTGTGAATAAGCTTAAGCATAAAGCAATAACTGCTGACTTACACTATTTGGATCAATAGACTCCCAGACCTCGTCACATTTATTAATAGCCATCAAAACTGAATTATCATCATCCCATTGCATAAGTTGCACATGAAGGATAGAAGTTGCAAAGAACATCTGATAAGCGAAGAGCAATCAATTAATAAAAACATGAACAATCAGATTTATGTTTGTATATTATAATCATAACAGAAAGAAACCTGCAACGCGGGGTAAGAAATTTCAGTTGCACAAAGATAACCAGATTGTAAAGCAGAAATAGAACTCTGATAGTCTCCTTCAATAATTAAAGCATTAGCTAGCTGGGAATTGAAGTTGCAAGCCCATAACTTGACAGCAGACCTTCAAAAGAACAAATAAATTAGACAAATTAAAACATTAAAAAAAATCTCGTGCATAAGGCTACAGATTGGACGTAACACGAGACCATCGCATCACCACCTTCAAATTAAAACATTAAAAAGGCGCACGAGGGCCGAGGCTTCTCACACTGTGGGTTTTATGGACCTCTTAACTAAATCTTATCATCTCTTCAAATAAAAATTAAAAAAACAAAAAAGAGAAACAAGGAAATGGGTAAATGAAAAAAATCAGATCATACTCTTGTGGAGCAGATGAAGTAAGGTCAAGAGCCTTGAAGAGAATCTGCTTTTGAGGAGGAATGGATCCAACAAGATGGTAACACTGACTAAGCAAGCTGAAAGTCCTGCACTTCAACTCAAAGCAAGAAGGAATAGACTTGAGAAGCAACTGGGAACGCTCTAAATGGGACTTAGCGTGATTGACGTTGTGGGTATGTTTAAGAAGAAGAGTGGCAATTCGAAGACGAGTCTTGACCTCAACAATGGGTAAGAATGAGACATGGCTCTGGCAAATGGCTTCGAGGCATTTCAATGCCTTCCCAATTTCCCCTTTCTTCTCGTGGTAATCCGCCAGCCCCCATAGCCCCTCTGCAACTGCTTCCATCGTATCGTTACCAGTCCCAACTCCCCACCCTGGTTTACATCCAATTCGGTCCTTGACCCAGGTGATTATTATTTTACACGCACAGTTTTCAACTGCCATAACATTGATCTGTGACCGGAACCCAATCCAATCCTTCGTCTTAGATCCCTCATTTTTATCATAAATATATGTTAGGATTTTAATTTTTCATGATTATTTTTTAGGTCACTATTGCTTAGGGTTGTACTTGTAAATGAACTAGGTCATTCATGAACGGTTCAAGCTCAACTAGCTTTTGGCTTAATTCAAGATCAATTTATTTAATAAATGAGCTATTATGATTTAAAAATAATAGATTGATTATTAAACAAGATCGACTCGTAAAAATTCGGCTCCACTCACTTTTTACTCGCGAACGCTATTCGAAATAGACTCGACTTTTATCATATAGACACAACGTGACTCGATATATATATATATATATATATATATAATAAGTCACAAATATTTCAATTTTGTAAGGAAATTATTTAAAATTTGATGAAGTAAATAAAAAATAAAACTAAGTTTTTTTAAAAATCAAATGAGCTCGAGCCGAATCACTTAATAATCGAATTAGAATTGAGTTTAATCCCAAAATTTTCTTAACGAATCGAGTTCGAACAGTACATGTAAATCTCAATTTGAATTCGAACTCAAATAAATGCTTATCAAACTTAATTGAGTCGGGCACTACTAAGCTTGATTAGACTCCTACTATTATATTATTGTACTCTTAAAATAGTAGGCACTTAAAAGAGAGATTATAAAAATTAAGGATTTAATGAGTATTTATGAAAAATAGTAGGGAATTAAAGATTATTTCCCCCTTATTTTTTTCATATTACGATGTATTTATAAATTATAACAAAATATATTATAAATAATATAAAAATAAGGGTGTGTATCATTTTTTTAACATTTCATCTCAAGCTCCAAATTAAAAAGAAAATTGATCCTCCCACCTCCCCCTGACAAATTCCCCCCCTTTGGCCCCACCTTGTCTCCCTTGCAATTTATTTTTACCCTCTTCTTCAAAATCAATTACATATATGTATAGGTATTAATATATAAATTAAATACTTATTTTATTTTATTAATTAAATATTTTAATTTTATAATTAATTTTTTTAATTTATATTTTTTACTCTTTATATATCTATTCTTTTATTTATTTATTTAATAAATATTATAAATTTCTTATTTATTTTATGTTTATTTATTCTTTTTTTTTCATTTAATAAATATTTTTTATATTTATATTTTTTGATAGCCTATTCGTTTAATAAATCTCATATATTTTTTATACATTTTTTTTTTATTTTGAAAGTAGAGAAATTTGCTTTATAAAGATTGTATAACTCGTTATAAGATTCATAATCAATTATGGTACGAGTATTGGGTATATCACCAAATGCGACAGAATGTGACTTTGAACGCAACATATATTAGAATTTTGTTTTTATATTTTAAGTGTAACTTTGTATATTATTAATTGTACTATTCTTTTAAAATATAATTTTCTAAAATACATGAGAATATTTTTATTATACAAAAGTAGTGTTGAAAAATTAATAAAGAATCACAAAAATTAAATGAATAAATGAACATAAAATAAATAATAATAAATACAAAATTTATAATATTTATTAAACAAATAAAAATGAATAAATATATAAAGAGTAAAAAATATGAATTTAGCAAAAAAATTAATTAATAAAATAAAATAAAATAAATATATTGTTATTTTTAAATTAATAATATATATAAAGAGAGATTTGGGGATGGGAGATTTGTATTAAAGAATGGGAGATTTTTGGAATTTGGGGAGAGGGGATATGAGGAGCATGTGTCAGAGGGGGTGGGAGGATAAGTGCTCATTAAAAAACATCTGGTGTACACCTTGTAATATAAGAGTTAAGGTGACTGAATTATATTTTGGGATATATTATTCAATACCGACCTCAAGGGCATTGGAATTTTCAAGTAATTGGATTTAAATTTGGATTTGTCACCTGAATTTGAATATTAGACTTTGTCCATCCCTCATTTTTTCTTAATATTAATCTGTCCCCGAGTTTAAATATTGACTCCCCTTATTTAAAAAGATTAATTTAAATAAAGAGTATTTTGTACTTATATTCATCTCGTTCGGATATTGAGAGTTTCGGATATTAAAAAATAATTCCCAAGTGTTCCCGAAACATTAGTCCCATTCCGAAGACATGAGTATTGATTCGGGAATAAATAATGCTCATCGAGTCAAAAATCTGTTCAAATTGAACATAACAAAATGAACAATAAATAACGATAGTAAATTGCCTAACACCATCAAGTAGATCCGGTCAATGGTTTGGTTTTGAACTGAAACCAAACCGAAAGGTTCTCGGTTCAACAAGTGTGGAACCGGAACCGAACCGGACCTTCCGTTTTTTTTTTTAAAATAAAAAATAATACTGATTTTTTAAAAAAATAAAAAAGAGATTAAAAAAATTATTTTAAATTATGAATTTAAATTACATTAAATTAAAAAACTTGAATTTAAATTTTTAAAAACTTAAGTTATCTATGTAACCTCAAAAGGCGAGAGGAATCAAAGCTAACGTAGTTCTATTACATTTTTAATATAGTTCCTCATTATAATTATTTACTCATCAATTAATCATCACCATTATCAGTGTTTGTTGATCCTTCAACTCTTGTTTCGCTTGCACTTGCAGATGTATTGTCGAACAAGTCTTCAAAATCATCGGTAGCATCTTCTTATTATATCAGATCATTCAGATTCAATCATCTACATATGTTGTTGCTTTTAAAATACTTAGATATAATAAAGACCTTCTGGCTTTCAAAATATTACCCCTTAAGTTGATGGCATCAAGTAAATTTCAATCATCATCCACTCCCACTCCACTCTAGGGGTGGGCATTGGATCAGATCAAATTAGATCTGATCTGATTCGATCCGATTTGATCGGATCGAATCGGATACGATCCGATTATCAAATCCGATCGAATTGAGTTGGTCCGGTTCGACGGATTTCGGATCGGATCAGATTTTATCCGATCCGATCCGCTCGATTTTTTTTATTTAATATGCAAAACGACGTCGTTACATATTAAATAAAAAAAATTCGAATTATTTCGGATCGGATTTTATCCGATCCGCTCGATTGTTTTGACTCAAAACCAGATTATGCTTGCAGTTTGTGGTCATGTTGTTTGTACTGTGTACCGAATTCGGATCGGATCGGACCAATCCGATCGGAAATCATCATATTTCGGATCGGACCAATCCGATTCGAAATGATTCGAATCAGATCGAACCAATCCGATCCGAAATATGATGATTTCGGATCGGATTGATCCTATCTGATCCGAATTCAAATCGGATCGAGTTCGATAAGATAATTCGGTCCGAACGAATCAAACATCTCAGAACATTTCGGATCGGATCGGATTCGGATTCGATTCGATCCGATCCGAATCCGATAATGCCCAGGGCTAATCACTCCACTCCAAATTCGCACCTTCAATGATTGATGTCGCATGAGTTTCGTGAGTCGTGATGCGGCGTCGTTGAGGGTCAAGAGTGAGGCTTCTGTGACACCTGAGCTCGTGAGTTGACCGTGCGGCAACCGGCAGCAAGCAGTGAAGAATGAAGAAGAGTAATAAATGAAGTCTGAAGAGTGCAACTGCAAAAGCAAAACCGATATATTTATTTTGATTTGAAACGACATCGTTTCAAATACAGGAAATTTCCCACTGCGCAATTTCAATTTTAAAATTATGAAAATGCCTCAATTTTTGAAATTGAAAGCTAAATTCTTTGAAATTTGATAATAATTATTTGAATGATAACTCAATTGTATTAATTGAAAAAGATTACATTTTATTATTTTGACAATGAAATTATCCTACATCATTTCAATCTTTGAAAATCAAAATTAGTCAAAAACTATTATGTCGAGTAGAAATATGATCATCAATGATTGAATATATTACAAAAGATATATGTGATTTATATTGACAATAAAATTATCTTACATAATTTTCAAATCAGGAAAATACGTCAAGACCAATTATAATTGGTAGTAATATTATCAAAGAATGTTGTAGTTTTGAAATAATTTTACTATTTGAACTAAATCACTTAATTATGTCAGTTTTTATTTAATTTAATATTAAATAATAAGTAAATTAAATAACCTCAGAATTTAACTGAATGGTTTTCAAGCTAAAAACAAAAAAAAAAATTGATTTGGGCTTTGCACAGTCTCCTAATTTTAAAAATCAATAGTGATATATGTACCCTTTGAGTACACAATGAATACAAAATGAATACAGAGGGGTGAATTTGGCACAAATAACAAATGAATGGATCTGAATGTACATTTTGAAAATTGTAAGTGCTAATATGATAATAATCTAATAGAAAACACGAGGTTACAACACAAATCTCTTCTTTATCCCCATTATCTGCTTCTGGTGCTGCCGCTGCTACTATCTCTCTCGTACAGGTAAATTTCATTCTTCCTTCAGTTACTCGTTGTTTCGATCTTGTTCTTGCACCTTTAATTCATTATTAAAAACTCAAGCAAAAAACGAAATGGATCGGTTGATCATAAGAACAATCTAGCTCTTTCAGATTTCATGTTGTTTTTTCTGCTTAATAATTGATTAATTGTGTCAAAATTATCATTTTAAGCTTATTTAAGAGATTTTGTATCATTTTCTGTATGATATATTGATTCTGTAATTTAGGAAAAATGCAAGGGGCAATTCAATCATTTATCTCTCATGGAAATGTTGTCAAATCTGCTGTTCTGCAACGCATCCGTTTGGCCAATCCGATGCTTAGGCCTGTAGTTTTTTCACGGTTCGAGTCTGTTTCATCTGCTCGTATGGAAGAGCATGGTTTCGAAAGCACAACGATTTCAGACATCTTGAAAGATAAAGGTAAAGGTGCTGATGGCTCTTGGCTTTGGTGCACTACCGATGACTCTGTTTATGATGCTGTCAAGTCGGTGAGTACTGAGTAACCAACCATGAACCATCCCCTTGAAATATTTATATGTTTTGTTATCCCATTACAATCACTATGAACCAATGATTGATATGTTTAGCTTTCTAAATAAGTTATTATATTTGCAGATGACACAGCATAATGTTGGAGCATTGGTTGTCGTCAAACCTGGAGAGCAAAAGTCTGTCGCAGGAATCATCACAGAGAGAGGTAATTTAAGAGTACCCTACTTGTAAAAAAAAATATGATTGTACTGGAGATATTAGATGTTGTTGGATGTTTGACATATATTCTTTGGGGAGTTGCATTTGATTTTGGCCCCCAGGATAATCCATCTCATTTGGTATCTCTGTTCTAATTTTTCTACTTTTTTCATTTTTTCTTCAGCGAATTATCAGTGCCCCTTTTATTAAGTTGAAGAATTACAAAATTTCTTTCTTGTGTGCAGAGTTGAAACTTTTTTGTGCTTTCATTATGTTTCCCTCCGTTTATTGAAAGACATCATTAGGTAGACAACTGTGATACTTCAGTGTAACCTTTGTTTCATGAGGACTTTGTCATTAAATGTGTATGTTTTTCATATTGTAGTATTTTTCACATGCAAGTTTATTTATTATTTTCATCTTTGGAGGATTTTTCTTGACTTTGTCCCTTGTACCATGTCTTTAAGAGATTACAGTGCCTTTTGTACTTCTCTGAAAAAATAACTGCCTTTAATTGTCACAATCATAATGAGCCTGGCTTTAGCTGTAGCAATTGAACATTGCTCTGGTTAAATTATGGTGCATAAATAACAAGAAAGATGTGAAGAGAGAAAATTCTATTAACTGTTGACTTTCTGATTGAATAAGCTCATTTTAATTTGCACCTTTTTGACTGTAACATCTTGACTTTCTCTTTCACATGTATGTGACCTCTGGTTCTCTAGTTTTAAGAATGATGACCTTACTAGCCAAACAGTGCTGTGCAATACATCTTACTTCGTTTTTCATTTTCTTTTTGCCAATTAAATTTCAGATTATCTCCGGAAGATCATAGTGCAGGGAAGATCTTCCAAGTCAACTAAGGTTGGGGACATCATGACTGAAGAGGTATGAACTAATCCTTTCAGAAAAATATATGTTTGGTTCTCAGGTTTTTTGCAATTAAACGTTCACGTGTTTCTGCTCATGCAAGCATAAGTGTCTATATAGGCTGTTTGATAATAAAATCCTATGGTGTTTTCAGAACAAGCTTATTACGGTCACACTTGACACCAAAGTTCTGCGGGCAATGCAATTGATGACAGGTTACATGTTGCTGACCTAGGTTAAAAATTGCATTATTTGTTGGTTTATAAATCTAGATGAGGTAATCTTGACATTCTTGATTTGGCAGATAACCGTATTCGGCACATTCCAGTAATTGATGATAAAGGAATGATAGGCATGGTGTCCATTGGAGATGTTGTTCGTGCTGTGGTGAGTGAGCATCGGGAGGAGTTAAACCGCTTGAATGCTTTCATACAAGGAGGTTACTAGATGACGACGACAAAGATGGAATGTTGTGGTGCTTGCTTTTTGAAGACTAATAAGACAGGAGCTTGTAAATATGGTGTGTTGTATGCATCTCCTGTCAATTGCTTTTTCAATTCTCTTTTCCGACCTGATGTCAATATGCTGTGATGGGAAATAAAACCATGTGGACTATAAATTTGCTTGGGATTTCTTTCATTATATCCTGTGCTAACAATGAATGATTTTGCTGCCATGGACATGTATTTCTCTCTACAAGTTAGTCAGTTTTAGATACTGCTTCAGCAGCTATCCAAACACATCATGGTTTTATTGAATTGAGATTTGAAAGTCTTTGGAATAGTGAGTGATGGGCAAATTCTTAGGCTTAAATCTTGATCAACATAATTTTGGTGAGTTATATAATATACGTCATAAAAGATTTTCTTTTACATTATTAGTTTATTTCTTGGAATTTGTCATATAATTGCAAATCAAAGAAGTAATATTTTAGAATTTTATTTTATTTTTTATTTTATTTTATTTTATTTTTTTTGTTTAACGAAAGGTTACGTATGATTCAAAAACAAAAGGTTTAGTAATAATTCCAGTAAAATATTGAAATTTTTATGCTAGTTTTTTTTTACTTGAAATTTTGACATGAAATTTTAGCCATTCATCAATTACTCTAGGAACTCTTTTGGAATAAAACAATATCTCAAAGCTAACCTGAATTTCCATGAAGTCTTATGTTGGCGTTATTTACGGTTTAATCGGATAGCGCAGCGGAATGTGAAAAATCAAATTTTTTTCGATTTTGTTGATTTTGGATAATTAAAATAAATTAATTTATTCTAATCACTCAAAACTGAAGAATCAGATTTGTATAAAAATCCTGAAATTGCCGAGAACTACAATAGTGGGCAAAGTTTTTCATTTTGATCACTTTAGTCATAATTAGTCAATTACAAGCTTAAGTGATTTCCAATCACTACCAAAATGATTTGTACATCTAATATACATTAATATATATCCAATATATGAAAAACCCCAATTTTGATTTAGGCATAAATCCTAATTTTATCAATTAACCAAAATTAATTCAATATCATACTTCTATCCATTTTAGTCCTAGAGTATCATTAAGAGGGAAATCATATCGCCTCAATTGTTCGATCAAATGAAGCACATGCGAACTCAGTGACAGTCCCTCATCTAGTCTCGAATGGAACAATTTCATCACAACTCTGTGAATCAAGACTTGTTCTTGATTCATGAACAGATCCCGGAGTCGAGTCATCATGTTGTACGCTTCAGACATATCACAATACTGTCTTTTGAGTTCTGGAACCAGTGAACTGTGAATGTATGATTTAACTTTTAAATCATCATCTCTCCACTTCTGGAGAGTCCCAACTTCCTCAAGTGTTGCATCATTAGGTACAACAAGGAGCAAAGGGCATTCTAACACATATCCCAACTTTTCACAACCGAGGACAATCTTCAAATCTAAATCCCAGTTTGCAAAATTTTCAGCACCCCTGAGCTTGTTTGTATCCAACATACGAGCAAAGGGGTTGATTGTTGAAGATGCCGCCATCGGAAATCTATCACATAGATAGCGAAAACAGTTTCATATAATATCATAAAAATATTAAATAGATCATGATTTTTTAATCTAAAAATGTCCCTCATACTATTTAATGTAAAACAATAATCCCCAAATAGAATACAAAGATTTCAATAATCAAATTAAATTCCATAGTGAAAAGTGGACCCTATGAATGTACGGGCCAAATTTGGTCCAAGGGCAATTTCAACCTTTTGCTTCAGACCCAATACTAAACGCACCCCAGACTCCCCAACATGAGATCCAGGCCCAAGTTGCTACTTCAAACCCACACACTAAAGGAAGCCCTGAATTTAGTGTATATAGGCCCAAAGACGTTTCACAAGCCCAAACCCAGTGAAATACCATACCCAAACCGTATCCAAGGCTCACCATGTGCCAGCCCACGAAACGTCCAGACTCATAAATACCTCTCATAACTCGACCGTCTTCAGCCTCCAAACGAACAAATAATCAAAGACAATAAGTGCGCACGTTACTCAAACGTCTATATAAGAGGAGAAACCTACGAGGAATGGGGACCGAAGCTATCATACTCACAGCCTAATAGTATTCTCTTCCAAACTCTGAGAACCACCTACCTACCGCCCTCACGACAGTTCATGGGGATGAAGGTAATCTCTGACCTTGCTCCTCCTACTACAGATTTATAGCCCATTTCCTCCGTTGACTTGGGCGTCGGAGTGCCTACGGCTTCCACCACACCAGTGGGTAGACCTTCCACGCTCACTCTACCTTTGTTTTGCAGGATCGCCAGTGCCTCAAACCTACGAAATCTCGATTGTGGACCTCGGGCGAAAACCAACGTCTACAATTTGGCGCCCACCGTGGGGCCCTAGCGATTTATAAGCAAACAAAGCTTTCATTCAGCCTACGAGAACTTGTAAGCGTTACCATAGCTTCTGGTGGCGAGCCTTCAGATCTTCTAGCCGCCCAATTGGCCATCCTCCAGGAACGCTTACGTGTTTTGGAAGAAGAGAATTCGGCCATGAAGAGTTCCAATAGCGACCTCCAAAAATAGTTGGAACATCTTTCATCCACCTCCAGGCGATGAGGGCTCACCGATCCCCCCGATGAACCGGGCCGCCAACCTAATTTGATAGAGACACCAGGTGATGAAACATGCGATATTCCCCATTTCGAAGATCATCCAATCGGTCATGGGAGGAACCAACACGTACAACCGGCCGAACCGATAACAACCTCATCCATGCGCAAGGAAATTGGGGAATTCAAGGAAGCAATCATGTCCAGCCTACCAGGAGCTAGGTTACCTTTGAAGAGAAGTAGAGAAGGAACCATTACAGACACTTCTTTCGTCGAGGGGATCAACTCAGGTGACCTAAAGAATTCGGTATGAGGGGCCAGTAATCAATCGATAAAAGAACTTATCGTGGTAGGGATATCCGTCCCTACGACAGGGCTCCTGATCGCAGACCAATCCCATACGACAAAAGAGAGAGAATCCCTAGTGGTGCCCCCAGGCTCCCAGACTACAACTTCACCATATCACCGGGTGAACTTGTTTCAGTTCTTAGGAAAATGAGGAGTGAAGTGAATGTAGGGGTTTTAGGGGCAGAATCCGGTAACGCAGCGGAAGCGGTGGAAAATCGTATTTTCCAATTTCAAAAATTTTTCTCGGATTAATTAAATAAACATATTTATTTAATATTCCAATAATCAAATTATGAAAAATAAATTCAATAAATCATATTTAAGTGAATTTACCGAATTGCCCTTACACTTGGTATTTTGTCCATTTTAGTCCGAAATTGATCTAATCAATTTTGAATGATTCTAAATCATTTCTAAGATGAACTTAGCATGTTCAAAACATCAAAACACCAAAAGCAACAAAATCCCCAATTTTGTTCATCATGGCCGAATGCACCATTAGGGTGCCAAATTGTGCACTTTGTCATTTCATGCTTCAAAACACATCAAGATGTAATCCAATCAACATGAAACTGTATATGCATCATATAAACATCCAAATACACAACATATACGAAAATCCCCAAATTTGGAATTGGTCAAGAACCCTAATTTTTCAATTTCCTCAAATTGGACAAATTAGACCAAATTGGTTAAATACAATACTTCAATCATGTTTCTTCCATCCATATCAAGTCTCAACACAATGAAACAACTATAGAACAATTCTAGGTCATTTAAGAGTGGGTCAATAACTCTAGAATGGCAACAAGGTTCTAACACCTTAAAAGAATGCTTATTACTACACTAGTAATAAACTTCCAACATCATACATGCATATCACCTTCATCAAACTTTTATCCATCAAAAGTACAAAGAATAAAGAATAGAAAAACTCAAGAACATCACAAGATGTTGCCCACAACAAGAGGAACAAATTACTCTCTAATGGAAGGTTGGAACTACTTACTAAATTCCAAGCTTTTCCTTGTTTTTCTTTTCTTTTCTCTCTACCTTCTTTGCCTTGTTTTAATGGAGTTTTGATAAAGTGAAAAGGTTAATGAAACCCTAAAATAAATGAAACAAAATATTCTTCAACAACATTAGCCCTTGGCCGAAATTTTGTGAAGAAATAATATCTAGATATTATTTTTGTTTCATTAAAGTTACTTTATCAACTTGTTACTTTAATCATCAAACAATTTAAATGAATAAAGCAAGTCAACAATTGCAACTCAAAAATATAATCATTATATTTAATTAAGGGTGTTGGCCGAATTTGAGAAAAAGAAAAGGAAATTAATATTTCAATTTTTAAACAATTTAAAAAACAAATATCTTAAGAAGTCAAAACCATTTTGACAACCTTTTCCTTTAAGTATAAAGTCAAACATTTACACTTATAATCATTTCCTAACTTTATCATTTGATGATATATTTATATTTTAATTATATTAATCATTTAACAATTAAATAATTAAATAATTAATTAAATACAAATTTCTCAATATATGTATTATATTTACTTTAAATATCTCAAATACATATATTAATGATATATGTCAAATACCTTTATTTGACTATTTATTAATGTGTATTTAATAATATCATATATTAAATACAAATACACATTAATTAGGAAATGACGGTTCGGCCCGTTCGCATGTATTTTTCGTTTAACGTTTAAACGATTTGTAAATAATCATCATTATTCACAAAAGTTTCCCTGGTGCTCTACAAGTATGTTTCATTATTGAGACTCTCTAGATTCAGGTATATCCGTCACGAAATCCAATTTCATGTGCATATCTATCCACCCGTAGATTATGACGATCACAGATAAACTAGTTGAATCATACAGGTCGAGGTCATTGCATACGTATAATCCCTCCGTCACAGGTATCCAGATAATCCCAGAGATATAGATGTGAACGTCAATCTCTATAGGTATTATCTCGTCGACGTATCTATTAGCTATCTCTAAATAACACTCGGAACTTACTTTCGATGTATACTGTGGCCACAGATTTAACAGAATGCTAAATATATATATGGACTACCTATGCTCTGTACACAGAACTTACGGATCCTATCTTGACACACACAGGATATCCTGAGGATCGATCCACACCCAACGAACAGGCGGAGGTCTGATCTAAATAGATCGGTGTCGTGACTGCCATCTAAGTGTGGAGGATGTCTCATACATCCACAGTGGTGTCTCAAGTTGAAGGACCACTATGCTACTCAACCCTAGAAGATTCTTATTGACGTTGGTGTACCATCCATTAAGAATCTTCGGTGAGCCGTTCAGTGTTTATCCACTATAAACACCTACACGTCTATACGAGTCTCCCTAGACTCATGGTTCATTGGGATAAACCATCGGACCAAGTCTCGATATACGACATGTACTGGTCTCAACGGATTTGACTAACCGACCCGTGTTAGCAAATCTTGAACAGGAACTATGTTTGATGATATTCATATAGCAGTGACACTTCCCAATGTCAATTACAAACTAACTTTGTAACTGTGTACTGCATTATATATTATCGGGCCTTTGTCTAATATATACATATCACTAAACCACATTTAGTTTCAATCTAATCGTAATCAGATTGAATACGTATATAAAAACAAGAGGTGCAACCATAAATAAGTAATATTATGGAATAAGGGGATGTTTGTATTCATCAATCAGACATAAATACGGTCCGTATTGGCGCTCTGAGCACCAACCCCAACAATTTCTCCCACTTGCTCTAGTGCCAATCCACGGTATCATATACACGTCTCAATGTGTATCATATGCACATGGCCCTCAAAAGCTCACCAGTACTTAAGAGGTAAGAACAAGTCCGCTATGAAATATCGAGTTTGTCAAACAAACTCTATCGTTTCCCATAGTCAGCATCATTCATATTTTGTAGAATCTAAATTATACATTAATATGAAATGGATGCTATATCTGTATTATGCTACAGCTACTAAGTTGTCCAAGTATTTAGGGATCAAATCCAAAAATACTATGAGGACAACCGCAAGCACAACACCAATTTAAAACTTCTATTTTATAAGGTCACTATGCAACTTTATAAGTCAATACTTTATAAGTTGCATTTAATTCCACTATAAAAGTAGAATCCTTCGTGACACTCATACTGCATCTTTTATGACTCTTTATGACGTAGACTGTCTAACGTCATAATTAGTCTCAAAACTAATATGACCATAATGGTTGCAGACTATATTCTCCATGAATTAGAAACTCGTTCTTAATATCTCAAAGATCACAAAGAACGTGTTTCAAGATCCATCATATGGTCTATATGATTTCAAAATAACTCGTAACAATTACGATTAAATCGACATCGATAATCACACATATTAAAGTATTTATTATGTCATCATCAAATGATATATAAGATTGATTAGACATTCAAATCAATATCTCTTTCGAAAAAGGAATCATCATTTACGAAATATGAATACTTTACATAAGACACACAATAACTGTCAAACAGTTATACTAACTGTCATACAGATAGCCTCGTTATGTCCTTTATTAGATCATATCTAATGTATGAATAATAGGAGTATCTCACAAGTCTCTTGGTTTTATATCTTATATAAAACTTTATATCTTATATAACAGAGACTACTCCCACTGTTTTCACGGAGTAAAGAAGACTTAGGTAAATGTTTTACCTCACAAACATCTCATTATTACTATAATAATGATAATGTCGTTAGGATATATAACACTAGAAAGTAATTTGTACGCTCCCACTAACCCTTCTAATCACATATGTATTCTCTATACTTTGACAAGATCAGACAATATGACGATATCAAAAATAGAGAACACATATTTCTGGAAGACTTATCCGAGTCTACAATAGGCTCTATAAGCTAGCACACTAAACTGCAATTTCAGCAGAACACAAACTCTAGGGCCATTCCAGAATGTACTCTTCAAACAAGGAAATCACAAATGATCTCTTATTCGAATAAGTCATCCAAAAAAAAATGCCACTTTGCATTCTTTAGCTAAAATATACAGTTTATTATCAACATTAACCAATATATCTTTAATTGTTCATTTAGTGTGACTAGAGATAAGTTTTCTCAGAATCTACAATAGATTACTGAGTATAACTTTTCTCACTGTCATACTGTAAAGGTCAAACCTTTAATAAGCTCACAATGCTTTCGCTGCGCAAACAATTAGCACATATCATGAACTAATTCATAATGAAAGCTTAATCAAGTTCAAAACTTGATCGTAGTAAGCTATGAACAATCTTAGATCTAAGGTTCAATGGTGAACTTCCAGAATCGATATCAAATATCGCTTCCATTACAAGTTATAGGATAATTTTTCTTCAGTAAGAAAACAATGGAACCATTAAGTATCAAATACTCGTGAATGATTCTGTTATCCTATTGGACTTGTACGGAAGATGTATAAGGGTTGTTTCATCTTATTAATTACGTAGTTCCATTTATAATTTATCATTCTCACATTTGACTTCAATAAGTCAAGTCTTTTCTACAATAATTAACATCAGATGTTACACACCAAGTAATAAAACAATTTTATTACTTAGGATCGTAGGAAAGATATTCTATTAAATAGAATACAATATTATATTAAACAGAATAAACGATAAAATTTTACTTATACCTCTTAGGTGTAAGTAATTTCCATTATATAACTATTATATAAAAGAAACATTCAAATCTTAAACTTTTCAAGATTCAGATTTTTCTACCTATACATATCATATATGTAACTGTAGAAATTAATGGAACATTAATTAAAGAGATGAATTAGTGTTACTGGAGCATAACCCCAAGAGTATTGAAACTAATTCGGTAACATTTAATATCAGACGAATCAAATCATATAAGATTCGATTGCTCCCACTACTCAATTCCATCATGATGGAATCGTGGAAGAACAATATTGAATATGAATCATATTCACTAAATAACCTTAGAACTAATTGCTTTAAATTCATACGTTTGATCGTATCAAAGATCTTTGAACAGTTCAAAGACATGTTATGAATTTTGAGGATAGAATTCTCTAAAACCTTTAGATTGAATATATTTGAACAAGTCAAAAATGTTCAATCTACGTTTCATCAGAACGGATTGAAAGTACTTGATACTGTCAAGACTTCCAATATATGTTCCTTCAGAAACACATAACTAAGTTATGACAATTCATCAACTAAGTTACGAAGTATAGAAAACTACCTTAAACAATTATTATTCATTAAACTACATACATCAAATGTATCAGTTAAATAAATCTGGTGGTCCAATGACAATCATTGGTTAAACGAGATCTTAATCACTTTCCTGAATACAATATTCATTAAATGGATAAGGATATGTGGTGTGATCTAGTATCAAACCATCATTCACCATACGGAATAAGCATCCAATACTTAATTGACTAAACCCATAAAGCACCGTTCTAAATTATTTACTTTACCGAATAATTTTTCTTAATGTTTATCTCTACGTCAATGACACTACTAGTTATTATAAAATATGTACAATTATTTATAAAGAACAAGTGACTATCCAATAGTCGCGACTTCCGATATCAAATATCAAAACAATCGTTAACCAATATTTCAAATAACTAGACGGGAGATCTGATATCCAATACCTATAGTTGTAGTATTGTGAAAATCGATATTTTCTATACACAAATACACGCATCTCCTTTCTTTAGCTTTACTATTTGCATTCAACTATTCACAACAATTGTAAATAACTGATTAGCAAATTGTGTTAGACACATTACCTCTAAAGGTAATTAAAGCTTAGAAACGTCATTACTAGATAAACAAATACCTAATAGGGCTTTCTAAGTGTCAGTCAAGAATCTCGAGACATGAACTAATTCAAGTCAATTCTTACTGCATAAGAAACTATTGTCTCTAAAGTATTATATCCTAAAGGGATATCTATCTAGATTATCTATCATGACTTAGAAACTAAGTCATTGACCATCTTTATTTTTTTAAGAAAATCGGAACAACAGTTCCCGATGGTTTAGACTAATCTAATAATATCCTAGTCTATTAGTATCTAGAACCTATTCTAGAATAACTGCAACCAAGAGTCTAGTCAGATAACATATCAAAATATGTGTGCAGTAAATAAAAGTTTAATTCTATCTACTATAGAATAAGGAAACAAACAAGCGGAAATTTCCATAATAACATACACTGCCTAAGTTATGGAATATTTTAAACTTAGCAGTGCCTCCCACTATTTTTACGTAATGCCGTAATCCCCAACGGAAAGACGAGAATTCAATAATTAAATCGAATTCCATAATGGGAAGTGGACCCCATGAATATATTTCGACTCACAGCAGAGGCACGGTCTCGCCTACGTATATTCACAGGTAGACAACTAATTGTCAATCACTCACTAGTGACTCCAAGGTTTGCGTAACCCTGACAGCTAGGGCACGTTCAGGATTCCACTTTCGCTTGAATTTATCTAGTATCTAATATACATTCGGCATAAATAAATTTCTATCAGCTACACCCTCACAGCAGAGGCACGGTCTCAGATGTAGTCAACGAAAAGATATTTATAAACCGTATTGACAAGACGAACCAAGAAACAAGTATTCCAAATACTAGTTACTTTAAAACCTTATTAAGCGCGGATATTCCATTAAGTGTCATACACCCTAAATCTAATCAAATTAGATTATAACATGCATGTATAAAGTCAAGAAAGCATGATTAAACATTGAATAAAATAAGCTAATCATTTATGGAGGCCTAGAATCAGACTCGCTCTGATACCATTTTGTAGGGGTTTTAGGGGCAGAATCCGGTAACGCAGCGGAAGCGGTGGAAAATCGTATTTTCCAATTTCAAAAATTTTTCTCGAATTAATTAAATAAACATATTTATTTAATATTCCAATAATCAAATTATGAAAAATAAATTCAATAAATCATATTTAAGTGAATTTACCGAATTGCCCTTACACTTGGTATTTTGTCCATTTTAGTCCGAAATTGATCTAATCAATTTTGAATGATTCTAAATCATTTCTAAGATGAATTTAGCATGTTCAAAACATCAAAACACCAAAAGCAACAAAATCCCCAATTTTGTTCATCATGGCCGAATGCACCATTAGGGTGCCAAATTGTGCACTTTGTCATTTCATGCTTCAAAACACATCAAGATGTAATCCAATCAACATGAAACTTTATATGCATCATATACACATCCAAATACACAACATATATGAAAAGCCCCAAATTTGGAATTGGTCAAGAACCCTAATTTTTCAATTTCCTCAAATTGGACAAATTAGACCAAATTGGTTAAATACAATACTTCAATCATGTTTCTTCCATCCATATCAAGTCTCAACACAATGAAACAACTATAGAACAATTCTAGGTCATTTAAGAGTGGGTCAATAACTCTAGAATGGCAACAAGGTTCTAAAACCTTAAAAGAATGCTTATTACTACACTAGTAATAAACTTCCAACATCATACATGCATATCACCTTCATCAAACTTTTATCCATCAAAAGTACAAAGAATAAAGAATAGAAAAACTCAAGAACATCACAAGATGTTGCCCACAACAAGAGGAACAAATTACTCTCTAATGGAAGGTTGGAAATACTTACTAAATTCCAAGCTTTTCCTTGTTTTTCTTTTCTTTTCTCTCTACCTTCTTTGCCTTGTTTTAATGGAGTTTTGATAAAGTGAAAAGGTTAATGAAACCCTAAAATAAATGAAACAATATATACTTCAACAACATTAGCCCTTGGCCGAAATTTTGTGAAGAAATAATATCTAGATATTATTTTTGTTTCATTAAAGTTACTTTATCAACTTGTTACTTTAATCATCAAACAATTTAAATGAATAAAGCAAGTCAACAATTGCAACTCAAAAATATAATCATTATATTTAATTAAGGGTGTTGGCCGAATTTGAGAAAAAGAAAAGGAAATTAATATTTCAATTTTTAAACAATTTAAAAAACAAATATCTTAAGAAGTCAAAACCATTTTGACAACCTTTTCCTTTAAGTATAAAGTCAAACATTTACACTTATAATCATTTCCTAACTTTATCATTTGATGATATATTTATATTTTAATTATATTAATCATTTAACAATTAAATAATTAAATAATTAATTAAATACAAATATCTCAAATATATGTATTATATTTACTTTAAATATCTCAAATACATATATTAATGATATATGTCAAATACCTTTATTTGACTATTTATTAATGTGTATTTAATAATATCATATATTAAATACAAATACACATTAATTAGGAAATGACGGTTCGGCCCGTTCGCATGTATTTTTCGTTTAACGTTTAAACGATTTGTAAATAATCATCATTATTCACAAAAGTTGCCCTGGTGCTCTACAAGTATGTTTCATTATTGAGACTCTCTAGATTCAGGTATATCCGTCACAAAATCCAATTTCATGTGCATAATCTATCCACCCGTAGATTATGACGATCACGGATAAACTAGCTGAATCATACAGGTCGAGGTCATTGCATACGTATAATCCCTCCGTCACAGGTATCCAGATAATCCCAGAGATATAGATGTGAACGTCAAATCTCTATAGGTATTATCTCGTCGACGTATCTATTAGCAATCTCTAAATAACACTCGGAACTTACTTCCGATGTATACTGTGGCCACAGATTTAACAGACTGCTAAATATATATGGACTACCTATGCTCTGTACACAGAACTGACGGATCCTATCTTGACACACACAGGATATCCTGAGGATCGATCCACACCCAACGAACAGGCGGAGGTCTGATCTAAATAGATCGGTGACGTGACTGCCATCTAAGTGTGGAGGATGTCTCATACATCCACAGTGGTGTCTCAAGTCGAAGGACCACTATGCTACTCAACCCGAGAAGATTCTTATTGACGTTGGTGTACCATCCATTAAGAATCTTCGGTGAGCCGTTCAGTGTTTATCCACTATAAACACCTACACGTCTATACGAGTCTCCCTAGACTCATGGTTCATTGGGATAAACCATCGGACCAAGTCTCGATATATGACATGTACTGGTCTCAACGGATTTGACTAACCGACCCGTGTTAGCAAATCTTGACCAGGAACTATGTTTGATAATATTCATATAGCAGTGACACTTCCCAATGTCAATTATAAACTAACTTTCTAACTGTGTACTGCATTATATATTATCGGGCCTTTGTCCAATATATACATATGACTAAACAACATTTAGTTTCAATGTAATCGTAATCAGATTGAATACGTATATAAAAATAAGAGGTGCAACCATAAATAAGTAATATTATGGAATAAGGGGATGTTCGTATTCATGAATCAGACATAAATACGGTCCGAATTGGCGCTCTGAGCACCAACCCCAACAGTGAAGTGGTCTCCACGTTCCAAGGAAGGCTCCAGGAGGAAAGATACTAGTAAATGGTTTGAATTCCACCGAGACTACGGGCACGCGACAGCCGATTGCATAGCACTAAGATTGGAAGTCCTGGAACTTCTAAACAAGGGGCACCTGAAATACCTGCTCATGGAGAAAGGGAAGCCACATTGGCCCGGAGAGAGTAAATGGATGACCGGGGAGAAGCCCTGATTCCACCTCCACCAATTAACAACACGGTCAATCTTATCTCAGGAGGATCTGAAGTCAGTGTGATCTTCTATTCAGTAGTGAAACGACACACCAGAATGGTAACGACTGTCACCTCGGATCACACGGTGATTGTAGCGGGAGACTATACTATTTTGACGATTGAGTTCACGGATGACAGAGTATCCAGACATAAGAACCCTCACCATGACGCGTTGGTGATATCCTTGCAAGTGGCCAACTTCATGATCAAGAGAGTGCTAGTCGACACGGGGTTATCAGCCAACATCGTCTTCCTAGCGGCCCTTAACGACATGGGATGAGGATTGGAGAAAATAAATCATCGATCTTCGGCTTTGATAAGCTTCAGTGGGGAACATAAATTCACTATTGGGGAAATCTCTATCCCAGTATACGCAGGAGGAATCAACATAATAACTACATTCCTCATCCTAGACTGCCCTTCAGCCTACAACTTGATAATGAGACGACCGTGGATTCACGATATGAGGGCCGTCTCGTCTACTTATCACCAGGTTCTGAAATTTCCTACCAAATGGGGAGTCCAAGAAATCAGAGGGGACCAACTTCCTTCCAGAACTTGCTATCAAACGACCATCAAGGCTAAATCCCAAAGGGCATAGCAATTACAGGAGGGGTCTTAGCGAGTCTACGCAGATACTTCGAAAGTGGAAGAACTCGATGAGGTCCAAATTCACCCTCACTACCCAGACCATAAAACCCAAGTTGGAGTCGACCTTGACCCCGTGCTACGCACCGAACTGGTGGATTTCTTTAAGAAGCATCACGACTGCTTCGCGTGGTCATATGGAGACATGACATGAATAGACCCAGAGTTGATGACACACGAACTACATGTGGATCCAGCCTACTTGTCTGTCAAACAGAGGATGAGAAAGTTCACCCTAGAAAGAAACAGAGTCATCGGCGAGGAAGTCCAAAAATTATTGGAGAATGGAGCCGTTAGAGAAGTACAGTACCCAGAGTGGCTCGCTAACGTCGTGGTTGTGTGAAAGAAGAATGGCAAATGGCGAGTCTACATTGATTTCACAGACTTGAACAAAGCGTGCCCGAAGGATTCCTTCCCACTCCCTCATATCGACTCAATGGTCGATGCTACAACGGGACATGAACTACTGAGTTTCATGGACGCATATTCAGGCTACAACCAAATCCTCATGCATCCAGACGATCAGGAGAAAATGGCCTTCGTCACTAATAGAAGAATCTATTATTATAAAGTGATGTCATTCGGGCTGAAGAATGCTGGTTCTACCTACCAACGTCTTGTCAACAAGATGTTTTCCCATCAGATTGGGAAAACAATGGAGGTCTACATTGATGACATGTTGGTGAAATATTTACAAGCCAAGCAACACCTGTGACATTTAGAGGAAACATTCGACGTGATGAGAAATTATGGGATGAAGCTGAACCCCACCAAGTGTGCTTTCGGGGTAGCCTCCGGAAAATTTCTTGGCTACCTGGTCACTCGATGTGGAATAGAAGCCAACCTGGAGCAGATACAATTCGTCCTCAACATCCCATCCCCAACAAACCCCAAAGAAGTCATGCGACTTGCGGGAAGGATCTCCGCTCTCAACAGATTCATCTCCAAGTCTACTGACAAGAGCTTCTTAATTTTCTCCACCCTTGGGAAGGCGAAGAAGTTCGAGTGGACTCCGGCCTATGAAGAAGCCTTAAACAGACTGAAAGAGTACTTGACCACATCATCTCTCCTGTCTAAGCTAGTCGACGGTGAAAGATTATTCCTCTACCTTGGAGTCTCGGAACAGGCGGTTAGCGCTGTTTTAATAAGGGAAGAAGAAAGACAACAACTCCTGGTCTACTACGTGAGTAAAGCTCTAATAGACCCGGAGACTCGGTACACTCAAATTGAGAAATTGGTTCTTGCATTGGTGACGGAAGCTCGCAAGCTCCGACCCTACTTCCAAGTTCATCCAATCACCGTATACTCCACCTACCCATTGAGGAGCATTCTTCACAAGCCCGAACTCTCTGGCAGACTAACCAAATGGGTTGTTGAACTTGGGGAGTATGACATCACTTATCAACCGCAAACCGCCATCAAGTCCCAAACTCTCGCGGATTTTGTGGTGAACTTCAGCCCCAATCTACAAACCGATATGGAGAAAGAGGTGCTGTGTATCCAGGCGACTGATGTATGGAAACTTGCGGTAGACAGTTCTTCCAGCAGACGTGGCTCCGGGTTAGGAGTTGTAATCAATTCTCCTCAGGCGACGTTATAGAACAAGCATTTAAGTGGCTTCCACACTACCAACAACGAGACTGAGTACGAAGCATTAATAGCCGGGCTAACATTGCTTAAAGAATTTGGGGCGAAGAGAGTAGAGGCAATATCTGATTCTCAACTAATTGTCAATCAACTCATAGGATCTTACCAAGCTCGAGGACCTCAAATGGCGGCCTATTTATCAAAGGTAAATGAAATCCAGTCTTCATTGGAATCATTTACAATCTCGCAGATTCCCAGGACCGAGAACACTCACGCGGATGCCCTGGCTACTCTCGGGTCCACCCTACAAGAAGATAATATTCGAGCCATACCAGTGGCATATCTATAATGGCCAAACATTGCTAAAATAGAAGATGGAGCCGTCTCTTATATCAAACAAATTGACTCGTGGATGTCGCCCATGATCAAGTACCTGGAGGAAGGCGTATTGCCAACAGACAAGGTAGTCGCCCGAAAGATCCAAAGACAAGCTGCGCGGTTCACTCTGTATGACAACCAAATCATGAGGAGATCCCTTTCCGGACCCTACCTCAAATGCTTAACTCCCAAAGAAGTGCAGTACGTGTTATCCGAGCTACACGAAGGAGAATGTGGAAATCATTCCAGAGGAAGAAGTCTTGCATGTCGAGCCCACACAGCTGGATATTACTGGTCGATAATGCGAGCCGACACAGTTGAATATACACGTAAATGTGAGAAATGCCAAAGGTTCGCTCCAGTCTCTCATCTCCCACCTGAAAAGCTTAATCCTTCTTTATCCCTTTGGCCATTCATAAAGTGAGGAATGGATATTATTGGGAAGCTACCCGTCGCCCCGGGTCAACGAGTCTACATGCTTGCATTGAAAGACCATTAAAAGATGAAGCGGTTATTTCATGTTTGTGTAATAAATCGGTTTACTAACCTGGAATACTAAATTATGTGAAAGCCTCTGTCGATGGTCAGACGCAAATACCCAGTATAACCCAATTGAACCATATGTCTATGTCAATCAAATTACCTGGATTCATTAAGTTTAAGTTCCAATTATGGCTACCCCCGCCCGACAGATATATGTCTATCCTGTAAGGAAATCTATTAAAGGGTTATCTATCCTCAAGGAAGATATTGGGCTATTAAGTCTAAGGCTGAAACCTAAAATTCCTTTGTCAAGTTAATTTTAGATTTACCAGATCAATCTTATTAGTTGCCAATTAACAAGACGCATTAAGCTTAAGACTTAATAAGTAAACCTTTAAATTACCCAAACTATAAAATAACCTATTATAAACGATGATATTAGAATTCATCACAACCCCAGATAACTAACTTAGTTACAACACATAACTAGGGCTAGTAAAAACTTAAAAGTAACAGATATAAAGTAAAAATGCTGAAAAGTAAATTGCTGAAAAGTAAATGACGGAAAGTAAATGCTGAAATTAAATACTGAAAATTAAATGCTGAAAAGTAAATGCTGAAAGTAAATTACTGAAAAGTAAATGCTGAAAGTAAATTGCTGAAAGTAAATTGCTGAAAAGTAAATGTTGAAAGTAAATTGCTGAAAAGTAAAAAAAGTAAAAGTACAATAAAAGAAAATGTTGAGGTAAAAGGATCCACTTTTATTACTTCTATTTTAGATATCTCCCTTAATATAATATATTAACTTTGCATGATAATTACCAACCAGCCATATAGGCGGTATCCAGATTAAGTCAAATTAATAATTAATTATCAACCGACCAATCAGGCGGTATCTAGTTTAGTCAGGTTAAAACCAATTTAAATAATTACCAACCGACCAATATGGCGGTATCCTCGTTAAGTCAGTTTTTAACTAGTTTATATATTATAAATAAGGAAGATTAATCTAAATATTAGTAATAAAAGTTTTATCTTTTACCCTAGCAAAGGGGAATTACCTCCTCATTACTGAAAAGTAAAAACTGAAAATTAAAGAAAGAAAAATATTTGCGTAAAAGTAAATTACGGAAAGTAAAAACTGAAAAGTAAAGAAAAGAAAGTGCGAAAGCGGAAATTAATTATGAAAGCTGTAAATAAATAAACAAGATACAATATTCTTAGTATTTTTAAGGAATTCCTTGGAAGAAAGTATGAATTTACAAATGAAATGGCTTGGTATTTATAGGCAAATTTGCCTCCATCAAATGATCCACCAAATCCATTATTAATTGCTCCACTAATTTCCAATCTCCAAAATTAATATGTCAAGTCCAATTTTTGCCCTTATTTGACCCACATTTCGTCCTAAATGATTTCATTATGTCCCAATATTATTTTATTTGCAAAATAAACTAAAACACATCAAAACGTTCATCAAACCCGAGAAACCAAACAAAATATTAAGTAAAAAGGGGTGGTAAATATTGATATATTTTTCGTTCATCACACCCCCAAACCAAATATTTTGCTAGTCCTCGATCAAAACAACAAAATAAGATACAAGAAACAATTAAAATTAAACTAAGCCACTTTCGTAGGGATCACGGTTGCATTTAGCATATGCAACAAGCCTTTAAACCCCTAGGTGTCCCTAGTGGACGATTTATAGTCTCGTGAGGGCTTACAACAACGATACCCACAAACGTTTTACAAAAGTCAAAAGATAATAAAACTAATGCACACAAAAGTAAAAAGACAAGAGAAAAGAGAATAAAGAAGTTAGTGACTAATCAGGTGAAACTTCTACTCCAAGTTACTAGTTGTTTACTTTCTTTCTAAATTACCGAATAAGTAAATTCTCCTGTTATATTTACCATTCTCCATATACATAGCCAGCAAAATATTAATCAATTCATTTTTACCCACAACAGTTACAAATGTAGTTGATAAGAAAGTAATATTTTTGTCCTAAAGTTTTATAAGAATTCACACTTTTTTGTAGCAATGGAATAATTTTTTTGATTTTTTCTTTGATTTTTGATTTTTATTTATTTATATACAATATCTTCCATCTATGTAGCGAGTGTTGGGTCGGTGGCTCCCAAACCAGTTGGCTTTAGGCACCAGGTGTTAAGACACCCCTACGGACTTAATTACTCAGACTTCAGATATATATATTTTTTGCAACATCATTGATCCATGTAGCGAGCTTTGGGCAAGTGACTCCCAAACCAGTTGGCTTTAGGGCACTAGGTGTTAAAACACCCTTATAGACTTAATAACTTGGATCACATACGGTTTTTTTTTTACTCCATCACTTTTTGAGATGTTTCCTCCAATTAAACTAGAGCACTGAATATTACAAACTTTTCAATTTTAGCTCATGTCCGTATGTTACAATGCATGTTGATAATATCTGCTAACTGAACATATGAAGATCCATTTTAGTCAATTTTATGGAGAATTCACAAATTAAATAATTCAAAAGGAAATAAACAAAAATTAACTTGTTCCGAAAAAATGGTTTGAAATACGTCTCAGGAGTGGAAACTCCTTACTGAGCTATCTCTTACCAATTTCACATTTTTAGTCAAAATAAAAACACAAAAACGCAAAATATTTTTGTAATTTTTGAAAATTTTTCATTTTTTTTGTATTTTTCGAAAAAGTTTGGACTAAAAATAAAAACAAAAACTAAAAACAATGTACTGATCAACTAATTCCCTCCCCCAAACCTAAATGAGACATTGTCCTCAATGTCTTAAACAGTAGAAGAAGAGTTTAGAAGATAATACATGGTTAGCTGAAATTCTACAGGGAATTAAAGGTTAAGATCCAGATTAATCCGATGCCTCTTACCACGATCGTCCTCAGACCAATTTATCTTTGAAAGGATAGGGTCAACTTGTGGTTCATAGGCTAAGAGTTGGTCTATTAGATCCGGAGCAGTTCTGGCAGTATAGAGGAGTTCTTTTAAAGGTTTTGACACGAACTCATTTCTTCGGGCATCATCAAGAAACACACAAAGAAAATCATAAAATCCATCAACGTTAAACAACCCAATTGGTTTCTGGTGTATGTTCAAGTTCGCCCAAGATAGCACTATAAAATTTTCCTCCAATATACCCAAGCCACCTGGCAAAGCAATAAAAGCATCAGCACGGTTAATCATTTCTACCATTCGTTCAGACATACCTGGCATGATTAATTCATCTCCGTTTGATGGTCCAATAAGATTTGCCTCCGCCAAGGGTTTTGGGATGATTCCCAAAACGTGACTGCCTTCTTCCTGTACAGCCTTTGAAATGATCCCCATAAGTCCAAGATTGCCTCTGCCATATACTAAATGCATATTCCTTGCAGCTAAGACTCGACCAAATTCCTGTGCTGCTTCTACGTATTGTGGCTTAACACCAACACTAGTACCGCAAAACAAACAGATGTTTTCAACTCATCTTCTTGAAGTGGCTTCCATGTTTTACTCTGGATGTCTTCAAAAGTGCAATGATGAGTTGAATTTATAATACCTGAAAAGGGTGAGTAAAATAATAGCACTAGTACCTGTCAAATGACAATTATTAGTTAACAGTAAAATAAATCGTGATAGTAAAAAAGGTCTGGATCCTGTCGGAGAAAATAAAAGAAAACAACAAAACAAATTACAATTATTAGGAAAAGAAAAAGAGATATAATATGTACAAGAATTTTAGCGGCTTGATTGACGTCTATGCGTCAGGGACAAGCTTCCCATCCAATTTTCTTATAAATTGGTAAATAGGGTCTTTTTGAGTCAGATTCCCAAGACTTAACTGTTGTCTTTCTTTTTGGAATTGTGTATGTAATTTGCGAATGGCTATATGAACATATCCACTGGGATGCGTCTCAAGAGTTGAAGATATATCATCCAAAGACTCCTTACTCAAGCCATTCCTAATGAAATTAATCTTATCTTCGCGGTTATCAGACACCATTCCTAAATAACGACAACGAGTATCACAAAACATACGAGCACATTTATAACAAACACACATTCTTTTGGCTATTCTCTTTTTAGCATAAGTGCTCCTTCCTCAACCAGGCAGATGTGAAATAAAAGAGTCAGAAGACTCACCTGCCAATCGGACCCGTGCTTCAATAATCCAACGAATGTCAGTAGAAATACCTTTGATCATCAGTAACCTCATCCGTTCCAAGCGAGCTTTGTAGACTTTCATCAGAGATTTTTGAGGGAGAGAAGGAAATTGCTTGTGAAGATTTGCGAGAGCTTCTTCCATCGTGAAATGACTTTACCTACAAAAATTAAACACACAAAATTAAAACACACCAGATCACAATATATACACAAATTACATGGGTTGCCTCCCTGCGAGCGCTAAGTTTAAAGTCGTTAGCTAGACGTGACTTCTCGAATGTTAGGCTGGATCTGAAAGTGTGACACTTTCTTTTTGTCGCTCAAATGATTCTCCCCAGTAGTGCTTGACACGTTTTTTTTAACCTTAAATATTTTTGTTGGAGTCGGGATCATGTATCTCAACGGCTCTATCTGGTAAAACCTTGGTGATCACAAATGGACCTGACCACCGTGATTTTGGCTTCCATGGGAAGAATTTCACCCTTGATTTGTTTAACAGTACCTTCTGCCCTGGTTCCAGTTGTATGCGCACTAACATCTCATCATGTTTCTTCTTGGCCTTTTCTTTGTACAATTTGGCATAATAAAAAGGCTGATTGTGAAATTCCTCCAATTCGTTTAGCTGGTGGAACTTTTTCTCTTTTGTTGCTTGTAGTGCAAGAATTGGCTTTTTCAGTGCAAAAGACGCTTTATCTTCAGGCTCCATAGGCAATTGACATGTTTTAAGTTTGTCAGTAGAACTTTGTATTGCATTGGTGTTCTGAATGGTACTGTGTATCACATAAAGTCTGAAACATTCCTCATTCTTTTCATCAACTGGGAAATTCATGGCCTTGAAAACATTGAATGTTACTTCTTGGTTCTGTACCCTCATGGTTAATTCTCATTTTTATACATCAATAATGGTTTGACCTGTAGCTAAGAACTGTCTCCCGAGGATGATTGGCATGTCTGCGTCTTCCTCCATATCAAGGACAATAAAATCCGTTGGGAAAATGAATTTGTCAACCTTGACCAGCACATCCTCAACTACGCCTCTTGGAAATACGAGCGTTCTATCAGCAAGTTGTAGAGAGACTGAGGTGGGCATTGTTTCTCCAATCTGCAATTTCCTGAAAATAGAAAAAGGCATCAAATTAACACTCGCACCTAAATCACACAAAGCCTTACCAAAGTCATGTTCTCCTATGGTGCAAGGAACAATGAAATTGCCATGATCTTTCAACTTTGGGGGAAGTTTCCTCTGAATGATAGCGCTGCATTCTTCTGATAATGCTACTTTCTCGTAATCTCCCAATCTCTATTTTCGTGAAAGAATGTCTTTCATGAATTTGGCATAGCTGGGTATTTGTTCCAACGCTTCTGCAAATGGAATGTTGATATGTAGCTTTTTGAAGATCTCCAGAACCGAGAAAACTGCTTGTCCAATTTGTTCTTCTGAAGACGCTGAGGAAAAGGTGGAGGTGAAATGATCTGTTCTTTTTCCTTTTCTTCTTTTTCCTCCATCTGTTGCTTTGTTTCTTTTGGAACTTCCTCATCAGTTGTTTTAGCTCCAACATCTTTGTTGATTTCAGTACCGCTTTTTAACATGATGGCATGACACTGCTCCTTCCCTCGGTTCTTTGGATTGGCAACTGTGTTGCTGGGAAGATTACTTGGCGGTCTGTAACTTTGAGCATTGGCCAGTTGTCCGATTTGATTCTCTAGTGCTTTGATGGAAGCAAATTGGCTCTGAAAGATAGCATCATATGCTGCTTGTTACTTTTTGAACATCTCTGCAATCCAATCTTTCATTTCTGGTTCTTTTTCATGTTTCTGGCCTTTGTTCTGTTGTTGAAATCCTAGTGGTGGATAGTTCTACTGTTGGAATCCAGGTGGTGGATTGTTCTTTTGTCCTGAATTGTTGCTTCATGAAAAATTGGGATGATTCCTCCACCATGGGTTGTAGGTGTTGGATTATGGATTGTTCCCCTGTCTGTTGAAATTGTTGACATAATTCACCGTCTCTTCAAGTTGGTTTGGTTCTGGGGCTCCTCCATATGGTGAACTTGTGGATCCAGTGCTAACTTGCATGCTGAGAGTTTCCAGATTTTTGCAAATCTGATCCAGCTTGGCATTTATTGCAGTGTTGGCTCCAATTTCATAAATTCCAGCAATTCGTTGAATCAAGCTCCTTTCTGTTGGCCATAAGGAGTTGTTGTTGGCCATTTCTTCAATTAAGTCACAGGCTTGATCTTCTCATTTTGCCATTAAAGCTCCTCCAGCAACAACATCAATTGTGGTTCTCATTATTCCAGAAAGTCCATTGTAGAAGGTTTGGACTAGTAGCCATTTTGCAATCTCATGGTGAGGACATTTCTGGAGTAAATCTTTGAATCTTTCACAAGCTTCGCAGAGGGATTCTGAATCTTGTTGCACGAAAGATGTGATGTCATTCCTCAACTTTGCAGTTCTGGCTGGTGGAAAGTACTTTGCAAGGAATTTGGTGGCTAGAGTGTTCCAAGTTGTGATGGAACCTGCTGGTAGTGAATGTAGCCAAGTTTTTGCTCTATCTTTCAAGGAATATGGAAAAACTCGCAGTCTCATTGCTTCTTCTGATGCTCTGTTGTAGTTGAAAGTGTCGCAAACTTCCAGGAAGTTACTGATGTGGGCATTAGGATCTTCAGTTGCATTCCCCCCGAACTGAACTGACTGCTGAATCATCTGAATGCATGTTTTGATGTCACACGCATTTGCTGGTAAGAGAGGAAGTACAATACAGGAAATTAGGCCGTCGACCACCGGAATGGTTCTGTCTCGAATGGGTATTGGTGGTGCAACCTCCAACGGTTCAGGTTCCATGTTGACTAAAACTTCTTGGCCTTCACGCCTTTCCCTTCTCAACTGTCTGATGGTTCTTTCAATTTCTGGGTCGAGCGGTCGGAGTTCAAAGCTTCTAGTTCGTCTCATGTAGTTTCTGAGAACCTGAAACACAAGAAAACAAAAACAAAAAGTAAAAAGAAATTAGATACAAGTAACATATCTATAACCCCAAAACTAATAGTGAAAGATAAATAAGTCCCCGGCAACGGCGCCAAAAACTTGACCGGTGCGTAATCACACGCGTATAACGCAAGCGCACGTATCGTTCGAGTAGTATAAAAAGTATCAATCCCACGAGGACTTAATACCTAATCTATTAATTTTATGAGGTCAAATAATTACTAGTATCTAACAGGTTGTTTGATTGATTTGAAATGGTGATGATTCTAAATATAAAAATAAGTAAATAAAATTACACGAAAGTAGGTTTAAGAAAATTCAATATTAGGAAACTATCTAGGGTTGTGAATCTTTCTAATATCCTTTAAAAGATGAAGCGGTTATTTCATGTTTGTGTAATAAATCGGTTTACTAACCTGGAACACTAAATTATGCGAAAGCCTCTGTCGATGGTCAGACGCAAATACCCAATATAACCCAATTGAACCATATGTCTATGTCAACCAAATTACCTGGATTCATTAAGTTTAAGTTCCAATTATGGCTACCCCCGCCCGACAGGTATATGTCTATCCTGTAAGGAAATATATTAAAGGGTTATCTATCCTCAAGGAAGATCGTTGGCTATTAAGTCTAAGGCTGAAACCTAAAATTCCTTTGTCAAGTTTATTTTAGATTTACCAGATCAATCTTATTAGTTGCCAATTAACAAGACGCATTAAGCTTAAGACTAATAAGTAAACCTTTAAATTACCCAAACTATAAAATAACCTCTTATAAACCGGTGATATTAGAATTCATCACAACCCCAGATAACTAACTTAGTTACAACACATAACTAGGGCTAGTAAAAACTTAAAAGTAAAAGGCATAAAGTAAAAATGCTGAAAGTAAATTGCTGAGAAGTAAATGACGGAAAGTAAATGCTGAAATTAAATACTGAAAATTAAATGCTGAAAGTAAATGCTGAAAGTAAATTACTGAAAGTAAATGCTGAAAGTAAATTGCTAAAAAGTAAATAAAGTAAAAGTACAATAAAAGAAAATGCTGAGGTAAAAGGATCCACTTTTATTACTTCTATTTTAGATATCTCCCTTAATATAATATATTAACTTTGCATGATAATTACCAACCAGCCATATAGGCGGTATCCAGATTAAGTCAAATTAATAATTAATTATCAACCGACCAATCAGGCGGTATCTAGTTTAGTCAGGTTAAAACCAATTTAAATAATTACCAACCGACCAATATGGCGGTATCCTCGTTAAGTCAGTTTTTAACTAGTTTATATATTATAAATAAGGAAGATTAATCTAAATATTAGTAATAAAAGTTTTATCTTTTACCCTAGCAAAGGGGAATTACCTCCTCATTACTGAAAGTAAAAACTGAAAATTAAAGAAAGAAAAGTACTGTGCGTAAAAGTAAATTGCGGAAAGTAAAAACTGAAAAGTAAAGAAAAGAAAGTGCGAAAGCGGAAATTAATTACTGAAAGCTGTAAATAAATAAACAAGATACAATCTTCTTAGTATTCTTAAGGAATTCCTTAGAAGAAAGTATGAATTTACAAATGAAATGGCTTGGTATTTATAGGCAAAATTTTGCCTCCATCAAATCATCCACCAAATCCATTATTAATTGCTCCACTAATTGCTTATCATGTTTGGTGGTGATTTGATAATTTTTATTATTTATTTATTAATTTATTTTTTGCTTTGAAAATGATTGAAAATGACTTTAATAATTACACACAACACACTTCTGGATGGTTCATCAATTTCGAGCATGCAATCTTCCGAATTCGAAATTATTTTGTCTTTCAAAGTTGTAGAGCTTTCAGTTTTCTTTAATCGGGAACTTGAATTAGCGCAATCCGATATCGGAGTAAAAGGTTATGCCCAAAATACGACAGATGCACAAAAACTGTAATTTCTAAAACTGCACTTCGTTAAAACGCCCTTTCAAGTTTCCAATCTCCAAAATTAATATGTCAAGTCCAATTTTTGCCCTTATTTGACCCACATTTCGTCCTAAATGATTTCATTGTGTCCCAATATTATTTTATCTGTAAAATAAACTAAAACACATCAAAACGTTCATCAAACCCGAGAAACTAAACAAAATATTAAGTAAAAGGGGTGGTAAATATTGATATATTTTTTCCGCTCATCAGTCTACGAATCTAGTTTATTAGGCAAAGTGCCTAAAATATCTTTTACTTGGTAAAAGTGCAAGTGCCACCGATCTATTAGCCCTCGTTCATAGTGACGTAAGTGGGCCCATGTCTAGCTAGGCTAGAGGTGGATTTGAATACTTCATAACCATACACGGATGTGGCATCGCGTTACGGTTATGTGTATCTTATGAAACACAAGTCAGAAACTTTTGAGCAATTCAAAGAGTTTCGACACGAAGTAAGAAAAATAGACCGGTAAAAGTATTAAAAACATTACGGTCATACCATAGTGTAAAATACTTTAACATATGAGTTTCTTGATTACTTGAAAGAGTATAGTATTCTTTCATAGTGGACTCCTCTCGGAACACCTCAATTTGATGGTGTGTCTGAACAGAGAAATCAAACTTTGTTGGACATGGTAAGGTTAATGATGAGTCGCTCCGAGCTACCATTTTCCTTCTAGGGATACGCATTAATCAGTGCAAAACTTATTTTGAAAAAGGTTCCATGAAAATCTGTTAGACAGACTTCATATTATATATGAACAGGAAAGAAACCGAGTTTCTCATTCCTGAAGATTTGGCAATGCTAGGCATATGTTTGGATGATACCAAACTAGAACCCAAATCGGATAAGTGCCTAATTTGTGGGTTATCCTAGGGTGACCAAAGTATAATACTTATACAACTCACAAGAGAACAATTTAATTATTGCTCTCCATGCGGTTTTCCTAAAAAGGAATACCTATATACAGTGGTAAGTGGGAGGAAAGTAAAACTCGATGAAAATCAGAGTAATACTGTTCCAGGCACCGATTCCTTAAAGGAACACAAACAGTTCATCAGGGATGAAACTGTACCAATAATCTTCGAATACACAAGAACCGCGTAAGTCGGAGAGAGTCAGAAAACAACCTGGGAGGTATGTGTTTCTGATCTCACCTCATGAAGATGTCAATCTTATTGAGGAATACGAACTGGCTACGTATGAGGAAGTGATACAAGGTATCGACTCCCTTTTATAGCAAAGTACCATGAAGTCCAAAATGGATTCCATGTATAGCAACTAAGTTTGGACACTGGTTGATGTACTAGAAGGCATTGTGCATATTGGTACTATATGGGTCTTCAAGGAAGACAAACATGGATGGCAACATACAAATGTACATAGCTAAGCTTGTAGCGAAAAGGTATCGTCATCAACATAGTGTCGATTACGACGAAACCTTTTACTCGTTGCCATAATTGAATCCATTTGGATAATGCTTGCGAATGCTGCGTATTTCATTTATGAAATATGACCGCTTAACGTCAAAACCACTTTCCTTAAATGAAAACCTTTTGGAGGGTGTTTACAACAACCTGACGGTTTTTTCGTGCCAAAACATGCAAACAAGGTTTGCAAGTTAAATTGATCCATGTATGGAATGAAGCAAACATTGAATTCTTGGAACTAGCGTTTTGATGTAATCATAATGGTATATGATTTAATTCAAAACAAAGATGATTCTAGTGTATATAAGAAGGTTAGTGGGAGCGCACTGACAATGATTGTCCTATATAATGATGACATATCATTTCTTGGAAATGACATTCCCATAATACAATCGGTGAAAGCTTGGCTTTCATGAAAATTCTCCATGGAATACTTGGGAGAGGCAACCTTTATTCTAGGAATAAGGAACTACTGGGATAGATCTAAAAGTTGTTGGCACTTTCCGAGAACTCGTACATTGAAAGATATGTACGCGACCTGGTGTCTCATATGCTTTGAGCATATGGAGTCACAATCAGGCCAATCCAAGTGATAGTCACTGGATTGATGTTTAGAACATCCTTGAGTATCATGGAAGAACTAATGATGATTTCTTAAGTTATGGAGATGGAGAACTTGAGGTAACTAGGTTCACCACTGCAAGTTTCCAAACCGATAAAAACGACTGTAAGTCGTAATAAGGGTACATATATAGTTTGAATAATGGAACGATGAGTTGTGAATCTTCCAAGAAAGATACTGTTGCCGAATAAACAACAAGAGCGGAACATTGCTGCAGCTGAGGCAGCAATAGAAGTATTTTGGATCTATATAATCCTAATCTGATTAGGAGTAGTTCTGTTAGCTGTTGGGCTGGGCTACAACACAGGCTAAAGAATCACGGTCTCATCAATGATCCAAGTATGTACTTCAACTAATTCATCTGATTCGTTCGATCATACATCCTGGCAATGTGATGATCGAATAAATCGCATCAGATGATAATCTTGCAAATCCGCAGACGAAAGCTGTTTCTCAGCAGAAATTTGAGCGACCCGTACATAGTTCAAGTGTTAGACACTTGAGTGATTGGCTATAGGCCAAGTGGGAGATTGCTGGATAATTATGACCCATAGCATCACTATTTGTACAGAACATGGTGTTGTTGTACAAATTAACTATGTGACAAAGGAAATTGCTCTTTTATCATTTGTAATTGTATTACCGGGATATATAAATGATAAAAGTCCATATGATTAGTTCCGGATTAATAAGATATGAGACATTATTAATCCACTAAGGTTTAATCATTAAAATATCCCTAGTCGTAGTATTATCGAGATTGGACATCGATAATGCAGAATAGACTAGTATTGCATTTGTGCGTGTTATGGGAGCATAACGACATAGTTCTCATATATTTGGGTACTAGATACTCATGCAAGTGTAATAGGAGGTTGTGTTTACCGATGGTATGGAAACAACTTTGCTCTGGATAGACCCCTCGGAATTCCATTGGTAGTATGACTATGTGTCTATGGAAGTCTGAATCAGGGTAGGTGTATTTGGTCTTAACCTGAGACTTGCATCGCTAATACTTACGAAAATCAATATACTTTGGTTTTGGTCGTCCGGGGCTTTAACAGGTTCTGTGTACGCCTCTTCTGGGTATATTGAGAATCGTAGTGTATTGGGTGTGATGTCGAGATGGAAGTATCACTTCAGTCATATGAAGATGATGATCACGTAGGATACAAAACTAATACTCTTAAGTACTACAGTCATCGGGATAATATGACTAGGTCATGTTTATCTGATTATATAGACTAGTTACCAGAAATCCGATATGTGCTTCGTACGGGGCAAACACAATTCCAGCCCCAGGCCTAGCATGTGACATCCGATACTGGATCGTAATATGCAATACTACGTATACTACACCTGACATAGATTACATTTTCCTTAAACGAATATTTCTGGAGAATTGGGTAGGCATGGCGCTTTGCTAGAAGCCAACCATGTCTTGTAAATCGGTAAGAAGAAGGTGAAGGACGGCCCTTCACTTTCGGCGTCCTTCACCTTCTTCTTCGAGTCTTCCAGAGCAGCTTTAGCTTCGGCCAACTCCTTTCGCCGGGCTACATTTGATTTCTCCATGTCCCTCGACTTCCTCAGGCTAGCCTCCACATAATTCTGTTGGAAGATGGCATACTCCAGAGTCTACAATGAGGAGGAAAATATTAATGACTTAATCAAGGAAACTCGTAAGTTAAAGGGTAATTACCTAATAATTTCGTGCGATAGCTCTTTTTGCGGCTTCCAGCGGCCCCAATGTCAACATACGACATTCGTTTTCCTCTAGCAGTAATCCCTTAGCAAACCCAGACAGACTCGAAGGGTCTGACATAACGGTCGTGCTTCTTGGGATTTTGATCACGACATTCTCTGGATCCTCTTCTAGGTCCATCAGTTGCTTTCTTTTCTTTGAAGGCTGACCTGATCCAGTCGACATTCTGCGAGCAGCTTCCACATGGGGAGTCGGTAGAGCATCTTTCTTTGGATGCTGCGTTTCAGGTACGACTTCAATTTCCATTCCCTTGGCCCTTTTCTTCTTCCTCCGCCCGAGCATTTCTTTGACTGTAGGAAGTCTGAACTGGCTCATCATCTCCACTGCACACAAATTTTCCTCGGGGGTTAGAGTCCGCAAAAAGAAAGTCTCTTCGTATAGGAGCCGACATGCCTAGGTTATGATAATGACTGTCAATATATTTTTTGTCAAATGCAATGAGGTACTTTCCAGATAGAAAACCTATTTCCACATCGGAGTCAACCTTAATATTTTCTCCTCCAAAACCACCCTCCAGTTCCTCTCAGGCACTGGAATGCTCAAAATATAATATGTATTTGCTACGACCCCATACGTCATGTCGAATCTATGATTACGGTTTGAACCTATAAAAGAGATAAAAGAAGAATGTAAGAGTTGCATCGAGTCTACATGCAAGAAAAGAGTATAAGGCCAACACTCACTCATTATTTCCCAAAACTCGGGTATTCTACTAGGCCCAGTTGACCCGAACACACCCTCTCATTTTACAAAAAAATAAGCCTTTTTCCAGCCTCCTCTATCATTCGTAGTCAGCCTAGAAATCAAATGTTACCTCTTTTGTCGAAGGAACAAATGGTATCTCCATTTTTTCCACTACATGTTCCTTCATGTAGTACGTGTAGAGTAGATCTTTTACTCCGAATCTCACTCCCAACTCGTACGTCAAAACTTCAACCGACATCAAGACCCTCCATTAGTTTGGTATTAGTTGGGATGGGGCTATCTCATAGTCGTCTAATACCTCCCACACTAGGTTTGGAATCGTTAACCTAAATCCATCGGCAAAGGGACGTTCATAGAATCCAGTCCACCCAGGGATCCTATAGTCGACTCATTTTCTCGAGGAGGCTAACCTCACTTGAACCGACTCAGGGAATCGGTATTTTAATTTTATCTCCCTCGTGGCTCTTTTGGTTATACTACTTTAGGGATTTTTGATTAATAGATTAGTTGGCTCACTTGTGCTGGGTTCACTCGACTCGGCCGTAATAGATCGAAGTGGTGGCACATCTTTAGGGATACCGAGCGCATCTTCATCACCCTCACTCACAGTTAGCACATCTATGTCCCTACCATACATACTAAGAAGAGAGACAACTCGCAAGGGCGAGCCTACGTACATCTACATCAGTGAATCACTTAAGCCCGAGCAACCTTCAGACGACATATCGATTCACTCTACAAACAACGAATGAACCTAAAACCAATATGACAGAAGATCAAACCTAGGTCTCACACAAACACAATCCTAGAAATCCCCAAAAAAATTAAAGATCAAAGTCTTAACCCTAGCCAAAAACATGTTGAATATACCCTATGAACAACTTGAAGAATTGAAGAGCATGAAGAAGCGAATGAAGAATACCTTGAATTCGAAGAGAGCCCTCCAACCTTACGACTCGAGAGAAGATTTTTGCAAATGAAGTGAGTGAACCCCCAAAAAGCTCTTTATACTCTTCCTCATTTTGGCTATTCATTTTCCCGCCAAGAAGGCCTCGAAACCAACGCTACATTTATTGCAAGTTGGGAAATTGAGGTAAGCAAGAATCACTCGACACCCAATAAGAATATTGTCGGCTGGATACCCTTGTAATATTGTCACGAAGCCAAGTTCGAATATGGAATTTCCTCTGTTTCAGCTGACATGCAGCCTCCATTCGGTCCCTAATCGGTACCAAATGAGTGAATGTCCTCCTGGCCTTCATCGGGTCCAGTCGACATGAGTACTCCTCAATTGGCTCGTGATGGAGTCAAGTTCAGTTCGTGGACCTTCTTTTGGTCCATACGACATGTAGACTCGGTTTGATCCCTATTCGGTACCAAACAAGTGAAGGATTTCTTGGTCTTCATAAGGTCCAGTCGATAGGAACACTCCCCAATTGACCCATGATGGAGTCAAGTTCAGTTCGTGGACCTTCTTATGGACCACACGACATGTAGACTCGGTTTGGTCCCTAGTCGGTACCAAACGAATGAAGAATTTCCTGGTCTTCATTAGGACCAGTCGACGGGAACACTCCCCAATTGGCTCGTGATAGAGTTGAGTACAGTTTATGGACCTTCTTCTGGTCTAGAGGACATGTAGACTCGGTTTGGTCCCTCATCGATACCAAATGAGTGAATGTCTTCCTGGACTTCATCATGTCCAGTCGATGAGAACACTCCCTAATTGACCCGTGATGGAGTCAAGTTTAGTTCGTGGACCTTCTTCTGGTCCACACGACATGTAGACTCGATTTGGTCCATAGTCGGTACAAAATGAATGAAGGATTTCCTGGTCTTCATCATGACCAGTCGACGGGAACACTCCCCAATTGGCTAGTGATGGAGTCGAGTACAATTCATGGACCTTCTTGTGGTCCAGATGACATGTAGACTCAGTTTGGTCCCTCATCGATACCGAACAAGTGAATGCCTTCATGGATTTCATTAGGTCTAGTCGACTGGAACACTCCCAAACTGACCCGTGATGGAGTCCAGTTCAGTTCATGGACCTTCTTCTGGTCCACATGATATGTAGACTCGATTTGGTCCCTAGTCGGTACCAAACAAGTGAATGTCCGCCTAGCCTTCATCAGGATTAGTCGACGGAAACACTCCCCAATTGGCTCGTGATGGAGTCAAGTTTAGTCCATGGACCTTCTTCTGGTCCAGACGATATATAGACTCGGCTTGGTCCATTCTCGATACCAAATGAGTGAATGTCTTCCTGGACTTCGTCAGGTCCAGCCGACGGGAACACTCCCCAATTGGCTCGTGATGGAGTCAAGTTTAGTCCATGGACCTTCTTCTGGTCCAGACAACATATAGACTTGGTTTGGTCCATCCTCGATACCAAACGAGTGAATGTCTTCCTGGACTTCATCAGGTCCAGTCGACAGGAACACTCCCCAATTGGCTCATGATGGAGTCAAGTTTAGTCCATGGACATTCTTCTGGTCAAGACGACATATAGACTCGGTTTGGTCCCTCCTCGATACCAAACGAGTGAATGTCTTCTTGGACTTCATCAGGTTCAGTCGACGGGAACACTCCCCAATTGGCTTGTGATGGAGTCAAGATTAGTCCATGGATCTTCTTCTAGTCCAGATGACATATAAACTTGGTTTGGTCCCTCTTCGATACCAAATGAGTGAATGTCTTCCTGGACTTCATTAGGTCCAGTCGATGGGAAAACTCCCCAATTGGCTCGTGATGGAGTCAAGTTTAGTCCATGGACATTCTTCTGGTCCAGACGACATGTAGACTCATTTTGGTCCCTATTCGGTACCAAACGGGTTTGAACTCCTGGCCTTCATCAGGTCCAGTCGACGGATACATTCCCCGCTTAACTTGTGATGAAGTATGATCGGGGACAACGCCCAACTCGATCAAATTGTGGACATCCCCCCTAACTCTTGACAAGTCAGATTTAAGACCATAACCACATTGTCCATGCGACACTAAAGACGCCCGATTGTGGCCCGGTTCGGGTAACGAAGACTTTCCTGGTTTGGTTTAGACGACATGACCAACAAATACTCTCCAAGCCAATGACTCATTGACTTAGAGAGTATGAGACAAACTGTACGGGCCAAATTTGGTCCAAGGGAAATTTCGACCTTTTGCTTCAGACCCAATACTGAACGCACCCCAGACTCCCCAACATAAGATCCATCCCCAAGTTGCTACTTCAAACCCACACACTGAAGGAAGCCCCGAGTTTAGTGTATATAGGCCCAAAGACGTTTCACAAGCCCAAACCCAGTGAAATACCATACCCAAACCGTATCCAAGGCTCACCATGTGCCCACCCACGAAACGTCCAGAATCATAAATACCTCTCATAACTCGACCGTCTTCAGCCTTCAAATGGACAAATAATCAAAGACAATAAGTGCGCTTGTTACTCAAGCGTCTATATAAGAGGAGAAACTTACGAGGAACGAGGACCAAAGCTATCCTAATCACAGCCTAATAGTATTCTCTTCCAAACTCTGAGAACTACCTACCTACCGCCCTCATGGCAGTTCACGAGGATCAAGGAAATCTCTGACCTTGCTCCTCCTCATACGACATTTATAGCCCATTTCCTCCGCTGACTTGGGCGTCGGAGTGCCTACGGCTTCCACCACACCGGTGGGTAGACCCTCCACGCTCACTCTTCCTTTGTTTTGCAGGATCGCCAGTGCCCCCAACCTACGAAATCTCGATTGTGGACCTCGGGCGAAAACCAACATCTACAATGAATATATTTCAGTTAATAGTTTTGGCATGTTCTTGCCTACGTATATTCATTAGGTAGACAACTCATTGTCAATCACTCACCGGTAACTCATGTATTACGGTCCTGATCATTTCTCATTGTGACAGTTTTGACACATTCATAAGGAAGCATATCAAAGTTAAACTTGTCACTGATAAATTCAAGATACTCACGTAATCCTGACAGCTTTGGCACATTCATGATTTCCGCTTTCGTTTGAATTTACCTAATATCATATATTTACCCAGTTTAAATAAATTCATATCGGCTGTACTCTCACAGCTTTGGCACGTTCTCAGATATAGCCACAAAAATTTATTTATTAACTGTATTGACAAAACAGACCAAGAAGCATGCATCAAATACATATTAATTATTAAACCTTATTAAATAGGAATTTTCCGCAAAACTGTCATACAATTTTATTTTAATCAAATTAAATAATACATGCATGTATAAATAAAAGTTTGTATTAAATATCAAATATAAAGAACAAATCATATCATGGATAAAGAATCAGACTGGCTCTGATACCATTTTATGGGGTTATTTGCTTACATTTTAATCGGGAAGCGCGACAGAATATAAAAAATCAAAATTTTCCGATTTTGTTGATTTTTCTTAAGTAATTAAAATAAATTAATTTATTTTATTCACCCAAAACTGAAAAATCAGATTTTATATAAAAACCCTCAAATTGCTTAGAACTACAATAAGTAAGTAAAATTTTGTATTTTGATCATTTTAGTCATAATTTATCAATTACAAGCTTAAGTGATTTTCAATCACTACCAAAATGATTTGTACATCTAAAATACATCCAATATATGAAAAGTCCCTATTTTGATTTAGGCATAAACCTTAATTTTGTCAATTAATTAAAATAATCAAAATTAATTCAGTATCATACTTTAATACATTCTCTACAACACCAATCAAGTCTCACCACTCTAAAATAACTCAAGAACATTTGTAGGTCATTATTGAGTGGCCTAACAACTCTAAAATGACAACCAAGTCATCAAATGAAGAAAAATGAGCTTATATTCCATTAATAAAGCTTACTTTAAAACTATACGCGCATATATTAATCAATCAAGCTTCCAAGCATCTCAACACAAATTCAAGAGAGTGAAATACAAACTTACATCATATATAAAATCATAGAACAATAGAAACAAATTCCTATCTAAAGAAAGAATGAAATTTACCGTAATTTCCAAATTTTCCTTAATTTTTGCCTTTGGTTTTTTCTTTTTATTTGTTTTTCTCTCTAACTCTTTCTTTTATGTTTTAGGAAGCCTAACCTAATGAAAGAAAAAGAAAAAAAACCCTAATATATTATCAAGATTTGGCCGAATCAAGGGAGAGAAAAAAAATCAATTTTTTTTTTCGCTTTATTAAATATTCGAAATATAAAGGTATGTAACTTGTTTCATTTGTACACTCTAATCATAAAATGGTATGAACAAAGTGTAACCAATCACATTTTATCATTTCCTAACTTAATCATTAGATTAGATATTTTTATTCAATTATTTTAATTATTTAACAATTAAATAATCAAATAATTAATAAATATAATTATCTAGATATATGTATTATATTTACATTAAATAATCAAAATACATATATTTATGATATATGTCAAAAATCTTATTTGACAATTTATTAATGTATATTTAATAAAATCATGTATTAAATATAAATACACATTAATTAGGAAATGACCGAAATGTCACTATGCATGTAGTTATTCGTTTAACCGTTAAACGATTTATGAATAATCAATATTATTCATAATTGTTACCCTAGTGCTATACGAGTATATTTCATTATGTGAGGCTCTTTAAGTTCATATATATCCATCATGAAATCCAATTTCGTGTCCATAATTTACCTACCCTTAAATTATGATGACCCTGGATAAACTCACTGAACTATACAGGTCGATGTAATTGCATACGTATAATCACTCTGTCACATGTATCCGGATTAAACTAGAGATACATATATTGTTAGGGTTGGTGCTCGGAGTGCCAATCCGGATCGTATTTATGTCTGATTCATGAATATGTACAATTCATTTTTCCATAATATTACTTATTTATGGTAGTACTTCTTACTTTTATATACATATTCGATCTAATTACGATTATATTGAAACTAAATAGGATTTAATGATATGTATATATTAGACAAAGACCCGATAATATATAATGTACTGCGCAGTTACAAAGTAGTTTGTAATTGACATTGGGAAGTATCACTACTAGAAGTATATTATCAAATAAAGTTCCTGGTCAAGATTTACTAAAACGGGTCAATTAGTAAAATCCACTGAGACCAATACACGTCGTATATCGAGACTTGGTCCGATGGTTTATCCCAATGAACCATGAGTTTAGGGAGACTCATATAGACGTGTAGGTGTTTATATTGGATAAACACTGAACGACTCACCGAAGATTTCCTAATAGATGGTACACCAACATCAATATGAATCTTCTCGGGTCAAGTGAGCATATTGATCCTTTGACTTGAGATACCACTGTGGATGTATGAGGTATCCTCCAAAATTTGATGGCAATCACTATTGGGAAGCGGCCGCGAGTGCGCAGCGGAAAATCGAGAAGAAATTATGATGTCGTTATCCCTTTGCCCAAAACCCATTTGTTTTTATTATTCTACAAGCCTAGGCATGTTACTATATATTCTAAGCATAAAAACTCATAAAACATGCAAAGAACATAAACCTAAACATGCCAACTATCATAAGAACTCTAATTAAAATAAAGAAAGAAAAAGACTTACTTGAACCGAAGACTTCTCCAGTCCTCCCTCCAATCTACAAGCTTTTCTCAAACTCAGCAAGCTCTTCCACGTTCCAAAGAGCCACCCAAGTGTGTGGCCTCCAAAGGTGCACACACCAAAGCCAAAACTCAACGGCAAAACTACACCTTGAGTGCACGGGTATTTTGCCCTTGGTGCTAGCCTGGGCAAATACCTCAAAACTTTTAACTCGAAGTTCCTCTAGTCAATTAGACTTAAGGATCCTCAAAATCAGTGGCTTACTCTTAAACTTTAGAGTTGAACACTTATATAAACCCAAGATATGAAAGGTTTGGTGTAAAAATTTGTAAATAATTATTTGGGTTTATATAGGTGCTCCAAAGATAACAAAATTAATTAAGAATCCGATGTGGGATAAAAGTTAATTTAATCTTAGCCATTGGATCTTAATTTAGTGGTTTAATGAGATTATAAAACCCTAATAAGAGTTTGGGCCGAATTGGAATTCAAAACAAATAACAAATTAAAAACAAATTACTATTCACATTACGATTCACATTACTATTTATGTTACTATTCACATTTATTTATTTATTCCAATTCCCAAAGTGCCCCTATCATCATTCACCAATCCCTAAGCCATTATGGAACCTCATAAATAATCTGTTCAATAATTAAACACATTGAACCATTTATGAACAATTCATACAGCAATCATATATGCTGTTAAATTTGTATTGTGCACTGTTAACCATTGATTTCGACTTTGTTGTGTGTGACCTTTTGGGTTCCCCTCAAGTTGGACATGAAATGAATCATGATAATTTAATCGAACATAAATTATCCTCCGATCAAATGGTCGTTCGATTTCAATGACCAAGGTTGACATCTAGCAACATGCCAAGACCCCAAAATGAGAAGGAAAGATATATACCCATTTTGTATATGATTTACATATGATACTGTCCCCCGCCTCACTGTATCCCACCTTTTGATCTAGGGTATGGAAAATGTCTACCCATATAGTCAAATGTATGATGTTAATAGTGTCATGAATCGTGCTAACCCAAGAATCTCACATGATTCTTCCGCTGCGGCCACAGTCTCAAGCACTGATCACACATATCAACCTGCGAACTGGAATACTATTATTATAATAAAATATTATCCGAGAGAGTGGCGATTCTCTGTTGTATCATTACAAACTTCATATGTTTCAAAAAATGACCCAATCATACCCTTATGACTGGATCTTTTGAACCAGGAAAGGAGAATGTCAAAGTTATTTGATCCACACATAAGATTGTAAAGACCTCAAGTCTAAGGACTAGTCATACAATCGATACATGAAAATTCTCACAGACACATGGGATAAACACTCCATGTGAAAACTTTCGGCGGTCAGTTCGATGGACACGAGCAACTCATGCATCTATGTGATACACCAAGTAGACGGATCTCTGCTAGTAGCCTATGAGATCGGCTACCCCACTTAAGGGCATATCATATCATCATGCTAGTCTCTTCGCTTTGTGAACGCCCAGATTATTCACAAAACTATGACTATGAACGTTTAAGAGTAATGATTCTCATAAGACGTGGAAGCCATCATCTTATTACTCCAAGGGCTTTATTACAGAGTTTGATGATTCATATAAGTTATGTAAGACACGTATAATAAATATTTCCATTTTATTAATTAATGAAAATATTACAAACACATGTATATATAGCCCATCCGCAAGTTGGGTATAGGGCATATCCCTAACAATCTCCCACTTGCACTATAGCCAACTAGTATGAATCTTGACACCATACTCTCGGGTGTGTCTATCATGCTTTTGTTGAGTCAGCCCTTTAGTCAGAGAATCTGCAAGATTATATTCTGTGGGTATTTTCTCTATAATAACTTCTTTTCTCTCAACACTCTCCCTGATGAGATGAAATCTCCTGAGTACATGCTTGGATTTCTGGTGGGACCTTGGTTCATTTGATTGAGCAATAGCGCCCGTGTTGTCACAGTACATCGTGATGCCATTCTTTATCGCGGGAAGCACTTCCAACTCCGTGATGAACTTCTTTATCCAGACGGCTTCTTTAGCTGCCTCAGATGCTGCAATATACTCGGCTTCAGTGGTGGAGTCCGCTGTAGTTGACTGCTTTGAGCTTTTCCTACTGACAACACCGCCATTCAAAGTAAACAGATATCCTGTTTATGATCTGCTGTCATCCCTATTGGTCTGAAAGCTCGCATCACAATAACCAATGACTTTAATCTCAGAACAATCTCCGTATGTCAAAAAAACATCCTTAGTTCTTCTCAGATACTTGAGGATTGTTTTGACACCTCCCTAGGGTTGCTAACCAGGATTTTTCTGATACCTACTTGTTATGCTAAGAGCATAAGAGACATCAGGTCTTGTACATAGCATGGCGTACATGATCGATCCTATTGCTGAAGCATAAGGGATCCTACTCATACGCTCTCTATCTGAAGGAGTATGTGGACATTGCTCCTTAGATAATTTGATTCCATGACAAGTAGGTAAATTACCTCTTTTGGAATCTTCCATTTTGAATCTTTTCAAAACTTTATCTATGTATGTAGATTGATAAAGTCATAACAACTGTGATAAAAATATTTAGTTCTAAAATCGAAAACTCATGAAATGGCTTTATAAGAAAACTAGTTTTTGTCTTAAAACTCTGAGCTTCTTTCTAAAAATCTCTTATAAAACTGTTGTTTCTGGAAAATTTCATTTCTAAGAGTTCTTTCTGAAAACTATAACTGAAAACTGAAAACTGTTTATGAAATCTGTGTCTTTGTTTGAAAAACTTGACGCATGGGGGCGTTACGTATCGCCGTCCCCCCATACGCCTAACTAGAGCCAGCAGTGTAGATCCATGACTTTGGGGCGTTATGTATCGCCGTCCCCCAAATCATGCCACTACTGTCCCTGAAACTGGTGATCTTGGGGCGTTACGTATCACCGTCCCCCAAGCCACAAACTAGAACTGGGGTTGCGATCTATGCTACCACCCAAGCTCTGAAACTAGGGTCTAGAGGCGTTACGTATCGCTGTCCCCTAGCCCTGCTCTAGGATCTGGGGGCGTTACATATCGCCGTCCCCCTAGTCCTCTACATGTGCACATGTCTCTGTCCGTCAATTCTATCTCTGTATAAGTTACATACTGGGGTGGGTTTTTCCCCCATGCCCCGAAAATAGAAAACCATGTTTTGTATCCCAAAACTGTAAGAAACATTTTCCGAAAACCTTTCCTTTTCTTAATCATTTTTTAAAGTATGCTCAATGAAATGTAACTGATGAAGTAACTGGCTAACGCCCTAAAAACAAGAATAGTAAGTCTGATACAGAAAACTGTTAAATAAAAATCAGTTCTGAGAAAAGATGTCTACTCACAGTTTTGAAATCTGGTTGGCACTATATCGCTTCACCGAAGGAAAATGCAATTACTGCAATGGTATTTAAATGGTAACTTGGTTAGATACAAACAATGAGATGAGTCTCGGAACTAGGCTAAACTTTTTCAATTCAAGTCTGTGATATCATTACTTAGTATATCATGCTTGGAATAAGATGCGATGTATGCATATCAACTGATACGAGACCCAAAGGTGGTCTCTAACACTCTAGGGTGGAATTGGGATGGTTTAAAATTGATTTGGGATGATTTACAACTGATTTTGGGAAATTCTGATGTGCGCGTCGCGACGCTAACCAACTAGTGCTGAATCTCATGATCCCGAGCAAGCGTTGCGACGCGTGCCCATCTGCGTCGCGATGCAGACTTGATTACCAAGTTTCTACATTTCATTTCTCAAGCGTTTCTCACCCAAATACATCCTTAATACTTCCATATCAATTTCATCACACAAACCATTTCATTAGACCTCAAATATCACGGGCTGCCCAAAATGGGAATACTGTACAGTGTCGTCCCGGACTTCGAGGAATTTATCGATTGTCCTCAAAGTCATACCATGCGTATATTTGAGTCTCAATAAAATTTATTTTATGTTCATTCGTCCCATACATAATAGTACCACTATAGGCAGTAGAAAAAACTACCGGTCATTACAAAGAATCACTATGCTACTCAACCCGAAAAGATTCTTATTGACGTTGGTGTACCATTTATTAAGAATCTTCAGAGAGTCGTTCAATGTTTATCCGATATAAACTCTAACATGTCAATATGAGTTTCCGAGTCTCATGGTTCATTGAGTAATAACCATTGAAATCTTAGATTCCGATATATGACATATACCGGTCTCTGCGGTTTTAATTACTGACCAAGTAATGTAAACCTTGACTAGGAATAGTTAAAAAATGATAATGTTATGATACAAATGACAGTTGCGACATTTTTGCAATAGTAGCAACTGTATCATAACTAATTATTCTAAGGTCTGTCATTTCTTTACCATATAGTAAATGATGTTATATTAAAGAAACTGTTTATTTTATTCAAAATAAAATATTGGGTTATTTACGTTTTACTACTAAAGTTATGATAAGTACTATGAATATTAACATATTACATTTTACTACTAACCTTATATAAAATTTAACATTTTACTATTTTTCCATCTAAACCGTTAGTTGACCGACATTTGACCTTTAAAAAGATTGTTTTGTCCTCAAAATAAAATAAAAGTGAAAATTAAAATTATACCCTTTAAAAACATGTCTAAATCTTATATATAACAATAAAAGAGATGCAATCAACAATCACATTTATAAAAATACTTTAGTCTCTAAACTATCCATAAAACCCAACAAAATAAAGAAATTAATTTACCAAAATATTTTAATAATTAACATTCTCATAATATCCAAATACTTTAAAGTATAATAATAAAAAAGATGTACTCAAGTATAATTAATTATTTGTTCAATTATATTCTTGACAGTGGAGGGGAACAATAAAGACAATGAGTAATCGTATTATCAATATCTTTTTTAGTTTTTTATTTTTGTTATTCCTTTCGTAATGACAAAATTACCTTTAATTTTTTTAGAATATTTATAATTTATCATAATTTGTGGGTTAAGACTCTTTTATCCTTACGATGTCAGCATGATGTCATGGTCAACTGACGGTCAACTAACGGTTTGGATGGATGGAAAAATATTAAAATATTAAATTTTATATAAGTTTAGTAGTAAAATGTAATATGTTAATATTCATAGTGTTGGGTTTCTACTATAGTCCCAAGATCATTCAAGCAATGAAAATATGTGAATACAATAAAGAAGAATGGCAGAATCATACTTACAATGATCGACTTTTGCGATGCAAGGAACAACAAAAATTCTTCAAGCTTTTCCTCCAAGGTGCTCACGGAAAAGCTCCAATTTTTTCTCCTTTGATTTTCGGTCAAGCCCTCCATGGATGATCTCCAAGCTCCAAGCTTTGAATGATGATTCCATGCTCAAGGGTTTGTTTCCCTATCACCTTTGGATGACTCCTAATGTGTGCTAGCACTCTTGAAATTTTGCCACAAAATTTCTATTTCCCTTGGTGAAGCTCACGACATTGAAGGAAATGGAAGAGAGAGTTTTTGGCCCTTGGTCGAATGTGAGGGAGAGGAGAGAAGTCAGGAAGATGAGATGGATTTTGTGTATTTGGTTTTCCAAAAAACTAATACCAAAAACCAAAGTCAAAAAGTACAAGGCAATAAAGCCTTTCAACCACCCACATCACTCATGAATAGTGACTGACATCACATCACTCAAAGTGACAAGACATTCATCACTTGAATGACTAAAGATGTGACGCTTGATGTGACTTGTGGTACCCTGATTCAGACTTCCATAGACACATAGTCATACAACCAATGGAATTCCGAGGGGTCTATCCAGAGCGAAGCTGTTTCCGTACCATCGGTAAACACAACCTCCTATTACACTTGCATGAGTATCCAATACCCAAATATATGAGAACTATGCCGTTATGCTCCCACAACGCGCACAAGTGTAATACTAGTCTTTTACGCATTATAGATGTCCAATCTCGATAATACTCCGACTAGAGATATTTAATGATTAAACCTTCGTGGATTGATACTGTCTCATATCATCTCAATCCAGAACTAATCATATGGACTTTTATCATTTATATATCCCGGTAATCTAATTAAAAATGATAAAAGAGCAATTTCCTTTGTCACATAGTTAATTTGTACAACAACACCATGATCTGTACAAATAGTGATGCTATTAGTCATAATTGTCCATAACTTTAGTAGTAAAACGTAAATAACCCTAAAATATTTACATAAGTATTTACAGGGAAATATAACATAAAATTGACACGCCGATCATCCACCCTAACAGTCTATTGCTCTTGAAGGCAGTTGACGCCAACAACTGTTCTAGACATCATAAATAAATTTAGCTTTTATGTTATTAGCTGCATCGATGGAGATTTCCTCAGTTGAAATCCTTTGCTATATCATAATATTATGATAAAAAAAATTAGGCATTTGGACATTAGATATTTTTTTTTTAAAAAAAAAATTGGGGCTATTAGGATCAGCCTTGCTTCTTATCCACCACATCAAAAGGTTCGAAAGTATAGGACACATTCTCTTTTTGTAATTTTTATAATGTATTAGTAAGCAGCTACATGAATCTTTTTATTGAGTTCTACTATAAATTATTATCTCATTAAATTTAGTAAAATATAACGTGGTGGAAAAAGTAAATTTTTATTTTGTTTGATTTGGTTATCAGTAAGTAGCGACTGTCAGTTTAAGTTAGTGGGAATATACATGCTATAGTGAATCAGTTGATATTGTTCATTTCTGAAGGTTAGTTAACTTGAAATCTAAAATTGTTATTTGATATTTGAAGAGATAATCAAATTATGCTTCCAGAAGTAGCCTTTTGTTCATTCAGGGACAATCTGAATCTAATTTCAAATTTCTGAGAAAAGACAAGGCACATAAATGCCTTGGACTTCAAGCAACAGGCAGGGAAAATTAAAATCATATGACACTCAGCTGATTGAACAAATTGGGTGTATGGCAATCTACTCTTAAAATTAAAAAGAAAAAAAAAAACAAATAAGAAATGGGCAGGATGTTAATGGTTCCAGAAATGTAAGAAACAGAAGAAATGGTTTATGATCTGTGCTGCTTCTGGAAAGCAGATATGGGGAGTTTCTGGAGAACCGCTTGATCCAATACTGCATACTGCTTCTTTAATTCAATCAAAGCTTTCTCTCCGTAAGCGTCCGCAAGATCTTCATGCTTCTCATACAGCATTGGCAATGTCAGAAATATCACAAACACTGCAACAGCAACATAACATTGAATCAGAATTACTTGGGACAAAATTAAGACTACATCCAAGCTCAAACATCAATGGAGATGATCAACCTAAGTACAAGAGTGTCAAAAATTCAAACCAACTGCCCACAACTGAGAGAACCCATAAGACCAGAGTGGCCTGCAAATGAGAGGAGATCAGAAAACCAAATGAGACACCTTTACTGTTGCAGCATCTGTAATATAACAGGCATGAATAATTACCGACAGAAATTTCCTTAAATCCTGCTTGGCAGTCACATCTCGAAACATTTTCAGTGCACAATTAAATTCACTCCTCAGAAGAAGAGCAACTCTCACAAACAGGTCTTCAGGTAATTTAATCTCAGGGAGTTGCGGTGGGGACCTGTCTCCATAAGAAAAGAGTGGAATTTTGTTAGTAATATATATCAGAGCATAAGGCTCCCGTTATAAACAGGATCTCGTGGGAATCAAATCCAATGGCAGGGTACTATTCTACCACTGTATCCATAAATGATAATTGGAAAAAAAATGCAATTTGTACGTGAAGAAAAGAGACTTACAAATCGGTGAAGGCAGCTAAATTGGACCATAGGAACAAAGTTGACAATGTGAGAATGGTAGAATGGCAAATGAATGTAATTAAGTGATAGCCAACACATTGAAAGAGAAACCATATGACTGTCAGACCAGCCAATATGCCTGCTGAGATCTGCCAGTTCCTCCAAAGAATAATATCAGCACCTGATCAGCACAGATACACATACCCATTAATACAATTGTATGATTGATGGTAAATAAAATGAAAGAGATGCAAATTAAGAGCAGGGCCGGCTCAAAGTTTTGGGTGGCCTTAGACGAGCCCCTGAAAATGAGGCACGATAACAGTATCCGAAAGCATTGGGAGTCTAGTGCCACAAATTTTTCATTAAAATTTTTCCCATACATGGGTCCCTAGACCACAGCCTAAGCTGCCTATCCTATCCCTCAGAGTCGGCACCGATTAAGAGGCGTATAAGTTACATTTTCCGCCACCAAGAACGTGATGGAGAGGCTTCTGGCGACCAAACAATCGATTCTTTCCACTATAATTAGCAGTGTGGTTTCTGTTAATATCGGAGCCATTGTCACTGATGCTATTGCTGGTATTATGATCAGTCTCTCGTTTCTCTTCAGCACTTGCACCACCATCCACTGGTTGCAGCATATTTTGATTTTCCATGAAACATACAACAGATCAGAGATAGATCCAAATGAATCTTATTAGTTAACAGTTAACACATTAATATTTAACTGAAATTATTAAACAACCAATGGTCTTTCTTTCTTTGTAATATCTGAGAGAAGAGAGAAACATTCAAATAGCTCAAAATAGCCCTCAAAATGCGCATACGAACCATGTAGTTACAATGTCTAAAGGATCTTCCGCCATGTCAGGATATGATTGATTTTGCTTCTTTTTTCAGTTGGTCCTTAGCTTTGTTTTCGCTTGTTAAGGTATCAATTTCTTATAAGTTGATGGGAAAAAAAATAAGTAAAAGGTTTTTTTTTTAATTATTATATTTAAAATTAGTAATTCGGATTAGGTTTGGGGCTTTGTAATACCCCGCCTGACTTAGGATGCTACCTGCAAGAGATAAGAATAACTCATCTCCCTAAGCCTTAAACCTAACAAAAAACGGACATGACGCACCCTAAATTTTGGACAATCTGTAATATAATCCAACACCAATACAACCTGTAACAAACATCATATGAGCAAAAAGGACATCTGGTCTAAACCTAAGACAGATCAAATCTCAATATCAGTATTGCATGGCTCCGTCCCCCAATCACACATATAAAATAAAACTTTTATTTACAAACATACATATACCAACGTGCATTTTACGATACAGAACATAAACATCATAATTCCTAAACTCTTTAACATGTCTCTGTGACTCTAGCGTGGCTGACTGCAGCTTGGATGATCCGTCGTCTCGAGCATGACTTTCCTACACTTGATGGCTGACCGATCTGGTTACCAACCTGCAAAGCTAGCAAACTGAGTAAGTAGCCACACACATCATGAAAAGTAAGAATAACTTCCAAATAAAGTATACAATAAAGCATACACACACACACATATATGTATATAAACCGACCCAAAAGCTGAGTTCATGAAGCGTACCTGATGCGAATCAGAATTCTTATATGGAAACTACTTCGAACATTCAAACCCCGAATTACAACTAACATGTACAACCTCAAAATATAACTTATACATATTTCCTAATCTTCTTTCTAACATATATTCCATAATCATCAAAAGCATACGGATCACTGATACATGTCCAACATGAATATTGCAAAATCAATTTTATCCAAAAATCTGGAACAGAAAACACACAAGTGATCCATATACAGCCAAATGATATTTATTATTAGAAACGGAACGTAATACATATTATTTACATACAATAGCATACATTCTCAAAATAAGATAACATATTACGAATTCTTTACAGGAAATCATATATTATATCAGTTATGATAATCACATTGTAAATTCCACACAGACAATTTCATCCATAATCTGGAGCAGAAATCAAAATACAGATGCCAAAAACTAGTCTCATTCGTTAGCAGATTCGGAAATCAAAATGCGAATTCCTTATAGATAATATATTCCTTATCAGAAACAGAAACACAATACGGAAGCCTTACAAACAACATATTCATTATCATAATTGGAAATCACACTACAGACTTTATGCAGTCGTCTCATACATCATCGGAAATCAGAATACACAGAAGTCATCTTTAAAAATCTAACTTATGCAGAAATAAATCTTTCTGAAATCATAAGTTTTCAAAAATCAGAAACATCAAACTAAGAAGGCATCCATTACTCGAGTTGCGCACAAAGAACGGACAAAGTCCAAAACAGAACCATGTTGACAGAGGGTAGTGGGTCAGCCGTTTTTTGATGGTCTGGACCCCAAAACAAGTTCCATAGAGGGTTAAAATCCATAAAATCATCATATAAATACAATGGCGGAAAATGTATCATATACCATCCAATCAAAATATATAAACCAAGTTATATGAATTCTTTCTCATAAACTTTCAGAAAATAATAAACCAAAATTACCGTTGAAAACATAAATCGAAAGTATCAGAAAACACATGAATCAGAAGTATCGTTGAATCGAAATGTCAAATTATCAAAATATCTTAAATAGTAAAAACTGGAGTATTCATAGCACATTATAAAACTGATTCTGTAAACAGAATAAAATTTCAAAATCCTTATTTCACAATATCGTAAAAAGCATCCAGGAACCTACTCACTGGACGAAAGGAAAACCAAGGGTCTAATGTCTGAATCACACGCATTGACCGGACATTGTCCGAAACAAGACCATGTCGATAGAGGGTAACAAAATAGTCGTAGTAAGATGGGCAAAGCCCAATAAAATGCAGAACATGTTGGACAATTATGACCCATAGCGTCACTATTTGTAAAAGACATTGTGGTTTTTGTACAAATTAACTATGTGACAATGAAAATTACTATTTTATCATTTTATAATTAGATTACTTAAATATATAAATGATAAAAGTCCTTATGATTAGTTCTGAATTATAAGATATGAGACAGTATCAATCCATGAAGGTTTAATCATTAAATATCCCTAGTCGTAGTATTATCGAGACTGGACATCGATAATGCGGAATAGACTAGTATTGCACTTGTGCGTGTTATGGAAGCGTAACAACATAGTTCTCATATATTTAAGTATTTGATACTTATGCAAGTGTGATAGGAGGTTGTGTTTACCGATGGTACGAAAACAGCTTCGCTCTGGATAGACCCCGCGGAATCCCATTTGTAGTCTGACTATGTGTATATGGAAATTCGTATCAGGGTAGGTGTATTTGGTCTTAACCTGAGACTTGCATCGCTAATACTTGCGACAATCAATACGCTTTGGTTTTGGTCATCCGGGACTTTAACAGGTTATGTGTACGCCTTTTCTAGGTTTATTGAGAATCATAGTGTATTGGGTGTGATGTCAAGATTGAAGTATCACTTTAGTCATATGGAGATGATGATCACACAGGGATACAGAACTGGTTCTCTATTATATTGCAACTATCGGGAAATATGACAAGGTCATGATTATCCGATTATAGAGACTAGTTTCTTGTGATCCGATATATGCTTCGTACGGGGCAGACACTATTCCAGCCCCAGACCTTGCATGTGACATCAGATACTGGATCGCAATACGCAATACTACGTATACTACGCCTGACAAAGATTATATATTCCTTAAAGAATATTTCTGGAGAATTGGGTAGGCACGGTGCTTTGCTAGAAGCCAACCATGTCTTGTAAATCGGTAAAAATGTGGTACTGGGTACGCACGTGTTCGGATAGTCCGATGACCGGATTTACTGCCAACATATCCAGATTCTCATGGGTCGCTTCCCGAAGATTCACCGATGACGTATGACTCGAACATAATTAGTCTATGATTAATTAGAAGAGAGAGAAAATTAATCTAGGATTAATTACGGTGAGAATTTATCTGGGATAAATTCAATTAATAGAGAAAGAACGATTAATTTGGAATTAATCGATTAAATAATATATTCGATATATTAAATGAGATTAGATTTCATAATGGAATTAAAATTGGATTTTAATTCGGGCGAACGAATTAATTAGAATTAATTCGCGATCGACTTTAATAGTAATTTTGCTAGGCATAATTATTTAATTAAATTTGATTTAATTACGTCGCAACGGAAATTTGTTAATTCGAGATTAACGAACCCGAGCCGGAATGTGTTTGCGAGCCCACTCAGATTTTGAATCAAGTGGGGCCCCCACTTGTCCCATCACCTAGTCAACTTTATCAACTTTTGGTTGATAGAAGTTGGTGGCATTTTTGTTAGCTTCTTTCTTACACACGCATTATTAAAATTGATGTGTAAGTGACATATACCAACTTTGGATTGGTATTACTTTACATTGATTTTTGAAATCAAAAACACTTCACTCATTTTTCTCTTCTCTCACCATTGGGCGTGAAAAGCATTCTCTTCTCTCCTCTCTTCTACTTTGCCGTGAGTTACAAAGACACAAGGGAAATTTTGTTGCAAAATTTTCAAGAGCTAACACTTAAAGAATCATACAAAGGTGATAGGGAAACTTTTCCATTGAGTTTGGAATCAAACTCATGTTGGATAATATGACCCATAGCGTCACTATTTGCACAGATCATTGTGTTGTTGTAGCAAATTAACTATGTAATAAGGAAATTGCACTCTCATCATTTGTGATTAGATCACCATAGATATATAAATGAAGAGAGGTCCTATGATTAGTTCCTGGATTGAGATGATATGAGACAATATCAGTCCACGAAGGATTAATCATTAAATATCCCTAGCCGTAGTATTATCGAGACTGGGCATCGATAATGCGAATAGGCTAGTATTGCACTTGTGCGCGTTGTGAGGGCACAACGGCATAGTTCTCATATATATAAGTATTGGATACTTGTGCAAGTGCGATAAGAGGTCGTGTTTCACCGATGGTACGGGAAACAGCTTCGCTCTGGATAGACCCTTCGGAATCCCATTGGTATTATGACTAGGTGTCTATGGGAGGCCGAAATCAAGGTAGGTGTGATAGTCTTAACCTGAGACTTACATCGCTAATACTTACGACAATCAGTAAACTTTGGTTTTGGTGGTGGGGGATCTTAACTGGTTCTGTGTTCACCTCTTCTGGGTTTATCAGGAATCGTAGTGTATTGGATGTGATGTCAAGACGGAAGTGTCACTCTAGTCATAATGGAGATGATGTCACGCAGGATACGGTATTAGTGCTCTTCAAGTGATGCGCATCCAATCGTGATATTATGACAGGTCATGAATATCTGATTATAGAGACTAGTTACCAGACATCCGATATGTGTTTCGGACGGGGCAGACACTTATCCAGCCCCAGCCCTAGCACGTGATTATCCGATACTGGGCCGATATGGACAATACATTAGTATACTACGCTTGATACAGATCTTAATATTCTTTAATGGATATGTCCGGAGAATTAGGTAGACTTGGTGCTTTGCTAGGAGTCGACCTTGTCTCGTAAATCGGTAGAACGTAGTACTTGGTACGTACGTGATTCGGATACTCCGACGACCGTATTTACTGCCAGATTATCCGGGGATCTCATGGGTCGCTTCCCGATAATCCACCGATGACGCACAACTCGCACTCTTGAATAATCTGGGATTATACAGAAGAGAGAGAAAATTAATCTAGGATTAATAACGGAGATATTTTATCCGGGATAAAATGTCGTCTAAAGAGAGAGAACGATTAATTTGGAATTGATCGATGAATTAATATATTCGATATATTAGATGAAATTAGATTTCGACGCGGAATTAAAATTAGATTTTAATTCGGGCAAACGAGTTAATTTAGAATTAATTCGTTAGCGACGTAAATAATAATTTCGCCAGGCGCAATTATTTATTTAAATTCGATTGAATTAACGTCGCGACGTAAGCTCGGTATTTCGGAAATATCGAACCCGAACGCGTAAGTGCACGTGGGCCCACTTTCATTTGGAAACGTGTGGGGCCCACATGACACATGTCATTCTAATGCTTTGCATGTAGATTGTGTACATTGCACTCAATGTCATTGCATGGAGTTTGAGTGTTTGACACTCTAAGCCATTGCATGTTTTGTGTCATAAATTTATTATTAATTTAATAAATATTATGGCATAAATATAAATTGATTTTTGGTAAATCATTTTAACTTCATAAACACAATTACAACTCTCTCATTTTCTCTTTCTAGCTCACGCTCAAATGAACAAATGTTACTGGTTTTTGAAGCCTTTTGGCGTGAACATAGGGAAGCAAGGGTGGGTTTTCATGGTGAAAACCGCAAGTGCTAGCACACTACGAGTCTTGCGAAGGTGGTAGGGAGGTTCGACCATGAGACGGGATCCATCCGACGAAGCTAGGAGCTCCGTTTCTTCACTCAAATTTCTGTTTTGCAGGGCAGTGGACTGCCAGCAGTTTGGCGTGAAGGGCAGTACGTTTTTGGCCTTGATTCGTCTTCAAATCGACATAAACCGATCAATGTAAGTATTTCCGCTCTTCGTTGGTGTATTCACGCATGTTTTCATGTCTTGATTTGATCTTGGGACCTTAGAATAAACCAACAATGGCATCAAGAGCTAATGTTGCAAGCATGAAAAATGTAGGGCTTAAAATTTGGGTAAATGTTTGTTGAGCATGATTTGAATAAATTGCTTGTTTGAGTATGCTTATAACATGTTTAAATTCATGTTGGTTGGACTAATTTGATGAAAAATGATTTGGAATTATTTTCCCAAATATTATACCATGGCCGAATGTGTGATGATTTTGGGATCTTGGATTTTTGATTTTTAATTCATTTGATGAGTTAGAATCGATTAGGTTGACGTTAATTTGAATCGAATTGGATTGGATTTCGAATTGGACAAAAACCCCAAAATTCTATGTTGGCCGAATTGGATATGCCCTAATGTGTCTTGGAATTTTGATTTTGTGACATTGGATGTGTATAAATCAAATTGGATGGTGATTTGATGTCGATTGTAGGTTCGATTGGATCGAAACAAATCGGACACAAAATCCCTCCTTGGCCGAGAGCATGAAAGCATGTAAATGGGTTTGCTTTTTCATTATGTGTGTTTGACATGTAATAATGAATTAAGTATGATTAATTGGACTAATTTAGTGTTTTGGAAATGTTGATTTAGTTGATTAATCATATAATGCACTTTTGGTAATTAAATTGTGAAAATTGGATTTTTGGATTTAATTATTGGGCCTAATTTTGGAAATTAGAATTTAAAGTTGTAATTGGGCCTATTGGGCTTGATTTATCAAGTTTGGTTTAGGCCAAGTGGATTGGATCCAATTGGGCCCAAAACCTTAACCATAAAGCCCAATTGCGACTAATGAACCTTTAATGTTCAATTGGGCCTAATGGGCCAAGATTGATTTATGGGCTTATGGGGTAAATCCCGGATTGGACTTTGGTTATCGGTTTGACCCGAGTTGACCAAAAGTCCACGCCTTAAGAAATCAATCAAAAGCCCATTGGACTTTAATTGAATTGACGTTGGACGTTAATCGGTCTTTGAGACGCGTTACGATTAGATTTGGAATTTAAATCGTAAAAGTTTATTAAATAAAAGTGTAATATTTAATTTGGAATTAAATAGTGGATTAGTATTAAATACATGTTAAATTAGATTTAATGATGTAGTTTAATTTAATTCATGAATTCGTACTTTGAGTACTTATCGCAAAAACGAGTTTGACTCGAACAAAATCAAATCGTTGTTTGAACATTGGATGATCACTTAATTATCAGATTAATTAATTTGATTAGATTGATTGATAGCATGCTTATGTGTGTGAATACGTGGTTGTGTTGAATGAATAATGTATATCGGATGGATATTAGTCGGGTGGGCAATTTTAGAAATTGTTGTAATAAATTCGATTTATTAAATTGGACCTGCGTGTCCAGCCTTATCACCTTCTTTCTTTTTGTATTCTCTTCTCACCTATTCCCCTCTATGTATATGAGGTTTCTTTAGAAAGTGTAGTGTAACGGGTAGAAGTAGTACAAGTGCTAGCTTGAGTGAGAAAGAGAGATTTGATCTAGGATCAATGTGTAAAGTATCCATCCGCATATCATTATTATTTTATTTCATACTCGCTTTATTATGTATTTAGAATGCATGTTTAAGGGTGTATGATGATGAGACCTTAACAAAGATAATTAAATTGGTAGCCAATTTGCACGCGAAAATCCCTCAATCTATATTAAGCAAATATCCTTCCATTGAATGATTCTTGTTCAAGATCCGAAGTTGGCATTGGTTTGTTTTTGACCAAAGTCAAGACCTTTGTCAATCAAGGATGTACTTGAATCATGAGAGTTTTGTTGCATATTGGTGTCTTGTCCAAATCGTGATTTTTATTGGCCAAGTCAGATCACTTTTTGTCCAATGACATTGATTACGAAACTTTCCTCGTCAATGGGTCCTGCTTAACTGGAATCATTAGGTTTGTTTTTGGCCAAAGCCAAGGCCTAGATGATTCGGAGGATATGGTTAGGAAAATGTATTGGATACATTGACATTATACATATGTTTCGGACTTGGATGTCCACCTAACCGGATCTAGGAATTGGATGAGATCCAATTGATCTGTGAGATCTACCTAGTTAAATAGCATACAGCTTTTTATTGACCAAAGTCAGGGTTGTGTGTTATTTAATAGGATCCTAGCCCACTAGGAAACACGGTTTCCCGAGTACTCCACAGAGGGTTAGAGACTCGACGAAAAATAGTGGGAGGCAAGTATTGAATTTGCAACATTCGTTCGAATACTCGCTAAACACGCTCATTTTATTTTACTCGTCATATTTATTAAAAGTATTAGTTGGACTAATATTTTATGTTGTTTTAAATTATATATATAGTTGGACTATATACAAACTCATTCAATATATAGTTGATTTTATAATTGGATTATAGTAATCAATATAATTGAATTAAATGATAGTTGATTTTATAATGGGATTATAGTAATCAATATTAAAATTATAGTTGATTAAATAATTGGATTATTGTAATCATTATAATAAATAGTACCTTAATAATTTGATTAAATAGTTGGACTATTAAATCAAGGAAAGAATTGAAAGGTTGAATATTAAAAATATATAATCCTTGGATTAAATGTTTTAAATGATTTAATTTTCAATTGGGAATTAATAATAGGTTAATTTATTTGATAAAATAACTTATTATTACTAAGCCATAATTAAGCAAATAGTAGAGCATAAAGTCTTTGGAAGATTTATGCGATGATGACTTTAGTGCTTAATTAATATACTTACAATAAATCTATCTTTAGATTTAAAAGTATTAAAATTGCAATTAATAATTCTTGGAGAATTAATTGACTATTCTAGTGGAGAAAGGTCAAAGTTTGCAATTGGGCATGTAGCACAAGGTGCACATCGTTTCGATATTCCGAAACCCAAGGCTTGGCCAAAGGTTTATGAAATATTGAAAAGGGAATTGACATATCTCAAAGTGACTACCATTGGATATGGAAGACACGAAGGAATTAAAGAAAGGGCGAGGCTCTAACTTTAAAAATATTTGTCAAAGTTATGTTTACTACTAGTTAAAATTGGATTTAAATACTTAGTGTGGTACATAATAATATATGTATTGACGTTCAGAATCCGCTGTGAGCTGGATACTGGCTTCAAGCCGAGATTTCTCTGCGAATTGGAAACGGGACGAAAGTCGTTGTTTCGACCGTAGATACCTAAGTTTAGGAACTACCCTTTGGGTATGTACTTAAATTAGGAAATGTTATAATGTAACTAGTTTGACTAGAGACATTATCTCTATATCAGTGTTTAATCCGATGCGGATAAAACCTTTATATTCTAAAACACTAAAGTGTTTCATTATATAAAGATGATACTGAGACACAATACATTAGATGTAAATAACAAAAATTTATATTTTGAATATGATAAAATCTCAAACATATAAAATGACACAATAAATAGCTCAAATTGATTTGATCAATAGAGACTTATTTGTGGCATTGTTGTCTGGGACACAATTAAACAAGACTCGTATATCCACACTTTTGTAGAGTGGGTACTAGGACTGATTTGACTATTCAAATAAGGTCTGCGAATCTATTTTATTAGGTAAAATACCTAAAATACTATTTACTTGGTAATAGTAAAAGGGCCACCGATCTGTTAGCCCTATTCATGGTGAAGTAAGTGGGCCCATATCTAGCTAGGCTAGATGTGAACATGAATATTTCGTGACCTTAACGGATGTGACATCACGTTGTGGTTATGTGTTTCTTTTGAAGAACACAGATCGGAAACTTTAGAGTTTCGACACGAAGTAGACAAACAGATCGGCTGTAGTATTATTCCGCCACGGTAAAACCGTAATGGAAAATACTTAAGCAGTAAGTTTCATACGTAAATGAAAGAGTATGGTATTCTTTTATGAGGACTCCTCCCGAGACACGTTAGTTAGACGGTGTGTCCGAACCAAAAACCGAATTTTTGTTGGACATGATAAGGTTTTATCACGAGTCGCTCTGAGCTACAATTTCCTTCAACAGGATATGTATTAACAGTGCAAAACTTATTTAGAATAAGGTTCCATATAAATCTGTTGACAGATATCACATAGGATATGAACAGGGAAGAAACGGGGTTTCTCATTCCTGATAATTTGGGTATGCCAGGCATAGCGTTTGGATGATACCAAACTAAGAACCCAAATTGGATTAGTGCCAATATAGGTTATCCTAAGGGAAACCATAAGTATAGTACTTATAAATCCCACATGAGAACAATGTGATTGTTGCTCACCATGCGGTTTTCCTGAGAGGAATACCGATATGCAGTGGTCAGTGGGAGGATAGTGATACTCGATGAAAATCGGAGTAACACTGTTCAAGGCACGAAGTCCTTAATGGAACACAAATAGTTCATCTATGATGAAACTATACCATTAATCTTCAAATACACAAGAACTTCGTAAATCGGATAGAGTCAGAAAACAACCTAGGGTATGGGTTTCTGATCTCACCCCATAAAGATGTCAATCTTATGGAGGTGTACCATCCGACTACGTTATGAGGAAATGATACGAGGTATCGACTCCCTGTTATGGCAAAGTGCCATGAGTCCGAAATGGATTCCATGTATAACAACTATGTTTGGATACTAGTTGTTGTACCACAAGGCGTTGTGCCTATGGTACATTAAACGTCTTCAAGGAAGACATACATGGAAGGCAACAAACCAACGTACAAAGCTAGGCTTTTGACGAAAAAGGTATCGTTATCAACATTGTGTTAATAACGGTTCAACCTTTTACCTGTTGCCATGGTAAATCCATTTTGAAGATGCTTGAAAATAACTGTATATTTCATTTATGAAATATGTCAGTTACAGATCAAAATCGCTTTCCTGAAAAGGAAACCTTTTGGAGAATGTTTATAACATCCTGACGATTTTATATAACCGACAAACAAGGTTTGCGGGTTATTCGATCCATGTTTGGATCAATGCAAGCATAAGGTTCTTGGAACTGTCGTTTTGAAATAATCATAATGGTTTATGATTTGACTCAAAACGAAATATTTCTTGTGTATATAAGGAGGTTAGTGGGAGAGCGCACTGACAGTGAAATTCCCATATTCCCATATAGCTATTGGTGAAAGCTTGGCTTTCATAAATATTCTTTCATAGATATTCTTCATAAGAAATTCTTCGTAGAATTCTGGGGAGTAACAACCTTTATTCAAGGAATAAAGATCTACTGGGATAGATTTAGAGTGGTAACACTCTCTGAGAAATTGTACATTTAAAATGTACTTGTATTGGTGTCTCATACGCTTTGAGCATATGGAGTCACAATCGGGTCAATCCAAGGGATAGTCACTGGATTGAAGATTAAGAACATCTGGTAGTATCTGAGAGAACTAAAGATGTTGTCTTAAACTATGGAGATGGAGAACTTGAAGTGACTGGGATCACTACTGCAAGTTTCCAAACAATTAAAATACTACGGTACTATAAAGTTTGAATAACAGGGACAGTGAGCTGGAAATCTTCCTAGCAAGATAACTGTTGCCAAATAAACAACAAATGCGGATTATTGCTGCAGCTGAGGCAGCAATAGAAGACCATCTGGTCGAAAATAAATCTAATAAGATTAGATAAAGTTCTGTTAGCAGCTGAGCTAGGCGTCAGCACAGGCTAAGGAATTAAAGGTCTCATCGACGATCCAGATATATACTTCTATATCATCTGATTCGTTCGGATCATATATCGTGGCGATGTGATGATCGTGTAAATCGCGTCAAACGATAATCAAACAAATCCGCTGACGAAAACCTTTCCTCAGCAATTTGAGCGAACCGTACATAGTTCAGGTGTAGGACACTTGAGTGACTCGCTACGTGCCAAGTGGGAGATTGTTGGATAATATGACCCATAGCGTCACTATTTGCACAGATCATTGTGTTGTTGTAGCAAATTAACTATGTAATAAGGAAATTGCACTCTCATCATTTGTGATTAGATCACCATAGATATATAAATGAAGAGAGGTCCCTATGATTAGTTCCTGGATTGAGATGATATGAGACAGTATCAGTCCACGAAGGATTAATCATTAATATCCCTAGCCGTAGTATTATCGAGACTGGGCATCGATAATACGGAATAGGCTAGTATTGCACTTGTGCGCGTTGTGAGGGCACAACGGCATAGTTCTCATATATATAAGTATTGGATACTTGTGCAAGTGCGATAAGAGGTCGTGTTTCACCGATGGTATGGGAAACAGCTTCACTCTGGATAGACCCTTCGGAATCCCATTGGTATTATGACTAGGTGTCTATGGGAGGCCGAAATCAAGGTAGGTGTGTATAGTCTTAACCTGAGACTTACATCGCTAATACTTACGACAATCGGTAAACTTTGGTTTTGGTGGTGTGGGGATCTAACTGGTTCTGTGTTCACCTCTTCTGGGTTTATCAGGAATCGTAGTGTATTGGATGTGATGTCAAGACGGAAGTGTCACTCCAGTCATAATGGAGATGATGTCACGCAGGATACGGTATTAGTGCTCTTCAAGTGATGCGCATCCAATCGTGATATTATGACCAGGTCATGAATATCCGATTATAGAGACTAGTTACCAGACATCCGATATGTGTTTCGGACGGGGCAGACACTTATCCAGCCCCAGCCCTAGCACGTGATTATCCGATACTGGGCCGATATGCCACACAATATTATCTATACGCTTGATACAGATCTTAATATTCTTTAATGGATATGTCCGGAGAATTAGGTAGACTTGGTGCTTTGCTAGGAGTCGACCTTGTCTCGTAAATCGGTAGAACGTAGTACTTGGTACGTACGTGATTCGGATACTCCGACGACCGTATTTACTGCCAGATTATCCGGGGATCTCATGGGTCGCTTCCCGATAATCCACCGATGACGCACAACTCGCACTCTTGAATAATCTGGGATTATACAGAAGAGAGAGAAAATTAATCTAGGATTAATAACGGAGATATTTTATCCGGGATAAAATGTCGTCTAAAGAGAGAGAACGATTAATTTGGAATTGATCGATGAATTAATATATTCGATATATTAGACGAAATTAGATTTCGACGCGGAATTAAAATTAGATTTTAATTCGGGCAAACGAGTTAATTTAGAATTAATTCGTTAGCGACGTAAATAATAATTTCGCCAGGCGCAATTATTTATTTAAATTCGATTGAATTAACGTCGCGACGTAAGCTCGGTATTCGGAAATATCGAACCCGAACGCGTAAGTGCACGTGGGCCCACTTTCATTTGGAAACGTGTGGGGCCCACATGACACATGTCATTCTAATGCTTTGCATGTAGATTGTGTACATTGCACTCAATGTCATTGCATGGAGTTTGAGTGTTTGACACTCTAAGCCATTGCATGTTTTGTGTCATAAATTTATTATTAATTTAATAAATATTATGGCATAAATATAAATTGATTTTTGGTAAATCATTTTAACTCATAAACACAATTACAACTCTCTCATTTCTCTCTTCTAGCTCACGCCCAATGAACAAATGTTACTGGTTTTGAAGCCTTTTGGCGTGAACATAGGGAAGCAAGGGTTGGGTTTTCATGGTGAAAACCGCAAGTGCTAGCACACTACGAGTCTTGCGAAGGTGGTAGGGAGGTTCGACCATGAGACGGGATCCATCCGACGAAGCTAGGAGCTCCGTTTCTTCACTCAAATTTCTGTTTTGCAGGGCAGTGGACTGCCAGCAGTTTGGCGTGAAGGGCAGTACGTTTTTGGCCTTGATTCGTCTTCAAATCGACATAACCGATCAATGTAAGTATTCCGCTATCTTCGTTGGTGTATTCACGCATGTTTTCATGTCTTGATTTGATCTTGGGACCTTAGAATAAACCAACACTTCAAAGCTTGGAGCTACACCAATCATTCAAAGAGGAGCTTAGAGCAACTTCAAAGGAACAAAATTTTTGTTCTCAACACATCCACTCTACCGATCAAAGTGAGTATAATTTCCGCTACTTCTTTGCGTATTCACACATGTTTTATGCTTAAATGATCTTGGGATTAAACTTAGAGACCCAACAATGGTATACGAGCCTATTTAAGCATGAAATGAACTTAGGGTTTATAATCTTGATTTTGGGGATTTTGTGATTTGAGCATGATATCTTCAAATTGATGGTTTGGATAAGCTTAGATGATGTTAAATTAGATTTATGCATCTTAATATTTGAGAAAATAAATTGGATTAATTTTCCCTATATTTGCTTACCTTGGCCGAGAGTTAGAATCCCTTTATGTCATGGTGATTTTGATTTTTTAAGACCATTGGATGTGTTTAAAATGCTTGGATATATTGATTTGTGATTTAATTGGATTGAAATCAAAATTGATATAAAAATCACATCATTGCCGTGACTTGTAGAGCATGTAATGAGGTTGATTTTGCGTCAATAATGTTGGACATGTATTGAATATGAAAAAGCATGATTAATTATGTAAATTGGTATTTTGGAAATGTTAATTTAAATAATTAATTATGACTATACACTTGAATTAAATAAATTGTGATATTGGGAATATTAGAATTTAATTAATTAGGCTTAATTTGGAATTGGGCTAAAATTATTATATTGGGCCTAATGGGCTTGGTTGGGCCAAATTGGTTTAGGACAATTGGATTGGATCCAAATTGGGCCTAAAACCATACCATTAAGTCCAACTATAATTAATGGCCTTTAAATAATTAATTGGGCCTAATGGGCCAAAATTAATTTTATGGCAAATGGTGATTCCTTATTGGGCTTTGGTTGCCAAAGTCCATGCCTTAAGAAATTAATTGAAAGCCCTTTGGAATTTAATTAATTAACATTGGATGTTAATTGGGCTTTGAGACCCATTAAGATTAGATTTAGAATCTAAGTCGTAAAGGCACATTAAAAGTGTAATTATTTAATTTGGAATTAAATAAAAAATTAGTATTGAATAGAAATTAAATTGGATTTAAAATTATAGTTCGATATAATTAGAGAATACGCATTTTGAGTACTTATTCTCAAACGAGTTGGACTCGCGCAAATCAAATCGTTGTTTGAACATTGGATGATCACTTAATTCAAAGATTAATTAATTGGATTAGATTGATTGAATAACATGCTTTGTGTGAAACATGGATGTATTGTATGAATAATGTATATCGGATGGATATTAGATGGGTGAGGGCAATTTTGGAAATTATTGTAATAAAATTAGAATTTATTAAATTGGGCCTGCGTGTCCACCCTTTATCTCTCGACTCTTTGTAATTCTTTTCTCACCAATTCCCCTAAATGTTAATGAAGTTTCTTTATTGTATTATGTAATGGGTAGAAGTTAGAATAGTGCTAGCCGGGGAGAGGAAAAGGGAGTGATTTATTCTAGGAACAATTTGTGAGATATCATCCGCATATCATTATTATTTTATTTATCGCGCCTTATTATGCTTTTAGAATGCATGCTTAAGGGTGTATGATGAGACCTAATCAAAGATAATTAATTGGTTGCCAATTACGTGAAAAACCCTCAATCAAATATTAAGCGTTTTCCTTCCATTGAATGGTTCTTTCTCAAGATCCAAGATTGGCATTGGTTTGTTGGCCAAAGTCAAGATCAATGTCCATCGCGGATGTGTTTGAACATGAAAGCTTTGTTCCATATCGCATGTCTTGGGCAAGTTGTGATTCGTTTGCCAAAGTCAAGGTCACTTCTTGTTCATCGACATGGATTACGAAGTTTTCTAAGGTCAATGGGTCCCGCTTAACTGGAATTATTAAGCTTGTTGAGCCAAAGCCAAAGCTTAGTTGATTTAGAGGAAAATGTTAGAAAATAATTGGATATTTGGCATATATATTGTATATATGTTTCAGACTTGGAGGTCCACCTACCGGATCTAGGAATTTGATGAGATCCAATTGATCTTAGAGATCTACCTAGTAAATATCATACAGCTTGTTGACCAAAGTCAAGGTTGTGTGTTATTAACGGGATCCTAGCCCACTAGGAAACTAGGTTTCCCGAGTACTCAACAGAGGGTTAGAGGCTCGCCGAAAAATAGTGGGAGGCTAGTATTGAATTTGCAATTTCGTTCAAATACTTGCCAAATACGCGCTTTCAAATTATTTCATCATTTTATGTATTTATTAGTTGGACTAATATTTTATTATTTTCTTGTAACAGTTGGATTGTACCCAAAAATCGTTAATTGAATAGTTAGACTATTGCAATTAAGATGACTGGAAAGATCGGGGTTAGAGACATTATCATGGGCGAAAATGTCTTTAATGGCGCAAACTTTCCTGACTGGGATATGAACCTCATGATTGTTCTGGGGGTTGAGAGGATGCTCTATACGATAGAGAGACCTCTCGGGCCTAAGCCCGGAAATGAGCAGCCACTTGAGCTTGAGCTTTGGAAGACTCATAGCGATGACAACTCAACTGCTCAATCCGTCATGCTCGCTGCGATGACCCCTCAATTTCGTCGCGAAAAAAAGGGATTGGATCCCTATACTATGATGGAAAAATTGAAGGACCTTCATCGATCTAACCTTAGATCGTAAATGTATGAATTGCAGAAGAAGCTCTTTCGCTCTCGAATGTTAGAGGGTACATCTGTCGAGCACCACGTGTCACAGATGATTGCTGACATTGAACAACTGAGTCAGCTAGGCATAACCTTTGAGGCTGAGACTTCTATAGATTTGATCTTACAGTCTCTTCCTGACAGCTGGAGCGGGTTCATCATGAACTACAATATGATGAACCAAGACCATACTCTTGGAGAGCTGATGGCAATGCTGCGTGAAGCAGAAAAGAGCTATTGAGGGGCAAAAAGCGTGAGGCGCACTTCGCTTCAACATCTCAGTCTCCCAAGGCTTGGCCGAAGGCTACTAGAGGTGTAAAGAAGAAGAAGAAGAAGAAGGGCTAGGCCAAATCGTCAAAGTCTTCTAGGAAGGCAAAAGGACAAATCCCAAGATGTATGCCTACAGTGTGGCAAACGAGGTCACTGGAAACGTGACTGCCGTGAGTACAAGGCGCACATGAAGGAAATCAAAGCAGGCAAGGCACCGGCTTCAGGTATGTTTGTTATGGAAATAAACATGTCTACTTCTAGTTTTAAAAATTGGATTTTTGATTCTGGTTGTGGTACTCATATATGTACTGATGTGCAGGATCTGCAGATTAGCAGGAGACTGGCCTCAGGGGAGATTGATCTATGAGTTGGAAACGAGACCATGGTCGTTGTTTTGGCTGTAGGAACTTATATTTTGGAACTGCCCTAATGGCATTTACTAAACTTATCAGAGTGTTATTATGTACCTAGTTTGACTAGGAATATTCTATCTGTATCTTTATTAGCCTAATATGGTATACTTTTGTTTTTAGAAACACTGGGTGTTTTATGTATAAAAATGATATGGAGATATGTAGTGCTGATGTGAATAATGGTCTTTATATTTTGAATATAAATCAATCTCAAACATATAATGTAACAAACAAAAGGCTTAAATTAAGTAACAAAGATGAAACTTATATGTGACATTGTCATCTGGATTAGTGGGTACTTGGACGGATTTGATCCAAATTCATATGACGTCTGCGAATCTTGTTTATTAGGCAAAATGCCTAAAACACATTTTAGCGGTAAATGTGCACGTGCCACCGAACTGTTAGCCCTCGTTCATAGTGATGTATGTGGGCCCATGTCTATCCAGGCTAGAGGTGGATATGAATACTTCGTAACCTTTACGGATGATGCATCGCATTATGGTTATGTGTATCTTATGAGACATAAGTCAGAAATCTTTGAGAAATTCAAAGAGTTTCGACACGAAGTAGAAAAATAGACTGGCAAAAGTATTAAGACATTACGGTCGGACCGTGGTGGAGAATACTTGAGCAATGAGTTTTTTGTTTACTTGAAAGAGTATGGTATTATTTCACAGTGGACTCCTCCCGGAACATCGCAATTAAACGGTGTGTCCGAACGGAGAAACCGAACTTTGTTAGACATGGTAAGGTCGATGATGAGTTGCACAGAGCTACTTATTTCCTTCTGGGGATATGCATTGAACAGTGCAATACTTATTTTAAATAAGGTTCCATCAAAGTCTATTCAACAGACTCCGTATGAAATATGGACAGGAAAGAATTCAGGTTTCTCATTCCTGAAGATTTGAGGTTGCTGGGCATACGTTAAATGTTTGGATGGTACCAAACTTGAACCCAAATCGGATAAGTGTTTATTTGTAGGTTATCCTAGGGAAACCAAAGGATATTACTTCTACAACCCACAAGAGAACAAAGTATTTGTTGCTCTACATGTGGTTTTCCTTGAGAAGGAATTCCTAAATGCAGTGGTAAGTGGGAGGAAAGTAGAACTCGATGAAAATCAGAGTGATACTGTTCCTGGCACCAATTCCTTAACGGAACATGAAGAGTTCATCAGGGATGAGACTGTACCACAATCTTTGAATACACAAGAACCGCGTAGGTCAGAGAGAGTCAGAAAACAACCTGAGTGGTATGGGTTTCTGATCTCACCTCATGTGGATATTAATCTTATTGAGGAAGACGAATCAGCTACGTATGAGGAAGCGATACAAGGTATCGACTCCGGTTTATGGTAAGATGCCATGAAATCTGAAATGGATTCCATTTACACCAACCATGTTTGGACACTGGTTGATACACCAGAAGGCGTAAAGCCTATTGGTTGCAAATGGGTCTTCAAGAAGAAGACCGACATGGATGGAAACATACAAACGTACAAAGCTAGGCTTGTAGCTTAGGGGTATTGTGGGACACAGAAACTGGGCGACGCATGCTGTTCCGGACTCGCGGTCCGGTTAGGAGTACGGAGTAGCCCACGGGGACTAAACCGGAGAGTAATGGAGTCGCCACCCGGTGTGAACCGGGACAAAGATTTAAGGCCGCACTCACCCCTCGCAAGCGAAGACCTCAAACCATTGGGTTCGAAATGGTCCCTCACTTATGTCACTTGTAATAAATGATTTGTGCAATAATTCAACCAAGCCTAAGCAACATATTTCCAAGGATAATTTACTCTTAAGTTCGCATGCATAAGTACAAGGCTCATATCTAAGTTTGCATGTAACACTTTTTCATATTGGCATACAACCTCATAAGCACACCATGTTCATGGATACAGAAACGCAAGGAAATGGCAATTGCACAATCATGCGTAAAGGAATAACGTGTTCATAGCTAAATCATGCTCGAGAACCAACATACTAAAGACTTAATCATGCTTGAACACATCAACTAGATGAATGTGGGAATAATTACAGTAAAACATCAATAATAGAATAGTATGATCAATTACAAGATACGAGAGGAATCACCCAAGAAACAATTGTGCATGAAATATGATGAAACATATGAAATCTCGTTCATGGGGCGTTCGAAAACGCGTTCGAACGGTAAATAGAGGGTTCGCGTTCGTGTAGCGTTTGATAACGCGTTCGAACGGGATGAGACCCGATGAGACAAAACACATGCGCGTTCGAGTAGCGTTTGTAAAACACGTTCGAACGAGAAATAGAGGGTTCACGTTCGTGTAGCGTTTGATAACGCGTTCGAACGGAACAAGACCCGACGCATGATTATGCAAGAAGATGACATACAAAGAAAAGCGAATAACGAAATAAAAGGCGCGGCGAATGATGAGTGATACATCTATCACTATTTCCCACTCACTTAACCTAAGATTTTATATAGTTTCTTGAGTCTTGAGAATATTTTGATGTGTTTTGTGTTATTTTGTAGATAAATAAAGTTTCAGGACATTCTGGAGGTGATTTGTGGCAAAACAGGAAAAATTGGCAAAAAGGGCATTTCGGTAATTTTGGCGCGTCGTGACGCGCAAGCCATTGGCGTCGCGACGCCTAACGTGCACCAGAGCTGCTAACGTGCGCCGGGTCAACGGGTCAGAATTTGAGAAGTTTGACTTTGCTAACATGCGCTGTGCCACGTGTCACCATCACAGCCGATATGCTAATGTGCGCCGTGACACGTGTCATCATCCTACGGTGCCGAAAATTACTATTTCCACGTATGCCACGTGTCATCCTACGTGTCGCCACATCACCCGGTCAACGAGTCAACTCTTCCACATGTCTTGCCATGTCATCATCCGTCAACATGCCACGTCATCATCAGCCAATCACGCCGTGACATGTGTCGCAATCCTACGGTGCCGACAATTGATCTATGCCGCCTTGCCACGTCAGCGCCACGTCATCTCCACGTCAGCATAATCATTGAGCTCTTAGCCGCCTCGCCACGTGTCGCCTTGTCTTCTTATCCGAATCGCCACGTGTCAAGCCGAGAACATGCCACGAATCACTGTTCCAGCGTCGCGACGCCAAAGCCCTCGGCGTCGCGATGCCAGAAGCCTACCCGCGCCTATAAATTCAGCTTCAAATTTCAGAATTGATTCTACCACTATCTCTCTTCTATTCTATCTAAAGAGAGAGTTTCTCTCTCTAGATTATTTTAGTTTTTTTTAGTTTTTAATTTTTAGTTTTGTAAATAATTTTAATTACGTTTTGTAATAATAGTAATTTAATTTTTACTTTTTACTTTTTACAGTTTTTATTATTCACCATGAGAAGGTAACTTCCCCAGCTAGGGTGAAAGGTAATTCTTTTACTGTTACTATTTAGATTAATCTCCCTTAAAAATAATATATTCATTATTTAAAATATTGACTTAAAAAGGATACCGCTATATTGGTTGGTTGGTAATTTAATTTTAATCTGGTTTAAACCTGACTAATCAAGGATACCGCCAGATTGGTCGGTTGGTAATTTAATTTTGGTTCCGCCTTAATGGCTGGTTGGACTTAATTTGACTTAATCAGGATACCGCCAGATTGGTCGGTTGGTAATTTAATTTTGGTTCCGCCTTAATGGCTGGTTGGACTTAATTTGACTTAATCAGGATACCGCCAGATTGGTCGGTTGGTAATATTATCACAAGTTTATATATTATTTTATGGGAGATATCTAAATTAGTAGTAGTAAAAGTTGATCCTTTTACCTTAGCATTTTATTTTACTTTTCAGCTTTTATTTTATGTCTTTTACTTTTCAGCATTTTTACTTTATGTCTTTTACTTTTAAGTTTTTACTAGCCCTAGTTATGTGTTAGTTATCTGGGGTTGTGATGAATTCTTATATCACCGGTTTATAAGGGGTTATTTTATAGTTTGGGTAATTTAAAGGTTTACTTATTAAGTCTTAATCTTAATGCTTCTTGTTGTCTGATCACCAATAAGATTGATGTGGTAAATCTAAAATGAACTAGACATAGGGATTTTAGGTTTCAGCCTTAGACTTAATAGCCCACGATCTTCCTTGAGGATAAATAACCCTTTAATAGATTTCCTTACAGGATAGGAATATACCTGTCGGGCGGGGGCAGCCATAATTTGAACTTAAACTTAATGAATCCAGATAATTTGGTTGACATAGACATATGGTTCAATTGGGTTAAACTGGGTATTTGCGTCTGACCATCGACATAGGCTTTTGCATAATTTAGTGTTCCAGGTTAGTAAACTGATTTATTACACAAACATAAAATAATCACTTCATCTTTTAAAAGATATTAGAATGATTCACAACCCTAGATCTTTGTGTCTTTTGTTATTTTCTTTAGTATTTTCTTTTGTCTTTTTATTTATTTATTTATTTTGCAAAACTACAATCAACCAAATCAATCAAGCAATCATTCTCTTCACCCTCAATTAGATATCTGTAAATAAATAGATTCAATAATAAATAACAACAGTAGGAATTAAGTCCTCGTGGGATCAATAATTTTATACTACTTGAACGATACGTACTCTTGCGTTATACGTGTGTGTTTACGCCGGTCAAGTTTTTGGCGTCGTTGCCGGGGACTTATTTTTCTTGAGTTATTAATTTTGAAGATATCTAATTTACTTGTATCTAATTTTCTTTATATTTATCTTTAATTTTTATTTTTTTCTGTTATTTCAGGTGGTTGAAAAATGGAACACTACTGGGAAATTGAAAGATTACGAACCTTACAAGAAGATACACCCTACATCTGGGAGCAACAGTCTGGTTTTCTGAGGCCTGTTGTGCAGGCCAATGACGATCACTGGATGCCAGAACCAAGCAATGCTACATTTGCTCATCAGAACGAAATGGGGAGATGTATGATTTGTGATGGTAACCACCCGAGCGATCAATGCATATACTTTTCAGAGTGGAAGAATTATCAGAATCATTCAAGATACGAAGAACCATCATATTTTCCATCTTATCCACCATCCACCTACGATCTTCATCAACAATCAGAATCATCAGAGGAAGATCAGATGATTGACATGCTCAAAGATTGGGTCAAGAAACAAGACAAAAAGTTGGATACAATGCTTGAAACATGCCAGAATCAATTTGAAAGTATTCAGAGACAATCAAAATTCATTCAGAGACTGACAGATCAAACAAGACAATTACCTCAAGAAGAATTATCAGATGAAACTGACAAAGCCTTCGAGTACCCAGAGATCCACAATGACACCTTAACAGAGGAGGAGGCTGAGCAGTATCAACAACCAGAGGTATCAGTTCAGGTGCCCGAACCGGCAAAATCTCGATTTGACTTTTATTATTCTGATTCTGACGAAGATGAAACTGATCTATTTGTACCAACTGCACCAACAACGGAGGATCAAACTTTCAATCCTCAAAATGAAGATCTTGGAGCATGCTTTACCATGATGTTTGAAGAAGATCTATCTGAACCATCCATTCCAGTCATATCAGAGGATGAAGACCTAAAATCTGACATTTCTTTTCATCCTCAGGTTGACAATTTCGAAACATGTATTTCACAGATGACAGATGAAGAGCTGAATATGGAAATTTTAAAATACATCTGTGAAGAAAATGTAGAACAAGAAGCAGAGCAAATGGAAGAGCAAATGTCTGACCTTATTAAAGATCCAGAGCATTCAGGAGAAACATCGCTGTTTTGGGGAGTACAAATCAAAGATATCAACCAGAAGATTGACAGAATGGAATTTCCATTCCAAGTCAAGCATCATACGAGACCTCCTGATTTTCTTTCTTTCTTTGCAGGAATCACTGGAACAACAAGGAGTAAAAAGGTGGCACGAGCACTGAATGAGACAAAACTCTTTTTGCCACTTTACCGTTGGAAGAGACCATTCAAAAGCAATGCTCACGGGATTGTCTTTAATCGGACATCCAAAACGACATTGAAACCTCCTTAACATATGGATTTCAATCACGTCTGGCTGAAGACGAAAAATTTAGCGCTAGCAGGGAGGCAACCCATGCAATTTTTTGTAATTTGTTTTCATATTTTGTGTGAACTTTTTAATTTTGTGTTTTAGTTTTACAGGAAAAATAAAAACGGAATTTTTCAGGACAAAGTAAGCCAGTGCAAGCGGGATTTTCACAAAATAAAAATTTGACAAAATCACGAAGATATAAAGTCAATCCAGTAGAGACGACAGAGTAAGGATTCAGCTATCGAGACGCATCCCTGTGGATTTATCCGTCGAAAGACTTGGTTTTGCCAAAAAATAAAAAAAATACCTAGCGTCGCGACGCCAGGCAAACTTCAGCGTCGCGACACTGGATCGATTACAGGCCCAAAAACAGTAGCCGCCGAGAACAGAACCCATTTCCCTCATAGATCTCACCATTCTCTCTCAACTCACAACCACCACAGTCGAGCCTTCATCCTCACCGTGAACCATACAACCCCAGCCGAGACTACCATCCTCAACCACCGACCACACAAAGCCGAAACTCACTTCCACAACACCAAATCACCACCAACCCGAGCATTATTATTACCCACTTCGCCGAACCGAGCACCTCCGTTTCTGCAAGCCGTGAGTTACCCAACTCGCCGATCAGATCCATCACCGCGACAGCCAAGCCGGCTGACCACCACCATCGCAAGCACCACAGCCGAGACCCATGGCCGAGCTTCCAACCTTCGACCAAGATCCACCCAAACAGAGATCGAACTGAACATCGCCAGAACTGGACCGGAGCCGAGCCACCTTTGCCGAACCCTTGCCAAAACCGAGCCTCACCGGAGCCACTACTGCCAAATCAGATATGGGTCTTCAAAAGTGTTAACGGTAAATCTGAGAAATTAATGGAGACCTGTGATATGGCAATTTGGGAGTGTTGGATTCGATTGATTGGACTTTGGAGGTGTTGAAATTGATTGAATTCGTAGATTTTGGGGGCGAAGTTTGTTGTGTGGTGATAATTTTATGGTGAATTTTGGGGAAATTATGAGTTTTTAGAGGTGATTCTGCCAAAATTTTTACTAAAAAAATGGTCAAATAACGAAAGTGGTAAGAATCGTAAATTGGACATAGATCTTAATCGATTATTTTTCCTGTAAAATTTCAGCTAATCAGGTATTAACTTCTAAACTCTCTTATATTATTTAAGACATTAGGGACAATGTCTCATTTAGGTTTGGGGGATGGAATTAGTTGATCAATACCTTGTTTTTAGTTTGTGTGTTGTTTTATTTTTAGTCCAAAATTTTTCGAAAAATACAAAAAAATTGAAAATTTTTCAAAAATTACAAAAATATTTTGAATTTTTTGTGTTTTTATTTTGACTAAAAAGGTGAAATTGGTAAGAGATAGCTGAGTAAGGAGTTTACACTCCTGAGACGTATCTCAAACCTATTTCGAAACAAGTTAATTTTTGTTTATCTCCTTTTAAATTATTTAATTTGTGAATTCTCCATAACACTGACTAAAATGAATCTTCATATGCTCAGTTGACAGGTATTATCAACATACATGGAAACATACAGACATGAGCTAAAATTGAAAAGTTTGTAATATTCAGTACTCTAGTTTAATCGGAGGAAGCATCTCAAAAAGTGATGGAGTAAAAAAAAAAAAAAAAAATCTGAGATCCGAGTTATTAAGTTTGTAAGGGTGTTTTAACACCTAGTGCCCTAAAGCCAACTGGTTTGAGAATCACTGGCCCAACGCTCGCTACATGGATCAAAGATGCTGAAAAAAATATATATATATCTGAAGTCTGAGTAATTAAGTCCGTAGGGGTGTCTTAACACCTGGTGCCCTAAAACCAACTGGTTTGGGAGCCACCGACCTAACACTCGTTACATAGATGGAAGATATTGTATATAAATAAAAAAAATCAAAGAAAAAATCAGAAAAATGAGAAAAAATTATTCCATTGCTACAAAAAGGTTGAAATCTGATAGAACTTTAGGACAAAAATATTACTCTCTTATCAACTGCACTTATGACTGCTGTGGGCAAAAATGAGTTGTTTAATATTATGTTGGCTGTGTTTATGAAGAATGGTAAAAATGATCGGAGAATTTACTTATTTGGTAATTTAGAATGAAACAAAACAACTAGTAACTTGGAGTAGAAGTTTCACCTAATTAGTTACTAACTTCTTTATTCTCTTTTCGCTTGTCTTTTTGCTTTTGTGTGCATTAGTTTTAATACCTTTTTACTTTTGTAAAATGTTTGTGGGTATCATTGCTGTAAACCCTCAAGAGACTACAACTCGTCCACTAGGACACCTAGGGGTTTAAAGGCTTGTTGTATATGCTAAATGCAACCGTGATCCCTACGAAAGTGGCTTAGCTAATTTATTTATGTTATTTTATGTTTTGCTCGAGGACTAGCAAAATGTTAGGTTTGGGGGTGTGATGAGTGATAAATCTATCACTATTTCCCACTCACTTAACCTAAGATTTTGTATAGTTTCTCGAGTCTTGTGAATATTTTGATGTGTTTTGTGTTATTTTGTAGATAAATAAAGTTTCAGGACATTCTGGAGGTGATTTGGGGCAAAACAGGAAAAATTGGCAAAAAGGGCATTTCGGTAATTTTGGCGCGTCACGACGCGCAAGCCATTGGCGTCGCGACGCCTAACGTGCACCACAGTTGCTAACGTGCGACGGGTCAACGAGTCAGAATTTGAGAAGTTTGACTTTGCTAACATGCGCCGTGCCACGTGTCACCATCACATCCGATATGCTAATGTGCGCCGTGACACGTGTCATCATCCTACGGTGCCGGCAATTACTATTTCCACGTGTGCCACATGTCATCCTACGTGTCGCCACATCACCCGGTCAACGAGTCAACTCTTCCACGCGTCTTGCCACATCATCATCCGTCAACATGCCACGTCATCATCAGCCAATCACGCCGTGACACGTGTCGCAATCCTACGGTGCCGACAATTGATCTCAGCCGCCTTGCCACGTCAGCGCCACATCAGCATAATCATTGAGCTCTTAGCCGCCTCGCCACGTGTCGCCTTATCTTCTTATCCGAATCAACACGTGTCAAGCCGAGAACACGCCATGAATCACTGTTCCAGCGTCGCGACGCCAAAGCCCTCGGCGTCGCGACGCCAGAAGCCTACCCGCGCCTATAAATTCAGCTTCAAATTTCAGAATTGATTGTACCACTCTCTCTCTTCTATTCTATCTAAAGAGAGAGTTTCTCTCTCTAGATTCTTTTAGTTTTTTTAGTTTTTTTTTAGTTTTTAATTTTTAGTTTTGTAAATAATTTTAATTACGTTTTGTAATAATAGTAATTTAATTCTTACTTTTTACTTTTTACAGTTTTTATTATTCACCATGAGAAGGTAACTTCCCCAGCTAGGGTGAAAGGTAATTCTTTTACTGTTACTATTTAGATTAATCTCCCTTAAAAATAATATATTCACTATTTAAAATATTGACTTAAAAAGGATACCGTTATATTGGTCGGTTGGTAATTTAATTTTAATCTGGTTTAAACCTGACTAATCAAGGATACCGCCAGATTGGTCGGTTGGTAATTTAATTTTGGTTCCGCCTTAATGGCTGGTTGGACTTAATTTGACTTAATCAGGATACCGCCAGATTGGTCGGTTGGTAATATTATCACAAGTTTATATATTATTTTATGGGAGATATCTAAATTAGTAGTAGTAAAAGTTGATCCTTTTACCTTAGCATTTTATTTTACTTTTCAGCTTCTATTTTATGTCTTTTACTTTTCAGCATTTTTACTTTATGTCTTTTGCTTTTAAGTTTTTACTAGCCCTAGTTATGTGTTAGTTATCTGGGGTTGTGATGAATTCTTATATCACCGGTTTATAAGGGTTATTTTATAGTTTGGGTAATTTAAAGGTTTACTTATTAAGTCTTAAGCTTAATGCTTCTTGTTGTCTGATCACCAATAAGATTGATGTGGTAAATCTAAAATGAACTAGACATAGGGATTTTAGGTTTCAGCCTTAGACTTAATAGCCCACGATCTTCCTTGAGGATAGATAACCCTTTAATAGATTTCCTTACAGGATAGGAATATACCTGTCGGGCGGGGGTAGCCATAATTGGAACTTAAACTTAATGAAAACAGATAATTTGGTTGACATAGACATATGGTTCAATTGGGTTAAACTGGGTATTTGCGTCTGACCATCGACATAGGCTTTTGCATAATTTAGTGTTCTAGGTTAGTAAACTGATTTATTACACAAACATAAAATAATCACTTCATCTTTTAAAAGATATTAGAATGATTCACAACCCTAGATCTTTGTGTCTTTTGTTATTTTCTTTAGTATTTTCTTTTGTCTTTTTATTTATTTATTTATTTTGCAAAACTACAATCAACCAAATCAATCAAGCAATCATTCTCTTCACCCTCAATTAGATATCTGTAAATAAAAGATTCAATAATTAATAACAACAGTAGGAATTAAGTCATCGTGGGATCGATAATTTTATACTACTTGAACGATACGTGCACTTGCGTTATACATGTGTGTTTACGCCGGTCAGCGAAGTATCGTGGTAGAGGTTCTTTAACCCCTCGAAATGGAGGACCTTTAATCCAACATACTAAGCCCATGCGCATCACATCATAATGCATATAAAAATAAAGACAACAATATCGGACTTCGTATACCCGATTGAACATATTTTACATCCAACCGAATATACATCATCCGGCGCGGCAAAGCATCGCGGTAAAGTTTCTTTAACCCCTCGAAATGGAGGACCTTTAATCCAACTTACTAAGCCCATGCGCTAATAATATAATGCATATACAAAGTAAAGACAACGATATCGGACTTCGTGTATCCGATGTAACATATCTCACATCCATCGAATATACATTATCCGGCACGTCAAAGCATCGTGGTAAAGGATTTTAACCTCTCAAAATAGAATACCTTTAATCGCACTTACTAAGCCCATGCGCAAACAACACAATACATATATAAAAAGTAAAGACAATGATATCGGAATTCGTTTATCCGATTGAACATATCTCACATCCAATCGAATATACATTATCCACCGCGGCAAAGTATCGTGGTAAAGGATTTTACCCTCTCAAAATAGAGGACCTTTAATCGTACTTACTAAGCCCATACGCTAATAACACGATGCATATAAGAAATAAAGACAACAATATCGGAATTCGTATACCCGATTGAACATATCTCACATTCAACCGAATATACATCATCCGGCGCGGCAAAGTATCGTGGTAAAGGATTTTAACCTTTCAAAATAGAGGACCTTTAATCGCACTTACTAAGCCCATGCGCTTTATCTCATCATTACATAAACAAATAACATGCGAAAATCAAGTAGCGAATAATAAACAAATCAAAACAACATAAAACGAAATATCCACCGTTTACTCAAGTGGTACGTGGAGTTGTATCCCGAGTACATATCATACTACCGTCCATTCGGAATCGGCTATAAAATTTATGTCCGGGTTTCCATCCTATATACCACGAGAGGCGACACATTTTTCATTTTATTCAAGGGCCACAACACACATCATACAAAGACTCTCATGCGAATAATATTCAATGAACAATTAAAAGATGAATATAAACTAATGAGAGAGGTGCCCTCAGGTCTAACCTTTTATGTCGACTTTCGGACTCGCGTTTCACTTCCGTCGGAAGGGCTATCACTCCGCAACTCTTCCGGTTCACTGGATTAACGTCTTAGCTCACTGTTTTGCTATTTTGGTCACTGTTTTGGCTCTGTTTTGCTGCTGTTTTCTCTGTATTTTCTGGTCATTGTTTCAGGTGTGTTAAGGCTACTGTTTTGGGTGTTTAGGGGACTGTTTTGGGCGGTTTCTTGACTGTTTTACTGGGCAGTTTCTGGGTTAGTTCGGGGTAATTTTGGGACATTTTAGGGACTAATTTGGTGTAGTTTTGATGGTGTTATATGGCAGTGGGATATTTTTGGGCGTGAAGGACGTGGGTAGGCTGCACGTGAAGGGGATTTGTGGTGCTGAAGTGCTATGTGTTGAACGTGAGTGGATGGCGCTATAACGTGTTTAGGGCTGGTGTTTATGTGAATGGCCTGTGATGTGAGGGTGAAAGTGTGGCTATTATGGGCAGTATGCGTGAAGGCTCGTTACGTTTGAAGGTTGAACTGAGTTTGGGGTATGTCAAGAAGGCGTGTGTTGCTGCTTTAGGCTGTATGCGTGAACGTGGAGTATGCTGATGGTGTGATGAGGCTAGTGACGAGTGGAGGGGTTGTTTCAATGTGTGGCTAAACTGGGCTGTGGCAGGCTACGTGTTGATGAAAGGGGTTTTGATGAAGTTTAAGACAATGAGTGGCTAGGTGAAGGCAGGTCAGGTTGCTTATTGGTGTTTTGAGTGAGGAGGGTGTGAAGGTTGAGGCAGTGGCTTGTTGATGAGTTGTTTGTTGTGTAAAGGCTTAGGGTTTATTTACTTTGAGCATGCCGTGTATGAGAGTTTCCTCTAGGGTATTGGTTTTTGTTTTAGCCGCGTCAGAGAGAGCTAGGGTTGGAGATTATGTGTTGTTTTTATAGAGGGAGGGAATGAATTAGGGTTTGCATGGTTTTTGAAAGGAAACAAAATCAATTATTGATGCATGTGTGGTATTTGATTTAAATAGTTTAGGCAAGGATATTTATTTTTTGGTGGGAATTATATTAAATTGGTAGGTGATTTTTAAATTTGGTATGTAATTTTTTTAGATTAGGAATTTAATTTATTTAATTTAGGAATTAATTTAATTTAATTTATTTTAATTTAAATTGGATTTTAATTTGATTTAGTTTAATTGGATTTAATTTAATCTAACTTCAATTTAATTGGTTTTGAATTTAATTTGTGACATGTTTTTTTTTAAATGGTTTAATTATTATTTTGGATTGGGCTTGGGTGAGATGGGCTGGTGGTGTAGTTTTGGGCCAAGGCTAAGGGTGTATTTTAATAACGGAGGTCCAATAAGCGAGCATGAAGCTAAGCAAGCGACTAAAATCTAACAAAAATACCGGTTCCCTTCCGACATCCGTTTCCCGCGACTCAAAAGGTAGTGTCTCCAAATGAGACTCATCATAGGGACTTATATGCAAAAATGCACTGCCTACAGTAGCCCCCACTTTGATGGGACTTGTGTAGTGTGTGATAAGAGCAATCCTATCAAAGTTATGCAATGCATTTTTACTTACCTGGCTCGCCAGCTGCCACTTGACTAGCCTTCTGCTCCACCGAGCTGATGATGCAGTGGATCTCGATCCTGGGACGCATCCCAATAACTGCAACCGACAACTGGGGCCTCGACCCTGGGACGCATCTGATGAGTGGTAAATCTATCACTATTTCCCACTCATTTAACCTAATATTTTGTATAGTTTCTTGAGTTTTGTGAATATTTTGATGTGTTTTGTGTTATTTTGTAGATAAATAAAGTTTCAGGACACTCTGGAGGTGATTTGGGCCAAAACAGTGAAAATTGGACGAAAAGGGCATTTTGGTAAATTCCCGCGTCGCGACGCCCAGACCTTCCGCGTCGCGACGCCTAATGTGCGCCGGGTCCACAAATCAGAATCTGAGAAAAGTTTGACTTTGCTAACGTGCACCGTGCCACGTGTCACCATCTCAGCCGATCTGCTAATATAAGTCGTGCCACATGTCAGCATCTTACGGTGCCGACAGTCACCATTGCCACATGTCGCCACGTGTCATTCCACGTCGTTGCCACGTCGTCAGCCACATCACCAGGTTGACCGAGTCAACATGCCACATCACTGCCACGTCATCATCAACCAATCAGGAAGTGCCATGTGTCACAATTCTACGGTGCCGACAGTCCCTTTCCCACGTGTCGCCACGTCAGCATCAATTATTGGCTATCTAATTCTTATCTGACACGTGGCGGATAAGAATCTAGCCGACCAATCAGTAGTCGCCACGTGTCACAATAATTGAGATCCAACCACCCTGCCACGTGTCACCTTATAATCTATCCAGAATCTGAAACCGAAGAACTAGAGCGTGCCACGTCGACAAATCTGGCGTCGCGACGCGAGATTGGCGTCGCGACGCCGGACCCCTACTGACCCCTATAAATAGAGCGCGAAATTCCAGTTTCAGTTGTACCACTATCTCTCATCTCTTTGATGTAAATAGAGAGTTTCTCTCTCTACTTTCTTTTAATTTTTAGTTTTTTTTTAGTTTTTAGTTTTGTAATTAATTTTAATTACGTTTTGTAATAATAGTAATTTACTTGTTTTTTTACTTTTTACAGTTTTTACTATTTACCATGAGGAGGTAACTTCCCCAACTAGGTTGAAAGGTAATTCTTTTACTATTGCTATTTAGATTAATCTCCCTTAAATATAATATATTCACTATTTAAAATATTGACTTAAAAAGGATACCGCCAGATTGGTCGGTTAGTAATTAAACTTTCTTACCGCCTATATGGCAGGTTCATGGACAAATCTTTTTACCGCCTTAATGGCTGGTTGGACTTAATTTGACTTAATCAGGATACCGCCTATATGGCTGGTTGGTAATGTTATCACAAGTTTATATATTATATTATGGGAGATATCTAAATTAGTAGTAGTAAAAGTAATTCATTTTACCTTAGCATTTTATTTTATTGTAATTTACTTTCAGTATTTACTTTACCGCATTTTTACTTTATGTCTTTTATTTTCAAGATTTTACTAGCCCTAGTTATGTGTTGTAATTAAATTAGTTATATGGGGTTGTGATGACTTTTAATATCATCGGCTTATAAGGGTTATTTTATAGTTTGGGTAATTTAAAGGTTTACTTATTAAGTCTTAAACTTAATGCTACTTGTTGTCTGATCACCAATAAGATTGATGTGGTAAATCTAAAATGAACTAGACATAGGGATTTTAGGTTTCAGCCTTAGACTTAATAGCCCACGATCTTCCTTGAGGATATACAACCCTTTAATAGATTTCCTTACAGGATAGACATATACCTGTTGGGCGGGGGTAGCCCTAATTGGAACTTAAACTTAATGAATCCAGATAATTTGGCTGACATAGACATATGGTTCAATTGGGTTAAACTGGGTATTTGCGTCTAACCATCGACATAAGCTTTTGCATAATTTAGTGTTCCAGGTTAGTAAACTGATTATTACACAAACATAAAATAATCACTTCATCTTTTAAATGATATTGGAAGAAATCACAACCCTAGATAATTTTTAATATTGAATTTTATTAAAATCTACTTTCGAATAATTTTATTTACTTGTTTTTAAATTTAGAATCGTCACCATTTCAAATCAATTAAACAACTTGTTAGATATTAGTAATCATTTGACCTCATAAAATTAATAGTTTAGCTATTAAGTCCTCGTGGGATCGATATTTTTATAATACTTGAACGATACGTGCGCTTGCGTTATACGTGTGTGTTTACGCCGGTCAACATCCCAATATCGCTGAAAAAAATGGGCCTCGACCCTGGGACGCATCCCAAAAACTAAAGGTGCAGGGGGGTCAACGGCCCTGGGACACATCCCGATAACTGCAACCGACAACGAGGGCTCACGGCCCTGGGACGCATCCCGATAACATTGCCAAAATGGGCCTCGAACCTTGGACGCATCCCCAAAACTAAAGGTTCAGGGGGCCAACGGCCCTGGGACGCATCTCGATAACTACAACCGACAACTGGGGCTCACGGCTCTGGGACGTATCCCGATAACGCTGCCAAAATGGGCCTCGACCTTGGGACGCATCCAAAAACTACTGATGATATGGGTTTTCAACCCTGGGACGCATCCCCAAAATTGCTGATACTGAAGAAGTGGGTTACAACCCTAGGACGCATCCCCAAAACCGCTGATATGATGAAGTGGGCCTCAACCATGGGACGCATCCCCAAACTGCAGATGAAATATGGGCCTCAACCTTGGGACGCATCCCTAAAACTACTGATACTGAAGAAGTGGGTACAACTTGGGACGCATCCCCAAAACTGCTGATACCGATGAAGTGGGTTACAACCCTGGGAGGCATCCCAAAAACTACTGATATAATGTGGGCCTTGACCCTAGGATGCATACCCAAAATTGTCGATGCTGAAGAAGTGGGTACAACCCTAGGACGCATCCCCAAAACTATTGATACTGATGAAATGGGTTACAACCCTGGGACGCATCTCCAAACTGCTACTGATGCTGATGTGGGTCTCGACCCTGGGACTCATCCCTAAAATTGATACTGATGCTGCTGCAGGCCTCGACCCTGGGACTCATCCCTAAACTGATGCTGATGCTGATGTGGGTCTCGACCCTGAGACTCATCCCCAAAAATGATACTGATGTTGTTGCGGGCCTCAACCCTGAGACTCATCCCCAAAACTGATACTGATGATGACGTAGGCCTCGACCCTAAGACTCATCCCTGAAACTGATACTGCTGTGGGCCTCGACCTTGGGACTCATCCCTACAACTGATACTGATGATGACGTAGGCCTCGGCCTTGGGACTCATCCCCACAATTGATACTGATGATGACGTAGGCCTCGGCCCTGAGACTCATCCCTGAAACTGATGCTGATGTGGGCCTCGACCCTGGGACTCATCCCCAAAAACTAATACTGATGTAGATCTGGGCCTCGCCCCAAACTGGTACTGATATGGGCCTCGCCCGTAGACTGATACAGATATGGCCTCGCCCGCAGACTGATACTGATGTGGGCTCGCCCCCAGAGTGCCATACTCGGCGATTCTGATAAAGATGTGGGCTTCGCTCTCAGAGTGCCATACTCGGCAAGACTGATACTGATAAAGACGTGGGCCTCAACCCCTAGGGTGCCATACCCGGAAAAACTGGTTCTGATAACGATATGGGCCTCGCCCCCGAACTGTTACTGATATGGGCCTCACCCCAAAAACTGATACTGATATGGGCCTCGCCCCTATGCTGATACTGACATGGACCTCATCCCAAACTGATACTGATATGGGCCTCGCCCCTAGAGTGCCATACTCGACCAGACTAATAATGATAATGTGGGCTTCGCCCCCAGAGTGCCATACCCGGCAAGACTGATGCTGATGCTAATGTGTCATTTCAATATATTAAATTGCCTTTCATGACATAATCTTGATAGCTAGACATATTTTCGTCCTCAACGAATGCTTTCGCATCGAAACCTGAGAACCTTCAAAGTACTTGATACACTCAACTCTGATCCTCTGAATAGGTGATCTGAACTATACTCTTAGTGTGTGTGCGCCAGGTCTCTTTCGCAGTTTATTCCTTAAGTGAACTAACTCGATGATTTCGTTTCGGAGAATCGGATCGGTGGGTCTAACCAAACTAGATGTCTTGATCACACTCTGTGATTACTTCGTCATACTCAACATGATATGGTCTTTTTCTATTTTCTTGTCTCATTCTTTTCATTCTTTTCATTTTTTTTGACACACCTACCCTTTAAGGTAGCATTTCTCCTCATGGTGGTCCTAATACTCGCCCATGGGTAGCTTCACGCTTATCGGTTATAGGCGGTCTATTTTTCTTTTCTTTTCAGAGACTTTCTTTGTTCCCAACCATATCATTTATCGTAGCATAAGTAAACCAGGGTGGACATCCAGGCAAACGGTCATTCACCGATCCATCATCCATTCGGCTAGCCAGCTTGCCAACCACTCAGGTTTCCACTGTTGAGATCCCATAATCAAGTGCTCGCGAGTCTAGCTGAGATCAATCCATTCAGAATACCGGACGAGAGCACGTCTCACACTTATCATTTCTAAAGCTTCTCCTTACAGCAAACAATGTCATCACCGGACATATGTCTAACTATCAAAGATTTCTCTCTCTCATTTTTTTTTTTTCACTAATTCCACAGAATTCTTCCGTCATCTTCTGATAATATGGGCTTCGTCCCTTGAGATCTATTCCCAAAACTCAAACCCATATGGGCCTCAGCCTTGGGACTCCTCCCCAAAACTAGCACCAATGTGGGCCTCAACCCTCAGATTACTACCCGCCTCTGTCACCAATATGGGCCTCAGTCCTAGGATTATTACCCGAATCCTATACTGTGCTTTCGCTGTTTCTGAATGGCTTGTCTTTGCCGCTTTCTCTTTTCTTCTTCAAAACCTGTGAACACAAAACAAAACAAAACAAACACAAAAGGAATGCAAAATGGGTTACGTGTATGCATGCATGCATGTGTTTCTTATCCCGTCGGGTTAGGTCTTCGGCCAATTCCCTTGGTGACTGCTCGGTCTTTTCTTCCTCAAGTAAAGTACTGTTTCAATCTGTCCATGTCGATCGGCTCGGTGAACTCATTCTCCTCTAAATCTGACAGTATCACTGTCCCGTTTCCCATTGCTGAATGGGTATCCTGTCTTTTCTGCTTGCTTCTTCCAAAAATTCACCGGGTTCGAAATATCGCTGAGTATCATAATACCAAGGTTGAATACTTTTGTCAAATATACTTATGTTGCAGAGACTCAGGCAAGTTAACGAAATGAACATCTTATTATCATTAAGAAAAGGTTCGAAGAAATAGACAAAATCAATGTCTCTATTAATAAATGCTGGATCACAACTGAATAAGATCTGGGAGACAAACATCTCCATAAATTGCAACTTTATCTTCCCTTACTTTCTTATTTCCTTCGACCATTAATTTCTCCAGGTACAATAGTTATTCTTCCCATTCACTTCTCCCTTTTGCAACCTCCGTCTCATCACTGTCTGAGAAGTTTTCCCAAAGATCCTCCCTCTACTTTATTTCACTTTTACCACTGTTGCCCCGTATCCCCGTGCAAGAAGTTTGGTAGTTGTGGGTTTGGAAGACAAGATTGTCGGGTAGGCCGGAGTCAATAATGTGGGTAGGTGGAGGTTTTCTGTGTGTGTTGGCTTGTTCTTTTTCCGGGTATGGTATTTTATGGGAGTCGATGAGGTCCTGGATCTCATGCCTAAGGCGGGAGCATTTGTTAGTTTCGTGGCCTCTTTACTGGTGGTAGTGACAGTAAAGGTTTAGCTTAAGGTAGCGTGGTACAGGGTTTGGAAGTGGTTTAGGTTTCAAGGGGCTTAGGAATCCTTACCGTTTCAGCTCTTTAAACACCTTTGACAAAGATCTACCTAAATTGGAGAATTGCCTGTCCCTGATAGGGACAATCTCAGAAGGAGGGAGTTTGGTCTCCAAGATTTCCCTGAAGGTCTTTCCATTCTGATTGTACATCTCTCTGTTATCGGCTATACAGAGTACGGTCAAACTGGCCACAACATAAGTCAGAACTTGCAATATCTCAATAATTCCTGTTACTTTGGTCTCCAATTGATCCAGGTGGGATCCCTCGTTGGCTGACTCACTCATGATGCGTGTATGCATGAGTGCATGTCATGTATGCGATGTATGGAATAAATAAGCTTATAAAAGAATTTGCACTAATTGGCCCATTATCATTTTAAAGTGTTCAATCATATTATTGCACGGTAAAAACTTGTCCTAGTTGAAATGGCCCAACAGGTTTACACTTCGCGATAACATAACCAAATAACTTCAAATGATAAAAGGCCTATACATAAAATGGCCCATCGACATTTTAGAAGTCTTTGGCCCAACTGTCAAAGGACACGAACTCGTCCCAGTTTAAATGGCCCAACAAGTTCACATCTCTTGAAAAAAGGTCCAACTGGATGTAAATAACGATGGTCCAAAACACAAACATAACAAGATAATTCAAGCATAAAGCAATAAGTTCTACAGAGTGGCCCACCAACATTTCAGAAGCTTTGGGCTTAATTGTCATAGGATACGAACTCATCCCAGTTTAAATGGCCCAACAGGTTCGCATTTCTGACAAGAAGCCCAACTGCGTCCAAATGGTGATGGTCCACAAGCACAAGCACATAGAGATAATTCAAGCATTAAAATAATAAATTCTACAAGGTGGCCCATCAATATTTTAGAAGCTTTGGGCCCAATCGTCATAGGATACGAACTCGTCCCAGTTTAAATGGCTCAACAAGTTCGCATTTCTGATAAAAAGTACAACTGTATCCAAATGAGGATGGTCCACAAGCACAAGGAAATAGTTGCTATAGGCCATACAACCCTGGTCTACGCATGGGTTCGTGGGAGTATAGACAAAGACTCTCGCTGGTGAAGGATTGCCCACAACTAGGTCTCCCCACTCAAGGGTTCGAGCGACCAAGTGAGCGCACCTTTTTTATACCCTAAAGTACGTGCCAACAAGTCATAGCGTGTGACTAACTGTCAAATGGATTTCTTGTTGCAGATTCCCCAGAAGGAGGGTGGAGCGAACTCTCTTAAATACCCAAGCCTCTTAGGCTCTTATCGCTTGGTGACAGGAATAAGCAACAAGTCCTCCAGATTAGTCTGTCACAACAGGCCAATGGTCATGATTATCTAGGTGCCTTCACAGCTTTTCCTTATAGAAAAGTAGTGAATGAAGGAAGACACCAAACCATTACCTAGCCTTAAAATGTCTTTGATCAAACCCTCATTTTACCCACTGTAGACACGGTTAATTAAAGCACAAATCCAAACATTACAAGACAATATTTCGGGACCGATTCTCTATCCCCAGTGGAGTCGCCAGACTATGGGACACAGAAACTGGGCGACGCATGCTGTTCCGGGCTCGCAGCCCGGTTGGGAGTACGGAGTAGCCCACAGGGGACTAAACTGGAGAATAATGGAGTCGCCACCCGGTGTGAACCGGGACAAAGATTTAAGGCTGCACTCACCCCTCGCAAGGGAAGACCTCAAACCATTGGGTTCGGAATGGTCCCTTACTTATGTCACTTGTAATAAATGATTTGTGCAATAATTCAACCAAGCCTAAGCAACATATATCCAAGGATAATTTACTCTTAAGTTCGCATGCATAAGTACAAGGCTCATATCTAAGTTTGCATGTAACACTTTTTCATATTGGCATACAACCTCATAAGCACACCATGTTCATGGATACAGAAACGCAAGGAAATGGAAATTGCACAATCATGCGTAAAGGAATAACCTGTTCATAGCTAAATCATGCTCGAGAACCAACATACCAAAGACTTAATCATGCTTGAACACATCAACTAGATGAATGTGGGAATAAATACAGTAAAACATCAATAATAGAATAGTATGATCAATTACAAGATACGAAAGGAATCACCCAGGAAACAATTATGCATGAAATGTGATGAAACATATGAAATCTCGTTCGTGGGGCGTTCGGAAACGTGTTCGAACGGTAAACAGAAGGTTCGCGTTCGTGTAGCGTTTGATAACGTGTTCAAACGGGATGAGACCCGATGAGACAAAACACATGCACGTTCGAGTAGAATTTGTAAAACACGTTTGCATGAGAAATAGAGGGTTCGCGTTCGTGTAGCGTTTGATAACGCGTTCGAACGGAACAAGACCCGACGCATGATTATGCAAGAAGATGGCATACAAAGAAAAGCGAATAACGAAATAAAAGGCGCGGCGAAGTATCGTGGTAGAGGTTCTTTAACCCCTCGAAATGGAGGACCTTTAATCCAACTTACTAAGCCCATGCGCATCACAACATAATGCATATAAAAATAAAGACAACAATATCGGACTTCGTATACCCGATTGAACACATTTTACATCCAACCGAATATACATCATCCGGCGCAGCAAAGCATCGCGGTAAAGGTTCTTTAACCCCTCGAAATGGAGGACCTTTAATCCAACTTACTAAGCCCATGCGCTAATAATATAATGCATATACAAAGTAAAGACAATGATATCGGACTTTGTGTATCCGATGGAACATATCTCACATCCATCGAATATACATTATCCGGCACGGCAAAGCATCGTGGTAAAGGATTTTAACCTCTCAAAATAGAAGACCTTTAATCGCACTTACTAAGCCCATGCGTAAACAACACAATACATATATAAAAAGTAAAGACAATGATATCAGACTTCGTGTATCTGATTGAACATATCTCACATCCAATCGAATATACATTATCCGGCACGACAAAGCATCGTGGTAAAGGATTTTAACCTCTCAAAATAGAGGACCTTTAATCGCACTTACTAAGCCCATACGCTAATAACACGATGCATATAAGAAATAAAGACAACAATATCAGACTTCGTATACCCGATTGAACATATCTCACATTCAACCGAATATACATCATCCGGTGTGGCAAAGCATCGTGGTAAAGGATTTTAACCTCTCAAAATAGAGGACCTTTAATTGCACTTACTAAGCCCATGCGCTTTATCTCATAATTACATAAACAAATAACATGTGGAAATCAAGTAGCGAATAATAAACAAATCAAAACAACATAAAATGAAATATGCGCCGTTTACTCAAGTGGTACGTGGAGTTGTATCCCGAGTACAGATCATACTACCGTCCATTCGGAATCGGCTATGAAATTTTTGTCCGAGTTTCCATCCTATATACCACGAGAGGCGACACATTTTTCATTTTATTCAAGGGCCACAACACACATCATACAATGACTCTCATGCGAATAATATTCAATAAACAATTAAAAGATGAATATAAACTAATGAGAGAGGTGCCCTCAGGTCTAACCTTTTATGTCGACTTTCGGACTCGCGTTTCACGGCCGTCGGAAGGGCTATCACTCTGCAACTCTTCCGGTTCACTGGATTAACGTCTTAGCTCGCTGTTTTGCTATTTTGGCTCTGTTTTGCTGCTGTTTTCTCTGTATTTTCTGGTCACTGTTTCAAGTGTGTTAAGGCTACTATTTTGGGTGTTTAGGGGACTGTTTTGGGCGGTTTCTGGACTGTTTTATTGGGCAGTTTCAGGGTTAGTTCGGGGTAATTTCGGGACAGTTTAGGGACGGCAGTGGGCTATTGTTGGGCGTGAAGGACGTGGGTAGGCTGCACGTGAAGGGGATTTGTAGCGCTGAAGTGCTATGTGTTGAACGTGAGTGCAGGGCGCTATAACGTGTTTAGGGCTGGGGTTTACGTGAATGGCCTGTGATGTGAGGGTGCAAGTGTGGCTGTTTTGGGCAGTATACGTGAAGGCTCGTTACGTTTGAAGGCTGCGCTGAGTGTGGGGTGTGTCAAGAAGGCGTGTGTTGCTGCTTTAGGGTGTAGTGAACGTGGAGTATGCTGAGGGTGTGATGAGGCTAGTGACGAGTGGAGGGGTTGTTTCAGTGTGTGGCTAAACTGGGCTGTGGCAGGCTATGTGTTGATGAAAGGGGTTTTGATGAAGTTGAAGGCAATGCGTGGCTAGGTGAAGGCAGGTCAGGTTGCTTATTGGTGTTTTGAGTGAAGAGGGCGTGAAGGTTGAGGTAGTGGCTTGTTGATGAGTTGTTTGCTGTGTAAAGGCTTAAGGTTTATTTACTTTGTGCATGCCGTGTATGAGAGTTTCCTCTAGGGTGTTGGTTTTTTTCTTAGCCGCGTCAGAGAGAGCTAGGGTTGGAGATTATGTGTTGTTTTTATAGAGGGAGGGAATGAATTAGGGTTTGCATGGTTTTTGAAAGGAAACAAAATCAATTATTGATGCATGTGTGGTATTTGATTTAAATAGTTTAGGCAAGGATATTTATTTTTTGGTGGGAATTATATTAAATTGGTAGGTGATTTTTAAATTTGGTATGTAATTTTTTTAGATTAGGAATTTAATTTATTTAATTTAGGAATAATTTAATTTAATTTAATTTGTTTTAATTTAAATTGGATTTTAATTTGATTTAGTTTAATTGGATTTAATTTAATCTAACTTCAATTTAATTGGTTTTGAATTTAATTTGTGACATGTTTTTTTTAAAATGGTTTAATTATTATTTTGGATTGGGCTTGGGTGAGATGGGCTTGGTGTAGTTTTGGGCCAAGGCTAAGGGTGTATTTTAATAACGGAGGTCCAACAAGCGAGCATGAAGCTAAACAAGCGACTAAAATCTAACAAAAATACTTTTTCCCTTCCGACGTCCGTTTCCCGCGACTTCCGCAACTCAAAAGGTAGTGTCTCCAAATGAGACTCATCATAGGGACTTATATGCAAAAATGCAGTGCCTACAGGTATCATCAACGACATGATGTCTATTACGATGAAACTTTTTCACCTGTTGCCATGATTAAATCTATTCGGATAATGCTTGCTATTGTTGCATATTTCGATTACGAGATATGACAGATGGACGTCAAAACCGCTTTCTTAATGGAAACCTTTTAGAGGATGTTTATATGCAATAGCCTGACATTTTTCTCATACCAAAACATGCAGACAAGGTTTGCAAGTTAAATCGATCCATTTATAGATTGAAGCAAGCATCGCATTCTTGGAACCAACGTTTTGATGAGATCATAAAAGAATATGATTTCGTTCAAAACAAGGATGACCCTTGTGTATATAAGAAGGTTAGTGGGAGCGCACTGACATTCATTGTTCTTTACGTTGATGATGTATTCCTTATTGGCAATGACATTCCCATGCTACAATCGGTGAAAGCTTGGCTTTCATTAAAATTCTCCATGAAAGATCTGGGAGAAGCAGCATTTATTCTGGGAATAAAGATCTACCGGGATAGATCAAGAAAACTGCTTGGACTCTCCTAGAGCACGTACATTGACAAAGTGTTGAAGAAATTCAACATGGAACAGTCTAAGAGGGGACTGTTTCCAGTGTCACATGGCGTCACTCTACCTAAGGACATGTGTCCTAAAACTCAAGATGAGAGAGACAACATGAGTCAGATCTCGTTCGCTTTGGCAGTCGGATCGATCATGTATGCCATGATATGTATGTGACCTGATGTCTCGTATGCTTTGAGCATGTGTAGTCGCTATCAGGCCGATCTAGGTGATGGTCACTGGATGGCGGTTAAGAATATCCTTAAGTATCTTAGACGAACTAAGGATGCTTTCTTAATTTATGAAGATGGAGAACTTGAGGTAACATGGTTTACCGATGCAAGTTTCCAAACCGATAAAGACGACTGTAAGTCGCAATCTGGGTACATATTTTGTTTGAACAAAGGAGCAGTAAGCTGGAAATATTCCAAGCAAGAGACTGTTGCCGATTCAACAACAGAAGCGGAATACATCGCTGTAGCGGAGGTAGCAAAAAAGGCAGTTTGGATCCGTAAATTCCTAATTGGATTAGGAGTAGTTCCGTTAGCAGTTGAGCCCATTCCATTGTATTGTGACAATAACAGGGCTATAGCGCAGGCTAAGGAACCACAGTCTCATCAACGATCCAAGCATGTTCTTCGACGTTTCCATCTTATTCGTGAGATCATACATTCTGGCCATGTGAAGATCGAGAAGGTCGCATCACATGACAACATTGCAGATCCGCTGACGAAAGCTATTCCTCAACAAATGTTTGAGCGACATGTGCATAGTTCAGGTGTTAGATACTTGAGTGACTGGCTATAGGCCAAGTGGGAGATTGTTGGACAATTATGACCCATAACATCACTATTTGTAAAAGACATTATGGTTTTTGTACAAATTAACTATGTGATAATGGAAATTGCTATTTTATCATTTTGTAATTAGATTACTTAAATATATAAATGATAAAAGTCCTTATGATTAGTTCCGGATTATAAGATATGAGAAAGTATCAATCCACGAAGGTTTAATCATTAAATATCCCTAGTCGTAGTATTATCGAGACTGGACATCGATAATGCGGAATAGACTAGTATTGCACTTGTGCGTGTTATGGAAGCGTAACAATATAGTTCTCATATATTTAAGTATTCGATACTTATGCAAGTGTGATAGGAGGTTGTGTTTGCCGATGGTACGGAAACAGCTTCGCTCTGGATAGAACCCGTGGAATCCCATTGGTAGTATGACTATGTGTCTATGGGAATCCGCATCAGGGTAGGTGTATTTGGTCATAACCTGAGACTTGCATCGCTAATACTTGCGACAATCAATACGCTTTGGTTTTGGTCGTCCGAGACTTTAACAGATTCTGTGTATGCCTCTTTTGGGTTTATTGAGAATCATAGTATATTGGGTGTGATGTCAAGACGGAAGTATCACTTCAGTCATATGGAGATGATGATCACGCAGGGATACATAACTGGTTCTCTATTATGTTGCAACTATCGGGATAATATGACAAGGTCATGATTATCTGATTATAGAGACTAGTTTCTTGTGATCCGATATATGCTTCGTACAGGGCAGACACTATTCCATCCCTAGGCCTTGCATGTGACATCAGATACTGGATCACAATACGCAATACTACGTATACTACGCCTGAAAAAGATTATATATTCCTTAAAGAATATTTCTGGAGAATTGGGTAGGCACAGTGCTTTGCTTGAAGACAACCATGTCTTGTAAATCGGTAAAAACGTGGTACTGGGTACGCACGTGTTCGGATAGTCCGACGACCGGATTTACTGCCAACATATCCAGAGATCTCATGGGTCGCTTCCCGAAGATTCACTGATGACGTATGACTCGAACATAATTAATATGGGATTAATTAGAAGAGAGAGAAAATTAATCTAAGATTAATTACGGCGAGAATCTATCTGGGATAAAATTCAATTAATAGAGAGAAAATGATTAATTTGGAATTAATCGATTAAATAATATATTCGATATATTAATGAGATTAGATTTCATAATGGAATTAAAATTAGATTTTAATTCGGGCGAACGAATTAATTTAGAATTAATTCGCGAGCGACTTTAATAGTAATTTTTCTAGGCATAATTATTTAATTAAATTTGATTTAATTACGTCAGAATGGAAAATTCGTTAATTCGGAATTAACGAACCCGAGCCCGGAATGTGTTTGCGGGCCCACTCAGATTTTGAATCAAGTGGGGCCCACCACTTGTCACATCACCTAGTCAACTTTATCAAATTTTGGTTGATAGAAGTTGGTGGGATTTTTTGGTTAGCTTGTTTCTTACACAAACATTACTAAAATTGATGTGTAAGTGACATACACCAACTTTGGATTTTGATATTACTTTACATTGATTTTTGAAATAAAAAACACTTCACTAATTTTTCTCTTCTCTCACCATTGGGCGTGAAAAGCATTCTCCATATCCTCTCTTCTACTTTACCGTGAGTTACAAAGACACAAAGGGGAAATTTTGTTGCAAAATTTTCCTAGAGCTAGCGCTTAAAGAATCATACAAAGGTGATATGGAAACGTTTCCCATTGAGTTTGGAATCAAACTTCAAAGCTTGGAGCTACACCAATCATTCAAAGAGGAGCTTGGAGCAACTTCAAGTTGGGTTTCTATTAAGTCCCAATGGATTTAACCATGGCAATGGTTAAAAGGTTTCGTCATAATCGACACAATGTTGATAACGATACCTTTTCGCTACAAGCCTAGCTTAGTACATGGGTATGTTGCCTTCCATGTATGTCTTCCTTGGAGACTTATATAGTACAAATGGGCACAATGCCTTGCGATATTTCAACTAGTATCCAAACTTAGTTGGTATACATGGAATCCATTTCGGACATCATGAAACTTTGCCATAATATGGAGTCGATACCTTGTATCACTTCATCATACGTAGTCAGATCGTATTCCTCAATAAGATTAACATCTTTATGAGGTGAGATCAGAAACCCATACCTCCCAGGTTGTTTTCTGACTCTCTCTGACTTACGTGGTTCTTGTGTATTTGAAGATTATTGGTATAGTTTCATCCTTGATGAACTATTTGGGTTCCATTAAGGACTCGGTGCCTGGAACAGTATTACCACTACAAGAAAAAAGGCCTTTACTGACACTAAGGTTAGTGACACTAAGCTAAAAGTGTCAGAAACGACGTGTAAATGCGCCTATTTCCGTGTTTTTCACTTAAATATCAATAATTACTGACACTATGGTATCAGCGATTTTAGTGTCAGTAATTACTATTACCATAGTATCAGTAAGAAATAAAAAAAAAAAAAACGTGTAGTCGTCTGGAGTCGAACCAACACCTCGCGGGAAGGACGTGACGTTTTCGCATATATTACTGACACTAGAGTATGAGTAAATTTAGTGTCAGTAATTAATGATACCTTAGTATCAGTAAAAAAAATTAAAAAAAATTATTTCCTTAAGTCCGCTGGGACTCGAAATTGTAACCATTAATATAAATTTTTTTCTAGTGTAAGGCTTTACCACTAGGCCAATCGTGACTTTTGTTCCTTAAATAAAAGATTCTTTAAAGTACTAAATAAATTTTAAACACAAAATTAAAACAAAGTGAAAACCCTAATAATTTCAGTTTCTTTCACTTGGGTTTCTTTTCATTTCTCTTCTCAAATCGTATCTCCTTCTACGACAGAGCAAGTGAGAGAGAGAGGCCTTGCACAAACGGCCGTCGAATTTGAAAAATCAGGAAAATTTGCCCATATTTTCCCTCCAGTTGCTCGCCCCCATTAGAATTCTGGGAAAAATAAAACGAAAATAAAAAACACTCCGAATTCCTCACAGATTCAAATCCGAAACAATGGCCACAAAACGCACCGTATCTCAACCGATCTCCACCTCCTATGACGACGACGACAATGATTTCCAAGTTCCGCTCAGCCAAACTCCTAAATTTACAACTTCCGCCTCAAAAAGACAAAAAGTTTCCCTTAAACCCTCGAACAATCCTAGCCGTCCATCAAAGAAACCCAAGCCTGTTCTCAATCCCGGAAAGGAGAACATTATCGAGGGGTTTTGTTTTAACACAGATGAAACTTGCAGCTTGGAATCAATTTCGTCGACCATTGACTGTACTCGTCAAGTTGTTTGTGACGATAGCAACCTCTCGCCTGAGCTTGAGGAGAAAAGGCAAAGTTTGAAGGTAAACGAAGGGTATTTACGTAATTCTGTGGAGTCTAGGTTGTTGAGATTGAAAGCAGCGGATTGTGTCTTGAATGAGGAATCTGAGGAGGAGGAGGAAGAAGAAGATACGGAGCTTGATGTGTTACTCAAGTTATGCGAGGAAAATGATGTTTAATTGTAATAAAGTATATGAGCCTGTTCAGTGTCCGCTGTGCGGAATTGACATTTCGGATCTGAATGAGGAACTGAGACAGGTTCATACAAATAATTTTCTCGACAAATGCGAGAACCAAGCTCAAGATGTAAGCTTCAAAATTTCATCAAGCACACAAGCTTACTTTTTTTTTTCTTTTAGTCTTTTATAATAAATTTGTTATTTTGAAGTGAGTACTGATTATACAATATTTGCTCTAGGTTTTTTTCATAAGGATGAAAGGGGAACTCGATTAGAACAACAAATTGGTGTTGGTTTGGGTCCGTCCCCTCATAAAGTTGTTGATGTTTCACCTTTCGTTGAATTTCTGCACAGTCTTGGATTATCTAGATATGAAGAAGCCTTTATTCATGAAGAGATTGATTGGGACACTCTACAATGGCTGACTGAAGAGGTTTGTTTTGTAGCAAAACATATAACTATTACTACCTCTGGCTGGTTGTTTTAATGCTTTAGTACTTAAAGATATTCATACAGTTTATGCTTAAATTTTGGAAATGAGTTCTATAGAGAATAAGACATGGTGTTTGTAGGCTGGAATGTCAGAGTGGATTGCTTTTTTTCCTCTGCCAAATTAATTGCCTCAAGGAATTGCACTGATAATGTATTGATATTAAACATTCTATTTCATGAATATTCAAAATGTTAAATTATCAATAGGTGCCTTGCAGGGAGAACTGTATTTACAAGTTCATATTGCTGACATTTTTTGCACATTGTTGATTTCCTAGAGAACCAATTCGTCACTGATTTTGTTCTGTGACGAATTGGTGGTGCTCCCATCAGCAAAATCAGTTGCAGACTTGCAGCCACTGTTTGGTGAGATACAAAAATGTCCTGGAAGAGGTATAATTGTTTCAGGGCTTGCTCCACCAGAGTCTGGATTTGATTTTTATAGCCGATTCTTCTGCCCTAAATTTGGCGTCAATGAGGTAATAATTATTCGCTATTAATGAATGAATTCATGTTATACACATTCGAATGCAATAGGAACATATAACACACACTACTTTTCAGTGTATGGACGTTTGTCATATATTTGATTGAATGAACTCATTTCTGTCTCTACACGAATGAGATCTACGTTAACTACCATTCCTATCTTAAAAAATCTGTTTGAGTATCAAGTCTGCAAATTGATAAGTAAATGTCACTGTTGAAATGAACAAAATGATTGGTTATTTTCAACTTCAAATTCTTTCCTAATATCTTTATAACTTTTTTCTAACTCAAATCATTTCCAGGCCTCCACTGAATAATCAAGCAGCTTTATCAAGTTTTGCATCTAGCTTTTTGTGAGCTTGAAAATGATTAGTGTTCCTTGATGTCCTTGATTTGATCTGATCTGATGTTTCCTGTTGATCTAGTTGGTGGCGGACTTTGGCAGAACTCTTATCCTCCTTCCTCACCAGTGACAAGTGAGTCTTGCCTGAAACATCCACAATTCATCATTGCTTCTGCAAAGAAGTTGGTTTGGCATGCTATGAAATTATTTATAGTTTATAATATGAGTATTGTATAGGTGACTTGGTGCAGTTGAATTTGTTTTTTAGTAATCATCACAGGAGATGTTATTTTTTTTATTGCTTTTGCATGCCACATGTTTGATCTATTGACTGACTGAATTTGCTTATATATATATGATAATGCAATCTTGTTTGACAATCGAGATGTAATTTATAATAAGCAAATACAAAATCTCCTTCAGGGAGTTTTGCCATATAAATGGAAGGTCGTGTTTTTAATTATAAATTTGAGATTTGTTAATGGCTTGCACGCCACATGTTTGATTTATTGACTGTCTGAATTTAGTTATATATAAAATAAATAAAATCTTGTTTCAGATCTAATTTATAATCAGCAAATCAAAATTGCCCTTAAAGTGAGTTTTGCCATGTAAAGGGAGATGATAAAAATCATGTTTCAGTTTCACGTGCAAATTTGACCTTGTTTGGGGTTTGGTCTTTTCATGTTTAAGTATATTTGCAATTATATTAAGTTTATTGGATTTATTTTTACATTTAAAGAATAATAGGGTAGATCGTACTTATGGTATCATTTTATGTATTTTTGATTCAGTTACCGTGCAATCACAAGTGCGTACTACCGGGGAGCTGTAGGTGCCTTGCTTGTCTATGATGTCACTCGGCATGTTACATTTGAGAATGTGGAGAGATGACCCAGCCACCCTGCCCAAGGGACAAACTATTAATGTTGGGACTAAAGACGATGTGTCGGCTGTGAAAAAGTGAGAATTTGTCTTAATGTTGATATCCAGTGAGAATTTTAAGTTTTGGAATGACGTAATTGGTGCAGCTTATATACTTCATAATGTTGGTTCTGTATTTCAAATACTTGTATTACCTAGCATTGATTAACAAGTTTCTTTCGATGATATAAAATGCTTTGTACCGAACGTGCAATATTCTCATATCATATTCTTAGGTTTTTGGACAATGCGTTAGAGTATATTCTGAGGAATGAAGCCGACATGATTGCTTGTAAAAGTGTGTAAATTGATGAATTCAAATGTAGGATTTTGGGCAATACTAGCCTGTGCCCTAGATGTTTCTCTTTGTTTCCATGCTTTTTATTGTATGTTATTGATTTGTTTGTTTTGGTGATTATGTAGCGGTATGAAGATACAACTTGTTATTATGGATGCCATTTGGTTTTTTATATGCATGCTCTTAGGTTGTTGGTATGGTTATTGTCAATAAGTGCTTTATGTGACAAAATTAGATTAGGGTTATATTTTGTATTTATATTTTGTATTTTTATTTGGATGTATTTATGTTTTTATTTATGAAGATATCGATTTTTTTTGGAAGTCCATCTAATTCTTAACATTTGGTTTATAATTTCAGATTTTGTGCCAGATATCATATTGTTGGGGATTGTTGCAGGCTTCTCAACAAGTATCATGAATTTTTGTGGGGGCATGACATTTTGGTGGGACTTTAAGAGTAGTTTTTGAAATATATATATGTTAATTTAAAGATTGTCTATGGAGTTTTTGTATTCATCATGTGATACTGTTGAATTGATTAATACGATTAATCTATATATTGCGAATTTTATATAAATGTATTTTTTTAGTTTTTTATTTCATTGAGTTGATCTATATATATATATATATATATATATATATATTTTATGATTAATTTAATTACAAAAATAAGAAATATAATTGTGAAATAATACGATTTTTAAATTTAAAATATTGTCGGATATTGATACTATAGTAACAATAATTACTGACACTAAAAATCAAATATGCGATATACTGATACTGCAGTAACAAAATTTACTGACACTATAGTATCACTAAATACTGATGTTATAGTGTCAATAATTTACTGACACTAAAATAGTGTGAGAGATTACTGATACCATAGTGTCAATAATTTTCTGATACTACAGTATTAACATTTACTGACACTAAGAATCACTGACACTAGAAACTAGTGTCAGTGATTTCTGGCTGCGGCAACACTGACACATTTATATAGTGTCAGTAAAACCCTTTACTGACACTAATTTAGTATCAGTAAAAGCCTTTTTTCTTGTAGTGTACTCTGATTTTCATCGAGTTCTACTTTCCTCCCACTTACCACTGCATATCGGTATTCCTCTTAGGAAAACCGCATGGTGAGCAACAATTACATTGTTCTCTTGGGAGTTGTATAAGTAATATACTTTGGTTTCCCTAGGATAACCTATAATTAGGCACTTATCCGATTTGGGTTTTAGTTTGGTATCATCCAAACATATGCCCAGCATTCCCAAATCTTCAGGAATGAGAAAACCCAGTTTCTTTCCTGTTCATATCTAATATGAAATCTGTCAAACAGATTTTTATGGAACCTTATTCAAAATAAGTTTTGCACTGTTTAAAGCTTATCCGTTGAAGGAAATGGTAGCTCAGAGCGACTCATGATTAACCTTATTATGTCTAACAAAATTCGGTTTCTCCGTTCAGACACACCTTCAAATTAACGTGTTCCGGGAGGAGTAATCATTTAAAGAATACTATACTCTTTCAAGTATTTGAGAAACTTATTGCTTAAGTATTCTCCATCATGGTCGAACCGTGACGGTGTTAATACTTTAGCCGATCTATTTGTCTATTTCGTGTCGAAACTCTAAAAGTTTCCGATTCGTGTTTCAAAAGAAACACATAACCACAACGCGATGCCACATCCGTAAAGGTCACGAAACATTCATATCCACCTAGGCTATCTAGACATGCGCCCACTTACGTCACTATGAACGAGGGCTAACAGATCGGTGGCATTTTCACTTTTACCAAGTAAAATGTGTTTTAGGCACTTTGTCTAATAAACTAGATTCGTAGACATCATTTGAATAGTATCAAATCTGTCCTAGTATCCACTCTTCAAAAGTGTGGATATACGAGTCTTGTTTAATATGTCGCAGACTACAATGCCACTTATAAGTCTCAACTGATTTACTCAGTTTGAGCTATTAGTTTGTCATGTTATATGTTTGAGATTCATTTATATTCAAAATATAAATGCTTTTATTCACATCTAATGTGCTTATCTCAATATCATCTTTATAAAATAAAACACTTTAGTGTTTTAGAATATAAAGGTATACCCGCAACGGGTTAAACCCTGATATAGAGATAATTTTTCTAGTCAAACTAGTTACATTTTAACAGTTTCCTAATTTAAGTACATACCCGAAGGGTAGTTCCTAAACTTAGGTTTCTACGGTTAAAACAGCGACTCTCGTCCCGTTTTCAATTCGTAGATCAATCTCACCTGAAGTCAGTATCCTGCTTGTCAGCAGATTCTGCACATCAGTACATATTTATGTACCACAATCAGTATCTAAAATCCAATTTTAATACTAGTAGTGAACATGTTTATAACAAACATATTTGAAGTCGGAGCCTTGCACCGTCTTCTATTCCTTCATGTCTGCCTTGTCCATACGACATTCACGCTTCCAGTGTCCCCATTTGCCACAGTTTAGGCCGATATCTTGGGATATGTCTTTTATCTTCCCAGAAGGTTATAATGACTTTGCCTTTGCCTCTTTTCCACATTCCAGAAGCCTTTGGCCAAGCCTTGGCCTTCTAGAATGTCGAAATAGGATGCGCCTTGCGCTTCTTGCCTTATTGCAAACTCTGGCTTTGTCTCCTTGAGTATAGCCATTAACTCTCCAAGAGTTTTCTATTGCAATTTGTACTTCTAAGATCTAAGGATAGATCTATGAAGATCCTTCAATTTCATTATCATACTATAAGGATCTAATCCTTAGTTCTGAATAAGAAATTAAGGAGTCTATTTGGCAAGCTTACTGGATTAAGCACTAAAGTTATCATCACATGAATATGTTGGTTTCTAATTAAGTCCCAAGATCATGAAATCAAGCAAGAAATTCGCATGAATACATCAAATAAGTAAGGCGGAATACATACTCACATTGAACGGTTTGAGATGCGAAGAACAAGATGCGTTTTCCTGCCTCCCTCCAAGCTCGGCAGTGGCTTCCTCAAGCAGTGGGCTGCTCGGTTTCACTGGTTTTTGTCTCCTCCATGATCAGCCATTGATGAAAACCATGGAAGCTCCAAGCTCCCAAAATCGATTCCAAGCTCATGTGTAGGTTTCCCTATCACCATAGTATAACCCATGTGTGTGCTAGCACTCCTTCTTATTCTTCATTTTCTGTCTAACTAGAAATTTTGAGAAGAAATCGGCAGTGAGCCGTGATAGGGAGAAGAGGAGGGAAAGAGAAGGGTTTCTCTTGAAACCGTAAAAAGAGAGAGAGAGTGTTAATAGAAAAAGAAAAATATATTTAGGTTTTTTATATTTTCCAAAAATAAATCAAAACCTTTTCATTTACTTTCACTTTTCAATAAAAGCAAAAGTCAAAAGCAAAAAGCAAAAAGTGCTTTTCAACCACTACGTCAATCAATCAAATCAAGTGACAACTTGTCACATCACTCAAAGTGACTAATGATTTGACGCTTGATGCGACTAGCGATTTGACGCTTGATTTGACTTGCGTGCCGCACTCAAATTCGAAATGCGAATGCGCTCGAAAATAATCCCGGGATCGGGTTCGCTAATTCCAAATTAACGAATTTTCCGTTGCGTCGTAATTAAACGATTATGCCTAGCGAAATCACTATTCATGTCGCTAACGAATTAATTCTAAATTAATTCGTTCGCCCGAATTAAAATCTAATTTTAATTCCGCGTCGAAATCCTATTTCGCATAATATATCGAATATATTATTTTATCATTTAATTCCAATTAATCGTTCTCTCTCTTTAATTAATATTTTATCCCAGATAAAATATCTCCGTAATTAATCCCAGATTAATTTTCTCTCTCTTCTAATTAATTCCAGATTAATAAAGTGCGAGTCATACATCATCGGTGAATCTTCGAGAAGCGACCATGAGATCCCCGGATATGTTGGCAGTAAATACGGTCGTCGGACTATCCGAACACGTAGTACACGTACCTCGTTCTACGTTTTGTACCGATTTACAAGACAAGGTAGGTTGGCTTCTAGCAAAGCGCCATGCCTACCCAATTCTCCAGAAATATCCTTATAGGAATATGTGATCTATATCAAGCGTAATATACCGTAGTATTGCGTATTTCTGTCCAGTATCGGATGTTCATGTGCTAGGCCCAGGGCTGGAATTATGTCTGCCCCGTACGAAGCACATATCGGATGTCTGGCAACTAGTCTCTATAATCGGATATACATGACCTTGTCAATATCCCGATAGATCGAGCATTTAAGAGAACGAGTTCCGTATCCTACGTGACCATCATCTCCATATGACTGAAGTGACACTTCTGTCTTGACATCACACCCAACACACTACGATTCTCAATATACCCAGCATTGGCGTACACAGAACCGGTTAAAGCCCTGGACGACACAACTAAAGTATATTGATTGTCGTATGTATTAGCGGTGCAAGTCTCAGGTTAAGACCAAATACACCTACCATGATTGCAGACTACCATAGACACATAATCATACTACCAATGGGATTCCGCGGGGGTCTATCCAGAGCGAAGCTGTTTCCCGTACCATCGGTAAAACACAACCTCCTATTACACTTGCACGAGTATCCTATACCCAAATATATGAGAACTATGTCGTTGTGCCCTCACAAACGCGCACAAGTGTAATACTAGTCTTTTGCATATTTATCGATGTCCAATCTCGATAATACTCTGACTAGGGATATTTAATGATTTATCCTATGTGGACTGATACTGTCTCATATCATTCTCTGTCCAGGAACAAATCATAAGGACCTCTCATCATTTATATATATCTAGGTGATCTAATCACAAATGATAAAAGTGCAATCTCATTTGTCACATAGTTAATTTGTACAACAACACCATGATCTGTACAAATAGTGACGCTATGGGTCATAATTGTCCAACAATCTCCCACTTGGCCTATAGCCAGTCACTCGAGTCTCTGACACCCGAACTATGTATGGTTGGCTCAAATTGTTGAGGAATGCTTTCGTCTGTGGATTTTCATGATTATCGTCTGATGCGATTTATTCGATCATCACATCGCCATGATGTATGATCCGAACGAATTAGATGAATATCTTAGTATGTATCTGGATCGTTGATGAGACCATTAATTCTTTAGCCTGTGCTGACGCCTAGCTCAGCTGCTAACAGAACTATATCTAATCTAATTAGATTTGTTATTGACCCAGATGGCTTCTATTGCTGCCTCAGCTGCTGCAATTAACCCGCATTTGTTGTTTATTCGGTAACAGTATCTTGCTTGGAAGATTTCCAGCTCACTGTACCGTTATTCATACTGTATAGTACCGTTTGTGACTTTTAGTCGTCTTTATCGGGTATAGGAAACTTGCTACAGTGATCACAGTCACTTCAAGTTCTCATTTCTCCATAGACTAAGACAGCATCCTTAGTTCTCTAAGATACTAATGGATGTTCTTAACTTCAATCCAGTGACTATCACTCGGATTGTCCTGTTTGTGAATCCATATGCTCAAAGCGTATGAGACACCAGGTCGCGTACATTTTTCAATGTAGGGTTTCTCGGAGAGTTATCGAAAGCCAAGCTTTCGCCGATAGTTATTATATGGGAATATCATTTCCAAGAAATGACGTATTATCATTATTTTATAGGACAACCACTGTCAGTGCTCTCCCACTAACCCTCTTATATACACAAGAATCATTTCGTTTTGAATTAAATCATAAATCATTATGATTACATCAAAACGATAATTCCAAGAACCTAATGCTTGATTCAATCTAATCATGGATCGAATGCAAGTATTATCCAAATGGATTTACCGTGGCAACAGGTAAAAGGTTGAATCGTAATCAACACAATGTTGATAACGATACCTTTCGTTAAAAGCCTAGCTTTATACGTTGGTATGTTGCCATCCATGTATGTCTTCCTTGAAGACTAATAGTACCAGTAGGCACAATGCCTTGCGGTACATCAACTAGTTCTAAACATGTTGATATATATGGAATCCACTTCGGACTCATGGCACTTTGCCATAATAGGGAGTCGATATCTTGTATCACTTCCTCATACGTAGTCAGTTGGTATTCCTCAATAAGATAGACATCTTTATGAGGTTAGATCAGAAACTTATACCCCAGGTTGTTTTCTGACTCTGTCCGACCTATGTGGTTCTTGTGTATTCGAAGATTGATGGTAATAGTCTCATCCTTGATGAACTATTTATGTTCCATTAAGATTCGGTGCCTTTAATATTATTACTCCGATTTTCATCGAGTTATACTATCCTCCCACTTACCACTGCATTTCGGTATTCCTCTTAGGAAAACCGCATGGTGAGCAATAATCTAATTATTCTCTGGTGAGTTGTATAAGTACAATACTTATGGTGTCCCTAGGATAACCTACATTTGGCACTTATCCAATTTGGGTTTTAGTTTGGTATCATCCTAACGTATGCCAAGCATACCCAATTTACAGGAGTTAGAAACCCGGTTTCTTTCCCGTTCATATCTAATATGTTATCTGTCAAAAAGATATTTATGGAACCTTATTCAAAATAAGTTCTTGCACTGTTTAAAGCTTATCCGTTGAAGGAAATGGTAGCTCAGAGCGACTCGTGATTAACCTTATCATGTCTAACAAAATTCGGTTAATCCATTCGGACTCACCGTCAAACTGACGTGTTCCGGGAGGAGTCCTCATTTGAAAGAATACTATACTCTTTCAAGTATACGAGAAACTTATTGCTTAAGTATTTTCCATTACGGTCTTACCGTGACGGTTTAATACTTTAGCTGATCTGTTTGTCTATTTCGTGTCGAAACTGTGAAAGTTTCCGATTTGTGTTTCAAAAGAAACACACAACCATAACGCGATGCCACATCCGTAAAGGTCACGAAATATTCATATCCACATCTAGCCTAGCTAGACATGGGCCCACTTGCTTCACTATGAACGAGGGCTAACAGATCGGTGGCACTGACACTTTTACCAAGTAAATAGTGTTTTAGGCATTTTGCCCAATTAACTAGATTCGTAGACTTTATTTCAATAGAATCAAATCAGTCCTAGTACCCACTCTTCGAAAGTGTGGATATATGATTCTTGTTTAATAGTGTCTCTGACAACTATGTGACAATTAGGTTTCTTAACTGATCAAATCAGTTTGAGCTATTTATTTGTCATGTTATGTATTTGAGATATTATTTATATTCAAAATATAAATGCTGTTATTCACATCTAATGTGTTTATCTCAATATCATCTTTATATAATAAAACACTTTAGTGTTCTATAATATAAAGGTTCACCCGCAGCGGGTTAAACAGTGATATAGAGATAATGTATCTAGTCAAACTAGTTACATTATAACAGTTTCCTAATTTAGGTACACACCCGAGGGTAGTTCCTAAACTTAGGTATCTACGGTTAAAACAGCGACTTTCGTCCCGTTCTAATTCGCAGATAAATCTCAATTGAAGTCAGTATCCTATTCAAAACAGATTCTGAACATCAATATATATTTTATGTATCACACTAAGTATCTAAAATCTAATTTTAATACTAGCTGTGAACATAATTATGACAATCATTTTTGAAGTTAGAGCCTTGCTCGTCATCAATTCATTCTTGGGATATGTCCTTTTATCTTCCTAGAAGATTATAATGATTTTGCCTTTGCCTTTTCCATATTCCGGTCGTCTTTGGCCAAGCCTCGGGTTTCTAGAATATCGAAGTAAGGTGCGCCTTGCGCTACTTGCATTATTGCAAACTTTGACTTTATCTCATTGAGATTAGTCATTAATTCTCCAAGAATTATTTATTGCAATTTTTACTTCTAAAATCTAATTTTAGATTTATAAAGATCCTTCAATTTCAGTATCATACTTTAAGAATCTAATCTTTAGTTCTGATAAAGAAATTAAGGAGTCTATATGACAAGTATTATGGATTAACCACTAAAGTTATCATTACATGAATATTCCAAATATCATGTTCCACTTATTTGCTTAACTCCGGACTTAGGCTTAATATATTTTTTATCAGATAAAATAACTTATTAATTTCCAAGACCATCTTGAAATTTATTCACAATTTGAAAATTAAACCATTTAAATACATTTTCCCCAGGATTATGTTTTAAATGTCAATCTTTCAATTTATCTTGATTCTAATAGTCTAACTATTTAATCAACGATTTGTGGTACCTTTTATTTTAATGATTATAATAGTCCAACTATATATCAAATATAATTTAAATCAATTAACCTCAATTACATTGATTACTATAATCAAATTATAAAATCAACTGTAAATTGAAATTAATTAATTCAAATATATTGATTAATATAATCCAATTATATATAATCAACTATAATACAGTCCAACTGTTTATTAAAACAAAAATTTAAATATTAGTCCAACTAACATTTAATTTAACGACGAAATAATTTATGATTGAGCGCGTATGGCGAGTAATTGAATGAATATTGCAAATTCAATTCTTGCCTCCCACTATTTTTCGGCGAGCCTCTAACCTTCTGTCGAGTACTCGGAAACCGTGTTTCCTAGTGGGCTAGGATCCTATTAAATATCACACAATCTTGACTTTGGCCAACAAATTATTGTTGGTATTAATCTAGGTCCCAAGATCAAACAAGCAATGAGAACAATGCGTGAATACATCAACGGAGGTAGCGGAATACTCACATCGATCGATTGAGTCGATTTGAAGACGAACAAAGCCAAAATGCTCACTGCTTCATGCGTGAACTGCAGCAGTCCACTACCCACTGTCTTCTGTTTTTGAGCTGCGAAACAGAGCTCCAAGCCTCGTCCGACGGATCCCGGCTCATGGGTGAACCTCCCTACCACCTTCGCAAGACTCGTAAGTGTGCTAGCACTTGAATTTTCACCATGAAAACCCACTCTTGCTTCCCTTATTCACGCAATTTATGGCTCCAAACCAGTGAGCTTTTTAAGCTTGGGCGTGAGTATTAGGAGAGAAAATGAGAGAGATGAAAGATGTGTTAAGTTATTACAAAAGTGGTATAACATTGTTTATATATTTTCCAAAAATAATAAATGTTTTTACCATTTAATTTGCTTTCAAAAAACAAATTAATCTATTGTAATGTCCTTGAGTGTTCCACACTCCAAAGTCAAAGTCCATCACAAGTCCATCAAGTCACATCTACTTTAATAAAGTGACATGTTGTCATTTCACATCACTCAAAGTGACATTTGATTTGACGCTTGATGCGACTAATGATTTGACGCTTGATGTGACTTGCGTCGTCACACTCGAATTCGAAATACGAATGCACTCGCAATCACACTCGGGCTCAGGTTCGCTAATTCCAAATAACGATTTTTCCGTCGCGTCGTAATTAAATGATTACGCCTAGCGAATTCACTATTCACGTCGCTAACGAATTAATTCTAAATTAATTCGTTCGCCCGAATTAAAATCTAATTTTAATTCCGCGTCGAAATCTAATTTCATTTAATATATCGAATATATTAATTTACCGATTAATTCCAAATTAATCATTATCTCTCTCTAGACGATATTTTATCCTAGATAAAATATCTCCGTAATTAATCCTAGATTAATTTTCTCTCTCTTCTATATAATCCCAGATTATTCAAGAGTGCGAGTTGTGCGTCATCGGTGGATTATCGGGAAGCGACCCATGAGATCCCCTGATAAGTTGGCAGTAAATACGGTCGTCGGAGTATCCGAATCACGTACGTACCAAGTACTACGTTCTACCGATTTACGAGACAAGGTCGACTCCTAGCAAAGCACCAAGTCTTCCAATTCTCCGGACATATCCATTAAGAGTATTAAGATCTGTATCAAGCGTAGTATACAATTCAAATTGTATTGTGTGTATCGGCCCAGTATCGGATAGTCACGTGCTAGGGCTGGGGCTGGATAAGTGTCTACCCCGTCCGAAGCACATATCGGATGCCTGGTAACATAGTCTCTATAATCGGATATTCATGACCTGGTCACAATATCCCGATTGGTTGCGCAACACTCAAGAGCACTAGTACCGTATCCTGCGTGACATCATCTCCATATGACTGAAGTGATACTTCCGTCTTGACATCACACCCAATACACTACGACTCTCTGATAAACCCAGAAGTGGTGTACGCAGAACCGGTTAAAGCATGTACCACCAAGACCAAAGTCTATCGATTATCGTAAGTATTAGCGATGTAAGTCTCAGGTTAAGACTATACACACCTACCTTGATTTCAGCCTCCCATAGACACATAGTCATAATACCAATGGGATTCCGAAGGGTCTATCCAGAGCGAAGCTGTTTCCCGTACCATCGGTGAAACACGACCTCCTATCGCACTTGCATAAGTATCCAATACTTATATATATGAGAACTATGCCGTTGTGCCCTCACAACACACACAAGTGCAATACTAGCCTATTCCGCATTATCGATGTCCAGTCTCGATAATACTCCGGCTAGGGATATTTAATGATTAATCCTTCGGGGACTGATACTGTCTCATATCATTCTCAGTCCAGGAACTAATCATAGGGACCTCTCTTCATTTATATATCTATGGTGATCTAATCACAAATGATGAGAGTGCAATTTCCTTGTCACATAGTTAATTTGCTACAACAACACAATGATCTGTGCAAATAGTGACGCTATGGGTCATTTTGTCCAACAATCTCCCACTTGGCACATAGCCAGTCACTCAAGTGTCCCACACCCGAACTATGTACGGTTCGCTCAAATTGCTGAGGAAAGGTTTTCGTCAGCGGATTTGCTTGATTATCGTCTGACGCGATTTACACCATCATCACATCGCCACGATGTATGATCCGAACGAATCAGATGATATAGAAGTATATATCTGGATCGTCGATGAGACCTTTAATTCCTTAGCATGTGCTGACGCCTAGCTCAGTTGCTAAAAGAACTATATCTAATCTAATTAGATTTATTTTCGATCCAAATGGCTTCTATTGCTGGCTCAGCTGCAGCAACAATCCGCATTTGTTTTTTATTCGGCAACAGTTATCTTGCTCGGAATATTTCCAGCTCACTGTCCCAGTGTACAAACTTAATAGTATCTCAGTATTTAATTGTTTGGAAACTTGCAGCGGTGATCCCAGTCACTTCAAGTTGTCCTTCTCCATAGTTTAAGACAACATCTTTAGTTCTCTCAGATACTAACAGATGTTCTTAATGTTCAATCCAGTGACTATCACTTGGATTGACCTGATCGTGACTCCATATGCTCGAAGCGTATGAGACACCCTATCAAGTACATTTTAAATGTACAATTTCCAAGAGAGTGTTAACAACTCCAAATCTATCCCAGTAGATCTTTATTCCTTGAATAAAGGTTGTTACTCCCCAGAATTCTACGGAGAATTTCTATTGAAAGAATATCTATGAAAGCCAAGCTTTCACCAATTATTTTATGGGAATTTCATTGTCAGTGCCCTCTCCCACTAACCCCTTATATACACAAGAATTATTTCGTTTTGATTCAAATCATAAACCATTATGATTATTTCAAAACGACATTCCAAGAACCTTATGCTTGCATTAATCCAAACATGGATCGAACAACCCGCAAACCTTGTTTGTCGGTTATACAAAATCGTTAGGATGTTGTAAACATCCTCCAAAAGGTTTCCTTTTCAGGAAAGCGATTTTGATCTATAACTGACACATTTCATAAATGAAATACGCAGTTATCAACAAGCATCTTCAAAATGGATTTACCATGGCAACAGGTAAAAGGTTGAACCGTTATTAACACAATGTTGATAACGATACCTTTCCGTCAAAAGCCCAGCTTTGTACGTTGGTATGTTGCCTTCCATGTATGTCTTCCTTGAAGACGTTTAATGTACCAATAGGCACAATGCCTTGTGGTACAACAACTAGCATTCAAATAGTTTGTATACATGGAATCCATTTCGGACTCATGGCACTTTGCCATAATAGGGAGTCGATACCTCGTATCACTTCCTCAAAACGTAGTCGGTGGATATACCTTCATAAGATTGACATCTTTATGAGTTTAGATCAGAAACCCATACCCTAGGTTGTTTTCTGACTCTATCCGATCTACGAAGTTCTTGTGTATTTGAAGATTAATGGTATAGATCATCATAGATGACTATTCGTGTTCCATTAAGGACTTCGTGCCTTGAACAATATTACTCCGATTTTCATCGAGTATCACTATCCTCCCACTGACCACTGCATATCGGTATTCCTCTCAGAAAAACCGCATGGTGAGCAACAATTACATTGTTCTCATGTGAGATTTATAAGTACTATACTTAAGGTTTCCCTTAGGATACCTATATTGGCACTTATCCAATTTGGGTCTTTTAGTTTGGTATCATCCAAACGTTATGCCTGGCATACCCAAATTATTAGGAATGAGAAACCTCGTTTCTTCCTTGTTCATATCCTATATGATCTGTCAAACAGATTTATATGGAACCTTATTCTAAATAATTTTGCACTGTAATACATATCCAATTGAAGGAAACAGTAGCTCAGAGCGACTCGTGATAAACCTTATCATGTCCAACAAAATTCGGTTTTAGTTCGGACACACCGTCTAACTGACGTGTCTCGGGAGGAGTCCTCATATGAAAGAATACCGTACTCTTTCATGTACGTATGAAACTTACTGCTTAAGTATTTTTCCATTACGATCTTACCGTGGCTGAATGATACTATAGCCGATCTGTTAATTTACTTCGTGTCGAAACTTCAAAAGTTTCCGATCTGTGTTCTTCAAAAGAAACACATAACCAACGTGATGCTACATCCGTCAAGGTCACGAAATATTCATGTTCACATCTAGTCTAGCTAGATATGGGCCCACTAACTTCACCATGAATAGGGCTAACAGATCGGTGGCCCTTATACTATTACCAAGTAAATAGTATTTTAGGTACTTTACCTATATAAACTAGATTCGAGACCTTATTTGAATAGTCAAATCAGTCCTAGTACCCACTCTTCAAAAGTGTGGATATACGAGTCTCGTTTAATTGTGTCCTAGACAACAATGCCACAAATAAGTCTCTATTGATCAAATCAATTTGAGCTATTTATTTGTCATTTTATATGTTTGAGATTTTATTATATTCAAAATATAGATTCTGTTATTTACATCTAATGTATTTATCTCAGTATCATCTTTATATAATAAAACACTTTAGTGTTCTAGAATATAAAGGTTTATCCGCAACGGATTAAACACTGATATAGAGATAATGTCTCTAGTCAAACTAGTTACATTATAACAGTTCCTAATTTAAGTACATACCCAAAGGGTAGTTCCTAAACTTAGGTATCTACGGTCGAAACAGCGACTTTCGTCCCGTTTCCGATTTGCAGAGAAATCTCGGCTTGATGTCAGTATCCTGCTCATAGAGGATTCTGAACATCAATACATATATTTTATAACCACACTAAGTATTTAAAATCCAATTTCAATACTAGTAGTGAACATAACTTGACAAATATTTTAAAGTCAGAGCCTCGCCCTTTCTTTAATTCCTTCGTGTCTGCCATATCCAAATGGTAGTCACTTTGGGATATGTCAATTATGTTTTCAATATTTCACAAACCTTTGGCCAAGCCTTGGTTTTAGAATATCGAATGATGTGCACCTTGTGCAACACGCCCAAT